>JACMZG010001870.1:47903572-48068572 GCA_018340805.1 Microvelia longipes | reverse complement strand
TGTAAACAAATTGTTTATTTGAGTAAAATTTTAAGGTTGAAAAAAATATATTCATGATTATTTTAAAATAAAAATACCGTTTGCGTCACTTAGGATTGTCCGATTGAGCTGAAACTGGTCGCATTCGTTTTTAGAATAACTTCGACCATATAAAGACTACTTCGATGTTCTTCCTCTTTACGGTCTGATTAGCTCGGCGTGGTTCAGTGGAAGCCATTTTTGCCCTGTCTCTCTGGACAGTAGGCTTACCATGATGGAGCAAAGGTAGAGGTCTCTCTTTTATACTATATCCCCACCCTCTAACACTATTGAACCCAACAGATATCGTACGAGTCTTTGACCTAGACGTATACATATATACAAGAATTATATATATATGATATACCAATTGCGCCATTTGTGATGGTTCGATTAAGCTGAAATTGGTCTTAATCGATTCAGCTAGCCGTCTACCTAAATACTAGATACCTTGTTTTAAAGCCATTTTAAGTTTCAAAAAAAATTTTTTTTCATGACGTCATAACTTTGGTTGATGACGTCATAATGTTTTTATAAACAATAGGCCTCGTAACCTCCATAACATCTCGCGATTTGCTAAGTTTCGTTTCAATTTGAGAACGCCTTCGAGAGTTATCGTTCGCCATACGAAAGGGTAGAAACTCTTACATACATATATATATATATATATATATATATATATATATATATATATATATATATATATATATATATATATATATATATATATATATATAATATACATATATATAAACTTTTTTCGGACATACATTTTTGTTATCAGGAAGCCAATAGGAACCGATTCCACTCACTCCCACCCTCAACTTCCGTCATCCGAACAACCTCATAAGCGTCATTTTCATTATGAAAATTCGCTAAAAACTAATTTTGCTGAGCTTTCGGTATAATTTAATCTTTTTCAAGGCTTAACATAATAAATAATAACAAAAACAGTTACATGGTTGCTAAAAATAGATGTTTGGACAAGAACTAGAGTAACGAACAAATAATTCCGTTCAAATCAAAAAAGGTAACAATGTTGTTGAGTTACATTAAGGTCTAAACAAAGATCTACAAATAAAAACTCCTTATTTAGGGCCAAGGCCCCTTTAAATAAATCTTCAAAGCTAAAAGTTCTTAATTAAATTATATCGTAAGCTCGGCAAAATTAGTTTATTTAATATTAATTTGGACCTATTCTTCCTCAAAAGCTTTATCCCTAAAAAATTTTTAGGGTCCTATAAAGTTTTTTTGTCAGATATTGCTTTGCTGAATTAATTTTATACTTTAATTCTTCATCTCATAGGATTTGATTTTTGTGTCAAGTTTCATTTAAATTGGATCAGCCGTTTGAGGTGTAGCGTGTTTTCAAGAAATATGCACATCCATACACTGATACATACATACACACCAAAGTTTTAATATTATGGAATCCAATTAGTAATATTGGAATCCGTATAGGAGCTGAATTTTCGACATTTTATGAAAAAGTTATGTGTTAGGTTGTTGCTAATACATGTAGGTGTTAGGTTGTGCTAATTAGGTTGTTTGCTAATACAATGTAGGTGTTAGGTTGTTGCTAATGCAATGTAGGTGTTAGGTTGTTGCTAATACAATGGTTCGCCCTTCTTTTCGGAGGTATTGAAACAATTACATCATAATATATTTTTAAGTATTAGCTTACTTTGATATTGTGAAAGTTGTACAATAATTGACAAAGTCAAGTACCTTTAAAGTTCAAGTTTGTCTCGAAGTCCTAGGCCAAGTTATTATTCGTAGTGACAGTATCCACCCACACACATGGAATTACCATATTCATTTTTGTTCTTAATACATAATGGATTTTATAGTTACTTAGCGAGAGTACTTAAACGTGTGTTAAGTTAAAAGGTTAAAGGGTGAAGTCAAACGTCGAATACTAATTTGTTTAAGTAGTAAGTCATCTTTTAAATTGTATTATTTAAGTCGTTTCCTTGACTTAGTAAGTTTGAACGTGGATTGAGCGTGAGAAAAAAGTATATTGTTACTTAATACTTTTTAAGTAACTTATTTTACTGTAAATTAATACTATTTAATGTAATAGTACATTATTAAACAAATCGGGTACCATGTACCGGAACTTTTTATTATCGTTACGGTTTCGCTATAACGAAACCGTAACGTCCTTAGCACTTCATCCTTAGCATTTCAAACTCTGGCCACAAAATATAAAAATAATCTAATTTATTTTTCAGTATGCCTTCAAACTCACTTCCCTTGTCGTCAGATAGTAATAAAATCCGTTTTATTCCACAGCGGTTACCCATCCAGGTATTGACCTCATTCGATGCTGCTTAACCTTTGCGATCTAACAAAAACCGTAAACATACTTGACGTACTGAAATAAAACATAGTATTCGAATTTATTCTATAGAAATGACGCTTATTTAAGCGTCATTTCCATAATGAAAAATCGCTAAAAGGGATACTTGTACCAAATTTCCATTTATTTGAATTATTTTCCTAGTTGTTTTTAATTTAATTTTTTTTAAGACCGTATATATGGCATTCGATAAATATTGCACTAAGTAGTAATGTAATGAAATATGGCACAATTGTTGCTCTTATGTATAAATACATACGTGTCTTATGTCAAATCGATCCAAACATTTTACTGCTGAATAATTATTTGGTATGTATTATACTTTATACCTCAGCTGATGAGGCAAAAGGTGAGCCGAGGCAACACCTTTGCAGGTAAAACAATGGGTCAGCAGGTGTGACAACACCCTAGCAACTCATTAGGAGGTGATGCAACACCTATGAAGGTGGTATTACCTTAAGTGAGGCACATCTCTCCTGCAAGTGTAGCAACACCTCATAATTCGAGGTTACACCTACGCATTTAATGTAACGCCTTTGGAGGTGAGGTATCTCCCCTGCAGGTGTGGCAACACCTTAGCAGGTGAAACAATATTTCACAATACGAAGTTACACCTAGGCATTTAAGGCAACACGTGAGAAGGTGATGATACACCTTTAGAGGTGAGGCATCTCCCTTGCAGTTTTGGCAACACTTCACAATAATACGAGGTTAACTCAGAAGGTGGTAACACCTTAAATGAGGCGTATCTCCTGCAGGTTTGGCAACATCTTAACAAGTGAAACAACACCTCACAATACGAAGTTACACCTAGGCATTTAAGGCAACACCTGAGAAGGTGACGCTACACCTTTAGAGGTGATCTCCCCTGCAGGTTTGGCAAATTTAACAAGTGAAACAACACGCTCACAATACGAACGTTACACCTAGGCATTTAAGGCAACACCTGAGAAGGTGACGCTACACCTTTAGAGGTGATCTCCCCTGCAGGTTTGGCAACATCTTAACAAGTGAAACAACACCTCACAATACGAAGTTACACCTAGGCATTTAAGGCAACACCTGAGAAGGTGACGCTACACCTTTAGAGCTGATCTCCCCTGCAGGTTTGGCAACATCTTAACAAGTGAAACAACACCTCACAATACGAAGTTACACCTAGGCATTTAAGGCAACACCTGAGAAGGTGACGCTACACCTTTAGAGGTGATCTCCCCTGCAGGTTTGGCAACATCTTAACAAGTGAAACAACACCTCACAATACGAAGTTACACCTAGGCATTTAAGGCAACACCTGAGAAGGTGACGCTACACCTTTAGAGCTGATCTCCCCTGCAGGTGTACCAACACCCCAGCAGGCATAAGATACCACTTACGCCTTTAACTAATGAAGAAGAAATTCAGAACTTCAGTAAATATCTACAATCTTAATAAACAAGACGATCCTTCCGAATAGTTGGAACGTAATAACAATAAAATTTAAATACTAAACGACTTCTTTCCCACGGTTATAAAATAAATTTAAGAATCCCCAAATTCCTAAGTAATTTACAATTTTCAAGGATTTAATAAATCACAAGAAGTTTTTGAATCTTGTTTATCTGGATCCACTTTCTCATAAGTCTCTTTGCAAACTTATAAAATCGCCATAAAACCTTTTATGGACTCGTTCAGTTGTTTGACTTTCAACAAGTTTTGTCGTCTGGAATCAAATTCCAATATACCTGACTAAGGGCTGTTCACATCGTGACACAGATTTTCACTTAACTGTCACATTTACTCGAAGATTAGCTGTGAGAAAACTGAACACCTGTCAGATGTGTTTTCTTGTTCTCCTCGATTTACTTTCTCTGATTTAGTTTATTTCACTTTTTATCATTCTGAAGTCCCCCATTTATCTATTATTACTTTTCCTTAGTTATACCGTAGGTATATGAGAATAGTATTGTGTTAGAAAAAAATTGCATACCTGAATGATCCGTTTTATTGTATGACAGACGGTTAAAATCAGTTGACAGCGTGGGTAAATAGTGTTAAACCAATGAGCTTAGCATGATATTAAATTTTGGGCGTGGATTAACGTCTAGGGCTAACCTCATTGGCTCCCTCGAATTATTTTCCCGCGCTGCCAACTGATTTTAACCATGTGTCATACTACAGACGATTTTAAGATCTTTTGAGTATTTTTTTAAAATGATGTCTGTTAACATACTTTACGAAGAAACATTTGTCGGTGTGTTTCTGTTGAGCGTATTTATGCTAGAGCGGTGAAACATGTTTAAAAAATTAATTTACTGATCTAGTTGTGTTACCAGGAGAGTATGCTTTTACGACGCCAATAACAGACAATCATTTCGCTGCCAAATTTTCAAAAATCCATAAAACCCAAAGAAATGTTTCGATCTATTTGAAATTTAACAAGCGTGTAGTAAGATATAAGAACTACATATGTGCCAAATTTTATTCTATTATCAGCGTTAGTGCAATTTTTATCAAATGACTTGTATACGTAAAAATAATCCAATTGAATTTAAATTCGGTACATGTATATCCCTTTACGCGTTAAATAATTATACTAAGTTTTGTTTCAATACGGCGAGTATATTTACTATTTTTGTTGAATCATAAAATTTAAGCTGCATTGTGCAAGGTCAGTGTTTTGATAAGTTTCTGCTGGAAATAAAACGAATGTATTCAGCATCTGAGGACGAGCAAAGCGAGTCCGAAGTAGTCAGGATGAGCGCAGCGAATCCTATGTTTTGAGAAAAAGTTTTTTGGTACCCCGAATCCGATTTTTGACAGTTTTTCCATTAATTTGTCGGAAATAATAAGTGAAGTTTGTTCTTCTTATACTTGAGAAATAATTTAATGATTTTGACGGACTGTAATTCTGCTAAAGTTCTACCTTTCTGCCTTCAACTCGTTTTATTTGGTTCATTAACCTTCAACTGCTTTCATATCGAATCTTGTAGAAGAACCTTGTCAATTGGGAGATCTGTAAAAAAAACCTTTAGACCACCCAGTCTTATAACTTCGATTAAACTAGTGGACTGATAAATCAGTCTATGAGCGAACACCGCGTGATCGAAATTAGCCACCGACTTCCTGTTTGTGTTAGATGCTTCGAATATCGACATAATTGTTGTTATAATAAGATTTCAAAATAGACTAAATTAAAAAAAACTTGATTAACCTCTTTGAAAACGAGACCTTTATCTAAAAATTTTTAACAACGAGATTTGGCTCTGCACTTAACTTTTTAAGTTAATTTTTTTGCGAGAAGCTAAGTTTATATACTGATTATTAATTGTATGTTGCGTTGTCAGTTCTTGTTGCAAATGCTGTTATTTTTTTGGCTAGATGCTTGGATCTCGCTAATTAAAAAATAATAATTTCCTTAGCAGTAATAGAAGGGATACATGTTTCTTGTATGGGGTTTTCAGAGATGTTTTGCTTTATAGCAGCTAAACACCAGAGCTTAATGAAATGGTTGGATCAACTTTTTCCCGAAATGGTTTTTCACTTTTTCCCCGATTGGATCATAAGTTTTTCTGTTTCAAACCAAGTTTGAACTCCGGGAATGGTTTCACTTGCTTCGGCGACACTTTATGTGCTTATGTTGTTCCTTTGATAGGGATAGGGCTCGTCGTAGAAGTAACTAGGGGCTCAGAGTAGATGTAAATAAGAGCTTATCGTAGAAGTAAGTAGGGGCTTATCGCAGAAGTAACTTGGGACTCATGGTAGAAATTTCGAAAAATCATAAAACGCAGAAAAATGATGGGATCGGATTGAGATTTGGCACTCATGTGACTATGTGTAAGACTAATACAAATTTGTGAACGTTTTTTAAAAAATTGGGAAATTGTTAAATTGAGTTGAAATTTGGTACAAGTGTATATTATTACCTAATAAATAAGTACACTAAGTTTCGTTTCAATACGACAAGTATATCCATGATTTTTTGTGGATCATAAAAATTAAGCAGCATCGTGCATGGTCAGTGCGTGGATAGTTGACCACTGGGATTGAAACGGATGCATATACTATGTAAGGACAAACGAAACGAGTCCGTCCTCAGATTTAGAATATTCTAAAGACGAGCGAGGCGTTTCCGAGGATGGTAGGATGATCGTAGCGATCATCCGATGTGACAAGGAAAAGTTTCGAGGTACCCTGAGAAGTCCACCCTCCTTCCTAGACTTAAGTTTTATTTTAAATCTAAAAACTAATTTAAACATTATTTTGTATCATAATCATTCAAATAAAACTTTTCACTTTTACCGCCAAAAATTCCATCAAGTTCAAGGCCAGCCATCTTTATGAATAAATCACTCAATCATAAGTTACTCTATCATCATCACCTTATCAACTAATTATTGATTACATTAATAATTAATTAAATTAGTTTAAACATCCATTAATTACTCACTTTTCTTACATGCAACGAAAAGACTTAATTTATAAAATATTTATTATTATTTTGCTGAATTCTAATTATAGATCTATTGGTTGAAATATATAAATTTAAAGGAGTGAATATAGTCAATAGATGTGGTTTTATGATGAAATTCTCAAAGTTTTGGCTTCCCATAGAACTTTCGTTGTAAAAGTTATTTTGATTTCATTTTACTCCAACCTTTCTCCTCTATGAATACAAAAGTTAACGTTGCAGCCTCAGGTTCAAAGAAATCGTGTGCTTTGCGACCTTTAAAATATTTTAAATGTTATAAAGACATAAAAGGTTTTTTCCAGAAAAGTATTCTACAGGTTGTTGTGGATCTTTTAATAAAAATAATTTAATAATTTTTATTCAATTAACATATTAGGTTTTCATCTTAGAATAATGCTATATATAAGAGCATGACTGATAACAGCAAAGCCGGTTCACTGGTGGTCTCAAGTAATGCTGCCACCTTAACAATATACAATATTCTTATAACAAAGTTGGCAATACTTCCGGTTGCTGAATTATTATGATCTATTGTTAATTAATGATTGATTATGCATAAAATACTAAAATATGGGTGGATTACAAATTTATAAGCATTTTAAATTGTATTTTAACGTTTTTAATTAAAATTATGTCAAAAGTAGTCCTTGTCAACTTAATGTAGATTCTCGTATTCCGGTACCCTTTTGCTATCTAAGACCGATTTCATTAAGTGCTTAGCAAGGTTTTTAAGTTATTTTATTTCGTTACTTAAGATCTTTTTTTATTATTGGATGTTTATAACACATTTATAATTTTTTTTTGTTGTTAGGGTGGTGCCCCTTCTTAAGACCACCATTCAACCATTTTTGACATCATTAACTTCACGATGTTTTATAAAATTCATAAAACGCGGAAAAATGTTTCGATCCATTTGATTGAAAATCAGTTGGACACAGATAGAAATATTCAAGAGATAAAAAAAACTACAAAAATCGGTTAGTTCCGGCCGGGATGCGAACCGCTAACCTACGAGTCCCCAATCGATCACCGTAACCACTTTGCCAAGTTAGCTTTCGATTGCAGAGCGGCTGAAAAAAAAACTAAATTCTCTAGGTTAACCATAAAACATCATTTATTTGATTTCAAACATGTCTAAATGAATATGGACGTGTTAAACTCGATGAATGTATCCTGAGGAATAACTTTTAAAAATTTTTCATTTTTAAGTAGTACTGCTCTAATTTGTGTGTATTATAATGAAAGTTGTCTATACCGATTCTTACAATGACGTCTCCGTCGGACTATAACCTATCAAGTCAAAAAAATTGTTTTCATTCACAAAAATATTCAACTGAATCAAGCTGATAATATTTATAAAAGGGTTCAATTGGAGGGTTTTTATGAATGAAATAAAATGTTTCTTTGCATGTTAGGTTATAGTTCGGAATTGACTTCATTGCAGGAATAAATAGTAAATTTTCAATGTTGACCGCCTATACCGATTCCTGCAATGACGTCACACGTCATTCATAAAAACATCAGGTTATAACCTTCGAATGCGTTTGGTTTGTTTACATCGAATTGAATCACCTTATAAACTCTTATCAGTTTGCAGTAAACCGGCTTTCGTGTTATCTGTGGAATTCCTTTGTAATTATGGTCCTATGCTCCTTCTATATTAAAGTTTTCATCTTTAATATATTTTATTTACGATTGATTCATAGTATGGACAATACGTGTCTGTTAACACACCAGAAATATGTCTTTGTATTGTTGTAGAAGAATTCTTATCAGTGAGTTTGCTAGTTCTTATCCTATCAGTACGTTTTGTCAGTTTAAGCAAAGAGATTTTATTACTATAGGTTACATTTTGAAACATAGAAAAAGTAACCTGACCACCTTCGCTTATAAATATAATCAAATAATCAGTACACAATTACAATAACTTATATAGTAGAACGTTAAAAATACAAATCAAGACACAAACAATGTGCGGGAAACCGAAATAAATTTATTAATTATAATCTTAACTCACTCTTGAAGGAAGTTTTAATGAGGTTATACAGAGCCCCTGAGAGCCCAAAAATGATGTTTCAGGCCCCTAAATGTATTTAGATAGGCTATACACTCTCTCTCTATCTCTATGAGTTTGAGTTCTTGTGGTTTATCAAATTCGCTTAGTTAAGTAGTAATAGTAGTAGTGATAGTAATATGGGGGAGTGGTAGTTACTACCAGGCAAGTAGGCCACGTTGTTGAGCTCTTTTTGCCAACTCCCTAAGATAGTGTTCTACTCCTTTTAATTTCAAGTGTAGGTATATTTCATCTAATCTAGACAGAAGAGCCGGTTCTATGGTTCCTCTCATGCTTTTTTAAGCAATCATACATATTTTTACTGACTCTTATAGTCTAGTGAAAACTGGGAACAACACGTGCTCTCACTGTTAAACTAAACCTCCACACACTTTAAACTACAAGTCAGAAACAGTATAGTATTATAATGAATCTACAATGAGGGTCCTAAATTTTGCTCATTTAGGGTAAGGGATCTTTAACGAGTACCTGACAGCGCACAGGCTCCAGACACGTCCCTTCTGAAGGACGTGGTACGCAGAATTTTTATCCCTCTCATAAAAATCCTAGAGGCCCGTGCTGGGATTGAACCCATGACTTAAGTCCATTCATTCTGTGTATTGCCCGCGTACCTTAACCACTACACCACGGGTGACTCTCTTAGTTAAGTAACTTTTTAGTAGTTATTAAAGTATGTAAATATTTTAATAAATCGGGTATGGGGTACCTCGAAACAGTTCCTCATCACTACGCTCATCCTCCCCAATATATAATTTGACTTGTAGAATATACAAGTCGTTAAATTTGTACTGTAACGCTTCTTTGGACTTGCTTCGCTCGTGCTTAGATAGAAAATACATTCGTTTTATTACCAGCGGTCACCCATCCAGGCACTGACCACGCTCGATGCTCCTTAATTTTTATAATACAACAGAAATCATAGATAAATTAATCATATTAAAACAAAACGTTTT
Source organism: Microvelia longipes (assembly GCA_018340805.1). NCBI lineage: Eukaryota > Metazoa > Arthropoda > Insecta > Hemiptera > Veliidae > Microvelia > Microvelia longipes. The sequence continues at coordinate 48,058,715 of JACMZG010001870.1, read as the reverse complement.
ATACTTATTTATTACATAAAAGTATACAGTTGTACCAAATTTCAACTCAATTTGATTTTTTCGTGATTTTATACAATTTTTTAATAGAACATATTCAAGTCATTTGATAAAAATTGAACTAACGCTGATAATAAAATGAAACTTGTCACAAATTTTAGTCTTCTAGAGGAATTCTTAAGCCTATGATAAACAGGTGTTTAAGGCTATGGGGACATGTTCTTAAGTCTATGATGGACAGGTTCTTAAGTCTATTGTGGACAGCTTCTTAAGTTTATGATAGACAGGTTTTTAAGTCTATTGTGGACAGGTTCTTAAGTCTATGGGGACAGGCTCTTAAGTCTATTGTGGACAAGTTTTTAAGTCTATTGTGGACAGGTTCTTAAGTCTATGGGGACAGGTTCTTAAGTCTCCTGTGAACAGGTTCTTAGTCTATTGTGGACAGCTTCTTATGTCTATGATGGACACTTTCTTAAGTCTATTATGAACATGTTCTTAGGAGACAGGGTTTTAAGATGATTTTCGGCATATTTGAAGCCTAAAGCAATGCTAAAACCACAAGTTAAATTTCATATACTCGTCCCATTCATTCTTTCTTATCTACTTTTACATTTGTATTATTGCTTTAGACGTTTACTTTCCATTCTTCGTATAAACTATACTTATATATATTATAATTTAATACTCTTCGTGAAGTATACCAGTATATTTTGATGGGTAATATATAATAATAGAAATATAATTTATGATTTCTTTTATGATAAAAAAGGTTAACGGAAGAGAAAGGATTTTATTCGGGTTAAATGAAACAAGTTATGTAGATCTTAGGTATATGAGGTATTCTTTGAAGAAATCTGTACAAAGTATTTCTGGCCGCTTCGCAGCCATATACCAGGTTTTCCTGTATCAGGTTGTCGTATTACCAGTCATCCTTAGTTTTTCTTTCTAATATTGATTTATGTATTCGTTCAAAGCGATTGTTTCCATTAAATTATAAATGTTAAACTAAAAACAATACCTAATAATAATAATCTTTATTTCCATCAAATTGTTACAAATTTAATTACAATTTTTTTAGTTTATGATGAGAGCCTCCAGTAGCAAGTTAGAGCGGAGACTCTGTTTCCTCAGTTTATAAATTAATAAAATTTTGAACTTATAATTCTTCTTCTTATAAAATTCTGTGGATAAACCTTACACACAGAGTTTTGACCTTAAGCGATCCCCAATTTACAGCTGAAGCCACCATCAAAATTAAAGATATACTAAGAGAAAACAATTACCCTGATAGACTAGTCTCCAACCTATTGTTTCGGTACCATAACCCACTTATCCGAATACCTCCTATTGCTGCTAATGATACCGACCGACCGAATAACTTACCTACTTACCACTCTCTTACCTACATAGGACACCTACATACCAAATTAAAAACTTATTTAAAGACTACAACATCAAAATTGCTCTAAAAATCCTATTAATTTTTACATTAAATATTTTTCAAAAGACCCCCTCACTAATGCCAAAGATGCAATGTTGTATACAGAATACCATGTAAAGACTGCCCCAAGCATACACAGGAGAGACCTCTCAACTTTTCAAAAAAGACTTGACACACATAACAACCAAATACTTGACAACTCTAACTTACGGCCTTATCAGAACATATGACAAAACTTGACCACCGACCAGACAAAAAACTGCCTTATACTTCATACAGAATCACATACAGAAAAGGAAAATTTTAGAAATGCTCTATATAAAAGCTGACAAAGACAGTATGAACAAAAAACAAGACATTAACAATCTTAGCAGTATTTATTAATATTATCTTAAATCTTAATTTTCCTTTATTTTCTATTTCATTTAAAATTTATTTACTATTTAGACACGTGACATTAAAACATTTCAAAATTTTATTAATTTTCAAAACTTTCTCATTTTGTCATTTTAAGAACTGAAAAAGCTCAGGATCCTGGGCGAAAGCTCTTCGTGAATTTATTTTTAATAATTTAATAAAAAAGGACTGAAGTCTTCGTTAATTTAATTGATATCACAATTTAAAACAGTCCAAAAAAGCTCTAAAGTTATTATAATTCTTCTTGAATGAAAAAAAATAATGATAATAATGGAATTAAATAATTTAAGTTATGCTGACGATATTTTTGCGTCATCATTATAACGAATTTTCATCAGAAAAATGCCGCTTATGAGGTTGTTCTGATGGCAGGAGTTGAGGTGGAGGAGGGGGATCAATTTGTTTGGCTTCCAAATCGATAGAAAAAGAAACACGGGACGATGCACGATGATGCAGAGAGATGCAGCTACCGAAGAGCGCTTCTTTAAAACGAAAAAGGAGGGAATGGCTATGGTGACCATAGAAAAAATCGGGTACGGGGTGCCTCGGAACTTTTCCAAATCGATCAAATTCGCTACGCTCATCCTCCCTGCTTCATACTCGCTTCACTCGTCCTGAGAATATAAAATTCGCTAAAATTTATACAGGAGCGAAGCGAGTCTGAAGACATGAAGACTCGCTTCGCTCCTCCGCAGATAGTAAATGCATCCGTTTAATTCTTAGCGGTCACCCATACAGCACTGACTACGCTTAATGCTGCTTAACTCTTATGGAATATTGGATTCTTCATCTACAATGACGCGGTCACCACCGGAAGACCTAAATCTTGTCTTGTTGTATTGAAATAAACTTGGTGTACTAATGTATTACGCAAAGGTATATACTTACACCAAATTTCAACTCAGCTTGATAATTTACCGATTTTTTACAATTTTTAAAAAAATCTACACAAGTGTTTTGATAAAAATTAAACTAATGCTGATAATGAGATGAAACTAGGCACATATGTTAGTCTTAGACATGACTACACGTGTGCCAAATATCAATCCGATTGAACCACTTTTCTGCGTTTTATGAATTTTCGAAATTTTTGCTGCGTCATTATTGCGGGTTAATGACGTTATAAAAAATATATCCAAATAGTACAACTGAAGTGGTAGATTGATTTTTGGACAAAGTTTCAACTTTTAGCATAAATACACCTAGGAGCTACGATGATAGCAGCCTCACACACACATATAGACAGATAACTTTGTGAAGACCTGTCCTCCTGAGAGGCCTCAGGAGGGGTTTAAAACACCTAAAACGGATAATTCCGGTGACATCCCGGTTTTAGATTTGTTATACATTTGTTATATATTGTATATATATATATATATATATATATATATATATATATATATATATATATATATATATTTATTTATATATATATATATATATATATATATATATATATATATATATATATATATATATATATATATATATATATATATATATATATATATATATATATATATATATTATATATATATATATATATAATATATATATATATATATATATATATATATATATGTTTGGATACACATAGAATTACATATAATTATTGTGTATATATTGGTAGAACATGTTCATATTCGATTAATAATGAAAAGTAACCATAAATATTGATTAGAAAAAATTAATCGATGCAATCTCTTCTATTAATCTGTAATTTAATCACATTCCTCAATCATCTATCGAAGCAAATAAATCCGTTTTATTTTCACAAACAGAATCTGAGAACAATAATCTACTATTTCATCTTAGATTCTTTATCGATTAATTTTAATCGAAGTTTTCCATTTTTGGAGAGAAATGTGTGAAAAATTTATACTGGAAAATTAATAGATATTCGTTATGTCTAGTTTGACCTGGATTGTTTCGTGTTTTATGGAGAATCTTTTTTTGAAGTTTTGAGTTTATTACAGTTTTATACTATTATCTAGTTAATCTATAACTGCTTTGACTTATTTTTAAAAATGTTTTTTTATTAGAGAAAGGAAAGTACAATAAAACAAGCAGAAAACAATGAGCTTTTTACTGCAATAATTATTTAAATGTCAAAATCAAATGAGTATATGAATTTAAATAATTTTATTATAACTCTATGGTTTTTTAATTTATTGAATAACATCTATAGTTATGTTATAACGATAAAATATCGTTGTTGTTGTTCGTTTCGACTAAGTATTTTGGCGGGAGATTCTCACGATTGTAATTTACAGTGTAATTTACGGTACTAGGATGGGCAATAGAGTTAGCATTAAATTTCTTAAAAATCAACATCTTAAAAAATTCCGGACAAGAACCTTCTTTGATCTTATTTTGAGTTATCCTCATTTATACCGAAGGTATATAGGAAAGGTATTGTGTTTACGAAAAATCCGATACCGGCATGTCACCCGAATTTTCCGTTTCAGGTGTTTTTAAGACCTTCTGAGTGGTTTCTCATAGTTGTCTGTCTTTATGGGTTTGTGTGTGTGTGTGTCTGTTATCATTGTAGCTCCTAGTGTATCCACTCAGGAGTGGTTTTCAGCGAAATTTTTGCTGAAAATTTTCAGCAAAAAATTCGAAAAATCATGAAACAAGAAAACATGATGCGATCGGATTAAATTTGGCACGCATGTAGCTACGTATATTACTGAAATGTGTTAGTTTAACTTTTATGGAATGACTTGTGTAAGTTTTTTAAAAAGAAAATTGGAAAATGGTTTTAAAAAAATTGGATCTAATTCAGTTGAAATGCGGTACAAGTGTATACCTTGACGTAAATAAATAAGTGTATAAAGTTTCGTTTTAATACAAGTTTTTTTTTTTTTTTTTTTTTTTTTTTAATAGTAATAGTAATATAGTATATTTCCATTTTTTTTAAATTTACATACTAAATTACAATAGTTGAGAAAACAATAATTAATTAAATTTATCTCTTAGATAAAATTTGTGAGCATATAGTATTATTTCAAAAATGTGAGCCTTCAAAAGCTAATGCTGGAGTGAGGGCTTAGTTTAGACTCTAGTGACTTTTATTGAAATTTAAAAAAAAAATCTGGATAAAGAAAAAAAAATGTAATAACATAGTATTGAAATGTAAGTTGTAGTAATTTAATTTTATATGAATATAATAATAAAGTATTTTCTATATATAAGTATTTTAAGTATATCTATGTTATTATTAGTATTAGTCTCCATTGTTTTATGTTTATTATTTTTCGGACACAAGATGGGACGGAATTAATTTAAACAAATTACTTCATCAAAAACGATATTTCGCCTTTATTTGTGGTCACAAGGCATATTCATGTTTCAAAGAATACATATATACATAGTTGAAAAAACTATAATGTCAGAACTATTCTAAAGAATTTATTATTTTCATTATTGTCTTCACCATACAAGTTAAAGATTTCATGCAGTTGTCAAAGTGCATAATATTATAAGAAACCAATTTTTTTAAACAAATAAAAAAAGTCAAATTCTACTCTAAAATTAAATTTAAAACCAAAAATAGAGAAAGATAAAAAGTTATCTAGAGATAGATCACGAGACTTTTCGATTTATGAATTTTTTTTGTAAAAATTTTGATAATAATGTACTTTAAGTACAGCTTCAATGATTGCAAGTAATAAAGTTATGTGCTTAAATACTTAGTTCTATATTACATATCAGCGGTTATTTATAAACCCAATGAATGTTTAAGTTCTACGGCTTCCATATTTATGACTTAGAGAACTTAAAAAACTGTAAACGTCTGCAGTCTGGTGACAGTAATACTTCGTAAGTCTATTAAGTTTAGTTAAAGAAAATAAGTTGATAATGTAAGTCACTAAGCAGTTAAGTAATGGGGCCAATTAGTTTGATGATGTTTTACGAAATTTTAATGGACTTAAAATTAGAACTAAGTTTGCTAACCATGCCGTAACATCCGTAGACATTGGATGTAACGTTGTTAATAATTCAAGCATTGGCGATATATATACTGTTTTTTTGAATAAGATCTAATCTAAATAACATTTGTTATTACTATTTACTAATATTACTTATTTTCCTGTTTAACTTCTAATAGTCCAAGAGCCCAGGGGTGTTTTGTTAATAAAAAGTGTAATGGCTGGAACCGGTCTCAATTTTTCGTAAATACCTTCCTGAACAAGGATCTGCAATTCTGCCGACTCATATCGGATGGGTGTCCCAGGCAGAACGCACTTTAGGGGTCAAAGGTTCTGCCTGGGACACCCACTTGATACGAGTCGGCAGAATTGCAGATCCTTGTTCAGAAAGGTATTTACGAAAAATTAAACCCGTTTCCAGCCATTACACTTTTTATTAACTTCGGTGGTAAATTTGACATGTAAAGTGCGTTCTGCCTGGGACACCCATCCGATACGAGTCGGCAGAATTGCAGATCCTTGTTCAGAAAGGTATTTACGAAAAATTAAACCCGTTTCCAGCCATTACACTTTTTATTAACTTCGGTGGTAAATTTGACATGTAAAGTGCGTTCTGCCTGGGACACCCATCCGATACGAGTCGGCAGAATTGCAGATCCTTGTTCAGGAAGGTATTTACGAAAAATTGAGACCGGTTCCAGCCATTATACTTTTTATTAACAAAACACCCCTGGGCTCTTGGTCTATAAGTAAAATTAATAAAAAAAGTAGTAAAAAAGTAAAATAATTGGTATCCTTTGGTTGCTAACTAAACTTTTTAAAAGTAGAAAAAATAAAGTCATAATTAATTATTTATTGATAAAATATATTTTTCAGAATAAATATATAATAAAGTATATTTAATTTCATTATTAATTTTCTTATTATATTTTTAAATAAGTTAAATTTAATTTTAATTTTAGTAGCTTAGATGGTGATACGTTTTTTCTTGGGGGGGGGGGAGGGTGGTTAATTTTTTAATAAGGGGGGGGGGGCTTTAGCACTATGAATTCAAGAATGAAACAAAGTTACTAATACAATGTTTATGTCTTGACGGATTGAATCTCGTTTATTACTGGACCGATCTTATACTTTTGTTCGATTTATTCGCCATTCAAAGAGATAGTTCTAAGGTTGGCAATACCAATGGCGGGAAAACGAAAGGGTGATCAATTTTTTTTATCATAGGATTAGCATAGCAGCTGATAAAAATTCTTCTTTTATTTCTTTATTGTTAATTAATTTGTGATAAATGAGGTAAAAATTAATAGAACGACCATTGGTGCTAAACAAATTTACCAATATTTCATAGATAAATACTTTTAAATATAGAATCTGTGATATTGTCTTGAGGGAATGGGTTTAAGAAGATACATTCAGGGTGGCTGCTACTCATAGACTGATTATAATTAATATTAATAATACATAAATGTACTATGTGACGTCACACTACTCATGATGTCACAGAATCAAGCTCTTATCACTACAGACTTGGATTTGTCCGATTGAACCCAGAAATAATAAAATCTAAACGGATAATTTACACAAACATTTTACAAAAAAGAGTGAATTTAGTGAGTTATTAATTATTTTAGTGAGTAAATAAAAAATTAATTAACAATACAATTGATAACAATATAATACCTATTACTACTAATTTAAAGAATTTATTTAGTTTTTGTGCAAATAAAATTATTCAAAGTAAAATTAATTAACTATAAATGATATAAAACACTATATTGTGATTTTCATCTTCGTATCACTTAATTTAAATACTCGTGACAACCCATTAAAACACTATTCTTAAATTAAATTAATTGAATAAATGTACACTTTGAGAAAAAATGTAAAGAAATAATCGTCACAAATAAGAACAACCAAAAAACCACATAAGGGCTTTAACAAAGATCACCCTTTCGTTATCAATTTCTTATCAGCGACGGTGGCGCTGCTACGAATTTTTTTTTCATTCCGTTGATATCCTGGTTTCGGATTTAGTTGCTATATAAAAACTTTTCCCATATACCTAAGGTATAAATGAGGAAAAGTAAAATTGTAATCAGAGTAATTCTGTATTGTATATAAGAACTGCTATTTCAGTTATATAATATGATTAAGAGAAATACAAATAGTAATTATTTTAATTATTTAATTAGTGTAAACAAATCTAAATTAATATCATAATACAATGGATCTTTACAAAAAGAAAATAAAAATTATATTGCTGTAGAAGGAAATAAATATTGCTCATATTATATAAGTAATGTTTATTATACTGAGCTCATATTATATTATATAGTATATTGAGCTTATTTTACATTAAATACATAATATTAGGCATTATTGGTTTTTTTTTCAAATAATTGTAATTGTGTACCAATTGATTGAAAATAGAGCTCAAAGTTTTTAAAAGAAATAAAAGTAGGTAAAGTTAGAATTATTAAGTCCCGTTGAGTTCACAACTTAAAAGAAATATATTCCCGTTACATGCTTAACTACTTGCAGAGGTACAAAGTTCATTCTGACTTAGCCGCTACTTCTTTAAAACAACTCTAAAAATGCCGTATAAATGAAAGATATTGAATAGTGTAAAAAGAAACAGCCGTCGACCTGCCATATAAAATATATGTCATATTATGCTTGATATTGGAATAAGTTAAACAAATAATTCTGGCGTGGTGGAACGCAAGCTGGCCGAATTTTCTTCGGAATGATTATTTTCGTCCATAGACATATATTACTAGAGGGGTCCTATTGGTTGAATTTTGAAACATCGAAAAAATAACCTGACCACCTTCGAATATCAATAATCAAACAAACAGAACAAAGTTACAGTGAATTACATAGTAAAATGCTGAAAATATAAATCAAAACACAAACAATGTGCAGGAACCCGAAAAAAATTGATTTCTTATAACCTTAACTTACTCTAAGAAGAGGTTTCAATGAGGTTACACAGAGCCCCAAAATAATGTTACAGGAATCTTAATGTATTGGTGATAGGCTATGCTATCGGTCTTAGATGGCAAAAGGGTAGGGGAATTCGAGAATCTACATTTAGTTGACGAGGACTACTTTTAACATAATTTTAATAAAAAACGTTAAACTACAATTTATAATGCTTAAAATATCGTAATGCAACGATATTTATTTTATGTATTTTATTTTTAAGTTTTCATCACTTATACCGTAGGTATATTGGAAAAGTTGGGTTTGCAAAATAATCCGAACAGGATGAAACCGGAATTATCCCCTTTCAGGTGTTTTATAGACTCCCTGAGTGGTTTTCACTAAGTTGTCTGTCTTTATGTGTGTGTGAGTGTGTCTGCGATCACTGTAGCTCCTAGTGTATCCATGCTAGAGAGTTGAAATTTTGTACAAAAAATCAGTCTACCGGAAAATATTTTTTTTATGACGTAAAGATTTAACAAAGATTTCGAAAAATCATAAAATGCGGAAATGATGCGATCAGATTGAGATTTGGCATGCATGTGGCTATGCATAACAATAATTTATGCTATGTTTCATCTCATTATCAGCATTAGTACAATTTGTATCGAATGACTTGTGCACTATTTTTAAAAAATTGTAAAAAATGAGGATGTGATTCAATTACGTTGAACTTTAGTACAAGTGTAAACCTTTACTTTATAAATAAGTACACAAAGTTTCGTTTCAATACGACAAGTATATCCATGATTTTTGTTGGATCATCAAAATTAAGGAGTATTGAGAGTGGTCAGTGCTGTACGAGTGACCGCTGAGAATGATACGGATGCATTTACTATTGGAAGACGAGCGAAGCGAGTCCAAAGGCATGTTGCAGTATAAATTTGGCGAACTGTACTTCTGAGGACGAGCGAAGCAGGGAGGATGAGCGTAGCGAATCTAATGTGATGAGAAAAACTTCCGAGGTATTCCGTACCCGATATTTTAAAGATGTAAAGTGCTGTACAGCCGCCCGAAAAAAATATATATGTTTCGGGGATTTTTGACATGTATATCCATGATTTTTGGAGGATTATAAAAAATTAAGGAGCATTGAGCGTGGTCAGTGGTGTATGAGTTACCGCTGAGAATAAAACGGATGCATTTACTATCTGAGGACGAGCGAAGGGAGTCCGAAGAATATTGCAGCATAAATTTGGCGAATTGTATACTCTAAGGATGAGCGAAGCGAGTCGGAAGCAAGGAGGATGAGCGTAGCGAATCCGATGTGATGAGGAAAAGTTCCGAGGTACCCTGTACCCGATTTTTTACTAATAAATTTTAGATGTACTTCTTAATAGGTCTGAGTCAAATTTTTTTCAAAGGGAATTTGCTATTAGTAGCTAATAGTAAATATAAAGAGCCTCTAGTCCAATAGCAACTCTTCAATTTTCTAGTTGATGATAGAATAGATTGATGGTTTCAAGAGACAGTGTTGTACGACGCTTTGTGAGAACATTATTCTAAACATAGAGATGACAATCTTTCTCAAGTCTCCTCTTTATTATCGAGATGTTTTTTTTGTTTTCATTGTACTTAAAGTATGATACTTTCTCACGAATATAATATTATAACAAAAAACAATTCTTTCTGAAGATATTCTATTATAGGTGTTTTTGTTGAGTAATAGAAATTAATGTAGATTTAACTCCAGCATGGGGCATATACTTTACAAGTCATGAAAGTTTTAAAAGTCTATAAGATAAGTTTTCTATTATATAATAATATTAATATAATATATAATAATATATATATAATATATATATATATATATATATATATATATATATATATATATATATATATATATAATATATATATATATATATATATATATATATATATAATATAGATTAAGATTAAGATTAAGATTTATTTATTATTTTGAAAGCATACATACAGTATAAACATAATATCAGCATAAAACATTTATAAGTAATATAAATAATAATAAAAGTCTATTTGACAATGGAATATGCAAATGAAACTATGAAAATAATAAATTATTTAATAGCCGCATAAGCTATAGCTTGTGCGCGGCTATATATTTCATCATTATTTGTTTTTCCTTATAATTTATAGATAGTATTTGTTTTTATAATGTTAATCATTTATGATAATTTATTTACAAAATTTTGTTAATTTATAAATTTAATTACATTTCAAAGGTGAAAATTCCATGCATTTTGGTTAATTAAAAACAAAACATTTTTTTTCCTTTTAATTTTTTAAATAGAAAATATAATACATATTATACAAAAAATAAAAACTAAGTATTTAAAAGTAGATGGATTTAGGTTAGTTAAATATAAATATAAGTTTTGAGTTTTTAGTAGGTGGCGGATTTAGCCACAGTATAACATCTTTTTTGTACTCTTTGAAGTAAAGATTAGATTTAATATGGTTAGGTAATTGATTAAAAATAATAGGACCAATATATATATTATATAGGATATATATATATATTATATATATATATATATTTGAATGGGTGACAGCATATAATGGTACGTATGATTTTGCTTTCTGAGGACGACGTAAACAAGGCTATGAGGGGGAGGTTGATTTTGATAGAGGGACTCACTGATCGAGAACTCACACAAAAACACCATACCTAGTAGTGTATGTGTAAAACATTCCAGCCCAATTATATATATATTAATATATATATATATATATATATATTATATATATATATATATATATATATATATATATATATATATATATATATATATATATGGATTCCTGCTCGTACTCGTAATGGTATTTGTAATAATAATCAATGTATTTTATGTTTCAGGTGAGTTCAGACTAAACAATTTGAAGTATTTATCAAAGTATCAGTGAAGTGAAGTGAATTCATATAATCTACTCTTTATAACGACTAAGGTATCTAAATTGTGTCACATGTTTATAAATAGTTGCTTATTTTTGTAATACGCCTAAAAATGACCAAGAGGCGGATGGGGAAATCATTAACTTTAAAAATTTTGTTTAAAAAGCAAAGAAAATCATCTTGGAAACCTCTGTTTAAAACTAGTTTAAAGTATTAACTATATCTGGACTGCACTTACTGGACAACTAATGGGTCAAGAAAAATGTTAAAAAATAAAAAAAACCCTCTCCATGATCCCAACCTCATAAGCTCATTTTTTCTTTTAAAATTCGCTAAAAGAAATTCGTTCAATAGTCGACCTTTGTCAGGTCGTCTCGAATCCTATTGTTTCTAAAATGTGTATGACGTCATTAACCCACATTAACGACTCAAACATTCAAAATAATTCACTTAACCTTGGTAACTTATCCGATCGGGCTGAAATTAAATGAGCATATAGTACCATGTGATGTGAGCCACAGACTCACTAATCAATTTTATTATTAACCATATTTACAAAGAAAAAATAATATTGAAACCAAACCCTAACAACTAAACCCCCAAACGTAAAAAATATGATCCTAATATAACCATTACACCCTAATCAACCTAATTGAGGTTTTCTGTGGTTTCCCTCAATTTTACAGGAAATGCCAGGTTGATTCATCAAGTCAGTCCACAGACTGCATAGGAAACCCTCTTTGACACTCCTGCAAAATCTCTTCACAGTATAAACCTATTCAAAACACTATAAAAAGTATCATCTTTTGAAAATCCTGCAAAAAAAAATAAACATTAAAATACCCAAACCAAAAATTTGGAAATTATCCTTAATCCAAACTAACCCCCTCACACCCCTAAAATTACCAAATTTCATTACAAAAATAAATAAATATGTAAAATAAAAATAAAGGAACACAAATCACTCAAAATCAATCTATAAAATCTGGATCCGGTTTACGGAAAATACATACAGTCGGACCTCTATATAACGAACTTAAAGGTTCAAGTGAAAAAATTCGTTATATAGAAATTTCGTTGTATAGAAATTGAAAAAATAAATAACTCTGTACTATTTTATGATAATTTAATGGATATATAGGATGAATAATAACCACGCAGTTGCATATTCAGCAGCTTTTTCTTTTATTAGCGGTCCTGTCAGGCATATTTTTGTCCCTTAACAATGTCACCCACTGTAAAATTGCGTCATCAATGTCTTCATTCTTGCATACTCGAGAACTTTTTTTTAAATCGCCACTCGTTTCGTATAACCTAAGTATAGATTCCCCATTTTTTAAAATTGTTGATATAGAACTAGGAGCGATTTTATACTTCAGAGACAAGTCTTTGTTTTTGACTCCATCGTCAGAATCTTTTAATAAATTGATTTTTCAGAAAAGGACAGCGATTTCCGTTTTGACATTTTAATAAACTTGATTTACAAACAAATAAAAAGTTTCACAAACGAACTGGTCAGACCGAATACCAAATTAAAACTGAAAGATTTTTTAATTCTACGCTGTGTTAATCCTAATTTCATAGAAAATTGTAAAGAAAGAGTTCGCAAAATTAAATAAGGCAGGGCGAGAATCAATAAATAATTGTTCTGGGAAATTACAGAAAAACAGAAGTGCCGTTTTGGTCAATTCCTTGAAAGTTTGCGGGTCTTGTCTTTATCTATATTTCTGGAAATTTTGTTCGTTATATAGAATTTTTTTTCGTTAAATAGAAACACTTTTAAACACAAAATTCAAGGGAACTTAAAAAAATTCGTTACATAGAGACTTTCGTTGTACAGAAGTTCGTTATATGGAGGTCCGACTGTATTTAATTTTTTTTTAAAAAACTTGTTTTTTTTACAATAAAGAACTTGTTTAAAAAACATTATTTACGATTTCATCGCAAAACATATAAGTTTATGAAAATAACTCTCTTTTATCGACTGATACATTTGGAAAAGTCGATCTTATTGCGACTGTACGCCTCTTAAAAAACTAATAATAAGGGAAAATGCCACGTGGCAACAACGACGTGGCTGCGAAGCGGCCATAGCGGCTACGTCACGTAGCGATCAATATGTCGAAGGCTTCATGTTGTTAAATACTGTTTTAAAACAATTTTTTTATGAGGCAGTAAAACGGTATGAGATTTGACTAAATGGATTTGTGGTGTGGTCTGATGATGGTCTTGCATTGTGCTATTGTTACTTTGGTGATAAAGGAAGGTTATTTTGAGGCTTAGTACTATACACAGAGCTCTTAAAGTAATCAAACACATAAACGACTACTACATATGATTAACGCGTTACATACATATGTACATCCATCACTCCATTCACGACATATCATTCAACACTAAAGTTGTCTTTTGTTAAGTTTATTTTATTCTGTTTGTTACTGGGGCCTATTGTTTATTAATGTTTTGTGTTGTATTCAGTGCGATAATAATGTAAAATCGAGTGCACCAACTATATTGCCTCGAGGTGAAATGCAATGTTAACATGGAATCGTATGTTGACAATGAAGAAGATATAATAATAGAGAGAAACCATAAGGAATAAACATAATATGTTCGTTCACCCTGTATTTTTATTTATTTATTTATTTATAATTTCAATAATACAATATATAATATAATATAATGTTGAAAAATTTACCCCTCACAAGAAGGCTCAAAGCCTTGTGTCGTGAGGGGGAGTATTAGTAAAGGTACAGTGTATATTCATTCTATATACTTTCTAAAATTATAGTATAAAATATAATAAAATTTACTTTTTGCTTTCAATTTTACCTATTTAGAAAACGTACAATTAATTATAATCTATATTATACATATTATTTTAAAAATCATTAGAATACAAGTTACTATACAAGTTACAAAACGAAGTTACACAACATTAATCTATGTATTTAACAAACATAAAACAATTAAAATTTAAACAAATATGGCCATCAAAACCTCTACCATGCATAAAAGAAAATGATATATATAAAAATAAAAATAAAAATAATAATAATAAATAAATATTAAAAAATAATAAATAAATATTAAAATTAATTATAAAATTAAACAAAATAAAATAAATTAAATTAAATACATAGAAGAGAATAAGATAGAAAGTATAGGATAAAGGGTAGGGTATAGTGCAAGTATTATACTCGTACTTCTTTTGTTATTTCAATTATTTATTAAAATCTCTCATGACTATAATTAACTACGGCTAATGACTAATAAGACTATACTATAACTAGTCACTACTTTTATTGACTAGACTAAGTTTTATTTGATTCAGGAACAGAACATACAAGGATTTAACAAACTTTTTGTATGATTTGTAATGTAGATTTATTTTATCTCTATTTTCTTGACTGAACGAGTTAAATAATTGAATAGCATTGGCACGCCAGGCTGTTTGACCCTTACTAATTTTAGTCTGTCGTGATTTTAATTTTCCCTGGGTTTCATTTCTGGTATTTTTTCGATGCTTGATTACTTCAAATGAGTGTATATTTCTTTTCAGCATTAAAAGTAGATTATACTCGTATAGTTGGTTGAGCTGTTGTATGCATAATTTTTCATACAGTGGAGCTGCTGAATCTAATCTCTTAGCTCTAGTCATTATTCTTATAAGATTATTTTGGGAGCTTATTAAGGGCTGTAATGTGGTGGGGTAAGTTGAGCCCCAACTCACTATACCATACTGCAAGTAGGACTGTGCCAAGGCAAAATAAATGGATTTTAGGGTTTTTATATTGCACATATTTCGGAGCAATAGAAACACATATGCTGTTTGTCTAAGTTTGGATGTCAGCTGATTTATATGATGGTCCCATCTTAAATGTTGGTCTATAATTACCCCTAGATAATTTATTTTATTTACTTTAATCAATTTAAAGCAGGAACAAGCCATAATATTGTTACATTGATCATCATGTATTTTTAATATGGAGGAAATAGGTTGACTTTTTTTTGTTGGAGAAAAGGTTAGGTATTGTGTTTTCTGGATATTAAGGGATAAATTGTGTTTAGCCAACCAATCCCTTACAACAATCATACCCTCTGAAGCAATCTTATGCACTTGATCCCACGTTTTACTGGAAAAAAACTGCTATGGTGTCGTCACAAAATGCAAATAATCTTAATCCTGGTGAGTTAAGCTTACAGAACTTTGCTACATAAGCTGAAAAAAGATCTGGTCCTAGGACCGTGCCTTGAGGTATAGAGAAGCTTGCTGTCTCTTCTGAAGGTTGTATATTACTTAAATTTGGATTTGTCACAAAATCACTTTACTTATGGACTCATAACCAAGGATGTTGAATAAAGGGGATGACGCATTAAGAAACTTTTCTGACCCCATGGAAGTTGTATGAGATAGAGAAATAGGAGCAAACTTACCTTTCCCATAACTATGGGGAAGGTATATATTCTATATAACTATATAGAAATAAAGACGCCAAACGCAGGTTATGTCGAGCTTAGTTGTCGAGTTTGCTTCTCAACTCTCTTCTATGCTTCTCGTGATTGTTACATTTGTGGTGCTTGTTAAGTCATTTGTTGTTACTTAATTTTAAATTTTGATTTATACTCAGCCACTTTAGTGAGTGATAATTTAAGCGTGTTTATAACCTTCTCAAGCAATAATGCCCACAGCCCAAATAGCGCAAGAAAATTTTCCTTTTTTATGTGGGCAAAAAACTTTATTTGTAAAAATACAAACGTTTGATTAAAATATAATAAATAAAGGATATATTAAAAAAAAATTAAAAAAAATAATTTGAAACCTTTAAGAGGTAAGTTTGCCTCTAAAATTTAAGACCTGCGCTGTTACAAGAATTGTAAGCATGCGCAGTTTGTGCCAAGCATGATGCAGTGCAGTTGGTTTTTGACGTGTGTTTCGTGTTGAATTCTCAATATTTTTTAGTTCTCGACGGGGTCACTGTTTTTGTATGGCAAATCGACTTAGTGCGTCATCCCCTTTATTCAAGATCCTTGCTCATAACATAGAACATCCCTACATCTAAAGGAGTCAGCAAACATGGCCTTAGGCTTTACCTACTTACTTGTGGTACGTTCGCGAGTTTGTACCACTCAGATTGATCTAATCAAAAGGCCGTTTTCCGACATGTTGATCCCGGCCAGTTGACGGAATTTGTCGGTGGGCGTGTCTCAATATGGAGGTGGCTTTGCTGATAAAAGGTGGGTCAATTGACTAAGGTCTTCCAACATTTTTGTCAGTTTTACCATTTATATTTAACATTTTATTTTAACGTTTCAATACGCTGTTATTGTATCAGAGTACGTTGTTGCAACTACGTACGTTTGTACGTTGTTTCAACTTTCAGTTGAATCGTCTATTTTTGCAGGGTTTCATTAATGCGTTTCTAAACAAATATTCAACTTTATTAACGATCAAGCTGATAGAATTTATAAGGTGATTCAATTGGAGGGTTTTTATGAATGAAATACAATTTTTTTTACATGTTAGATTATAGTCCGGAATTGACGTCATTGCAGGAATAAGTAGTAATTTTTAATGTTGACCGCTTATACCAAGGATCTTCAATAAAGGGGATGACGCACTAAGTCGATTGGCCATACAAGAAAGTGACCCCAGCGAAAACTAAAAAATAGATAGAATTCAACACAACACACACGTCAAAAACCAACTGAACATGCTTGGTGCAAACTTCCATGCTTACAGTTTTACAACAAGTATACATTTTAGATGCAAACTTACCTCTTAATGGTTTCCCATTGTTTATTGCTTGAAAAGGTTATAAACACGCTTAAACTATCTCTCACTTAAGTGACTAAGTATAGTCCAAAATTTATAATTAAGTAAGCACAAATGTTAAAATTAAAAAGGTTGTATTTACCGCAAGTTGAAGAAGCAATCGAAGAATCAGCTTCCGTCGATACTTGCTGTTGAATATAAATATCCCTGGACCGGTTTCGGCATAACGCCATCACCAGCAGGCGGGGCAACACTCGAGCTCTCAAATAATAAAGTTAAATCAGTGATTAACTTCTAGTCTCAATGAGCACGACGAGCCATCTTCAGAGGGCTCGTCGTGCTCATTGAGACTAGAAGTTAATCACTGATTTAACTTTATTAGTTGAGAGCTCGAGTGTTGCCCCGCCTGCTGATGATGGCGTTATGCCGAAACCGGTCCAGGGATATTTATATCAAACAGCAAGTATCGACGGTAGCTGATTCTTCGAAGCACAAATGTCTTAACAAGCACCACAAATGTAACAATCTCAATATTCTCTATCTAATACAACTTCCATGGGGTCAGAAAAGTTCCTTAATGCGTCATCCCCTTTATTCAAGATCCTTGGCCTATACCGAGTCCTGTTGTAACGTCACACGTCATTCATTAAAACGTCAGGTTATAACCTCCGAATGCGTTTGGTTTGTTTACATCGAATGGAATCACCTTATAAATTTCTAACATCTTGATTAACGAGATTCTTTGTCAAAATGTTAAATTACTTTCGAAACGCCTAAAGAAGACTTATTTGCTTTGTATTGTCTTTCCGTAAGTTCATTTGCTGCTCTAGTAGGACTAACAATCATGAAAACAATAAACAAACAAGATTTTAAAAGTAAACACGAGTATATCAAACTTAATCAAAGGCCAAGCACGCTGTTGTTGAAAGGTTATACCGGAAACCGTGAGGTTACCTATTCAATAATCTTAAGAAGAGATCAAAAAGAGTTCGCCAACTTAACTCTGATCACTTTGGGGTAAAATTGCCGCTAAGACACTGATCAATTCAGATCGATCGATTCATTCTCGCAAAAACATCCCCTCTTTGCGATCTATCCCCTTTGTATGATTCATATCAATGTCTCTACTTTGTTTACACGACAACAAACACAAAGTGAGTAAAAAATGCTTAGAGATATATTACTAGAAGGGTCCTATTGGTTGAATTTTGAAACATCGAAAAAGTAACTAGAACACCTTCGACTATCAATAATCAAACGAACAGAACAAAATTACATTCAATTATAAAGTAGAATGCTGAAAATATAAATCAAAACACAAACAATGTGCAGGAAGCCGAAAAAAATTGATTTCTTATAACCTTAACTTACTCATAGAGGAGGTTTTATTGAGGTTACACAGAGCCCCTGAGAGCTCCAAAAAGATGTTTCAGGACTCTCAATGTATTGAGATAGGCTATGCCCCCTCTAGTATATATCTTTATGGAAAAATGTATGTAACACTTTCATATTGGTTCGACTCAAAAATACAGAATAAATACGAGTAAGTGTAAAATAAATATGAATTTGACTAATTGTCGCAAAATCCACACATCGTTTCAGAATGTATCAGAGCCTCGACTATATAAATAAAATGTAATAAAAGAGAAAGGGAATCCTATATAGAGGTTTCTTTTGTGTTAAAAACATTTTGAATTCTGTTAAAATTATTAGTTGGAGAAAAGGTCACCGTATCTATTCTGGGTTCCAGTATCACATAATTACACTTAAATGTATATTATTTATTCGCATCTTAAGGCTGTTGTTTTATGTATCGCTTCGTCTGATACATCAGTAATACTTTTTGTTTCAAATTCGTTTCATTTTCAACTCCATTCGTTATTCGCCCTTATCTATCGAATGTGATAAGTACTTGTTTAGTCATCATTATGATGTATGTAGCGCTACAGTATTGGCTCATATACTGCTGGTATTTGGGATATATACCAGCTATGTTCTGGTTTCTTTTTTTTTTATTTTTCAAAATTTACCAATAAGGCCTTTCTACATGGGTGTAGCCAGTTACCTTTATGGGGCCATATATATATATATATATATATATATATATATATATATATATATATAATATATATATATATATATATATATATATATATATATATATATATATATATATATATATGTATATATATATATATATATATATATATATATATATATATATATATATATATATATATATATATATATGTGTGTGTGTGTGTGTGTGTATATATATATATTATATGTATATATATATATTATATATATATAATATTATATATATATATATTGTGGTTCTTATCTATCGGTTTATTTTGGGTATTGCTCTTTTTTATTTAATTTATCTATTCACATTTTACACTCTCTAATTAGACTGATATTAATTTATGATAAGACACTTGATGGGACGTTAATTACTAAATTATATGACAATATTTCGCTACACATTACATAGCATATTCATGTCAATGAAAGAAATATTTTGTTTCAATTTCATATTTGTTTTGACTTTGATACATTAATTTAAAATAGATTTTTGGACTTCTGACTGAGTTGTTAATTTTATTCTCATGATTCTCTAGAATATATATATATATATATATATATATATATATATATATATATATATATATATATATATATATATATATATATATGTTCGTATTACAAACTATTAAAATAATGTTTTTGTCTGGTTTAAAAAACACAAAGCACTTAAAAAACTAGTTTTACTCAAATAGACTTAAGGAATAAAACAAAATACAAATCATTATTGGACTAAATATGGGGGACATTTTAGTTTTTATTTTACTAATAATATCACTACAAAGTTAATATGTCGAACTAAAAATTTAATTTTTTAAGACAAAAGTTGAACCCCCCTGGCTACGCCCATGCCTCTCTAGTAATAATAACTCTATGGTTGAAGGCGTTTAAAGACTTACAGAACTTGACCGACTCGGTATTATTAAAACTATCTCGTGTAGATGGTTTCTTAAACCCCACACAGGCTATTGTGTTACGCTAGTTTACTGCGCTTAATCACGCGTGAACACTGTACTTAGTGTTTTAGAGCTAACACTCAGTCAATACTATGAGCTAGATGTAGTTAAAACAAAACACATGTGTTTGCATTTATTGTCCAAGATAAAAAAGTTGGGTTTAAATAAATTTTATTTCGTTAAATATTTTCTTAGTTATTTTATTTATTGCAAATGTTGTATATTTCCTGAAGATGGTCCAAATGTATTCGATTTTTCTTTATTTATTTATTTTCCATATTTACATTAAATTTATTGATGCATCGTGAACAGTTAATTGCAACGGTTAATTAAATAAACTACTTAAGATTAAATATTGTGAACCATTGACTTCACCGTTAATCAAAAACTGGTGACCACTCTGCTGCTATGATAAATTACAGGAATCTTTCCACTTTTAGGGCAGAGAGCCCTGTGTTGTGGAATGATTGTCTGTGTAATTATTTTACTTTACAATACATCTATTCAAACCATGAATACAAATCTATATACCTTGCATTTTATTGTCATATGATTTATATGTGTGAACTAGATAAAAATTACTGTTTATAACTTTATTATTTTGTATAATAAAAGACCTTAGACCATGGATTTTTAACACACCTGCACTATAGAGTAGTTGGATATAGCTGAATCTAATAGGAGAGGGGATATTTTTTTTGGGACGGTATCCTGTAAATTTGTAAGGGCGACATCAATTTTTTTTAACATTTTCCCGAGGGCAATCCCCCTTAAAATTTTTAGGGAAGGGGGGGGGTCTAAACAGAAAATATTTTGGCTCGAAATTCCTTACATACCTAAGGACGTTGTTGGACAGATGGATCTAATATGGACTGTGGCTCTGGGAGTGGCATATATGAGGCTCATGCAAATCTCAAAACCTTATTTCCTTTAGGAAAGTATGCCACAGTGTTTCAGTCAGAAATATTTGCTATTAATGCCTGTCTGACAGAAAACATTAAAAAGAATCCTAATCAGACTTCTATAAATATTTTTACTAACAGCCAAGCTGCCATTTAAGCGTTGGTTCATACAAAGTCAACTCTAAGCTTGTCTGGGAGTGCTTACAAAATCTTCTGACCTTATCACTCAACAATGATGTAGCAATCAGATGGGTGCCTGGCCATAAGGGAATTGAAGGTAATGAGCAAGCAGACATCCTTGCAAAAAAGGGGTCTGAGACCACTCCTAAGGGCCCTGAACCCATAGTACCCTTACCCAAAGCTATAACCAAAGGTGTAATTAAAAAATGGCTCTTAACTAATCACCTGCACCATTGGAACAAATCCTCTGGCATGAGGCACATTAAACTTGAATTTGGGCAGATTACAAAGCCTCTTTTTGTCAAAATATGAAGCATCAACCCAAACGATGACGTAACGAAAAATTTGTTCTTGAAATTGAAACGGTATACAAAAAAAGTGGCGCAAACGGTACAGAAACATATACACACTCACATTCACACAAACACACCGACACATAAAGAGGTCGAGGGCAATGACCTCTACGATATCTGTTAGGTTTAGTAATACTAGAAGGTGTAGGCCCCTCATAATATTGATGAGGGGCCCCTACTCTTGTTCAACACTTGTTAGTATACTGTCTCAAACAAACAGGACAAAATTGACTCCCGCGGAACGATCATGAGCAAAGCAGGCCCGCAAAGCGAAAGAACCTCGAGGTGGCTTCATTGTCGTTGACATTTTAAAACGATTTCAACAAGTTGCAGCTCAATCGGATCATCCAAAGTGGCGCAATTGCCAATTAACTTAAATATGACGTCATCACCCATGAGTAAAAAGGTTTCTTTTACTATACAGAGTAAGATAATTGGTCAACGCTACACATATATTGCTGTATATATTTTTTCATCTATATGGCCCTAGCTTATGTGAATTTTCTAAATTCATGGCAAAATGCCAAATAATAATAAAACACCAAGTAATACAAAATAACTACAGGTCCGATTTTACGTATTTTAAATTATCCCGTTTAATCCAAAGAAGGAAAAATTTTATTGAAAATTATTTCCAGTGGATTTTTTCACGGAAATTACTTTTCTTTTGTTCAAGAATGCAAATAACGCGCAGTAATGACGTATAGCTTGTAAAGCGAACCAAAGTATTCTTGATCTTTTACTGACTGCAACAATAATTCGCATGACTAA
Organism: Microvelia longipes; assembly: GCA_018340805.1. Taxonomy (NCBI): domain Eukaryota; kingdom Metazoa; phylum Arthropoda; class Insecta; order Hemiptera; family Veliidae; genus Microvelia; species Microvelia longipes. Next base: position 48,036,036 of record JACMZG010001870.1, on the reverse strand, counting down.
TAATCTGCAACTAATGGAGTATAATGTTGTTTTCAAGGATCAGCAGGAGATCCGTTGTTTTACACGGCATATCTTGCAAGAATGAGACGATTCTTAGATCTCCTTTTAAAGCGAGTTCCTGGTTTCGATATTAATATGCATGCAGTGACGAGACGTTTTCGATTTTATAGTTATGCCAAGTTGTAATAGTTAGGAACGAAGTGAGTTGTTATTGATGTTTCACCTAATCCATATAACCTGATTAGTTATTATTTTAAGTTTCTCCAAGGATCGATAATAGCTCAGTTGGTAAGAGCTTAAGACTTTTTCTAGATTCAAAGTAGTCCAGGTTCGAATCTCAGTCAAACCATTTGGTTTTTACGCTAAATAGGGACTACAGATGTTACCTTTTCATCAAAAAGAGAGTAGAGCTGGTTCTCAAGAGGTTGAATTAATATTAGATGGTCTTGATGGTTTAGTTTCAGCCTAAAGAAGGCTTAGAGATGAAACTTGGAACAAATATTGGTCTTATACATAGTCAAATGCGTGCCAAATCTCAAATCGATCGCATTATTTTTCCGAGTTTTATGATTTTTCGAAATTTTCGCTGAGTCATTATTGCAGGTCAATGACGTCATACAAATATTTTCAGAATAGCACAACTACAGCGGTAGACTGATTTTTGTACACAATTTCAACTCTCTAGCATAAATACACTGGGCGCTACGATGATAACAGACACTAACACACATACAGACAGACAACATGCAAAAATCAAAAGGAGACCTTAAAAACGCCTGAAACGGATAATGCCGGTTTCATCCCGGTTTTGGATTTTTTTGCAAACACAATACTTTTCCTATATACCTACGGTATATAGGAAAAGTAAAAAGATAAAATTTAGTAATAAAAGAAAGTAGAAGAGGTAGAACCGGGGTAAACTTAAGTTGTACGTAAAAATAGAGAGAGTGAAATTTAGAAATTAAGGAAGAACAAGAAGGAAGTCAATAAAATTAATAAAGCTCATAAAAACGTGTTAATCTAAGATATTTAACAAAACAGTTAACACACAATCATAAAGATAATTATCAGTCTGCTTTCCTTCGTATCTCTGTTGAGATCAAAAACAATTCATTATGCAACAGGTGGTCAGCCTGTTGCATACAAATGATCTAAGATGAACAGATAATATGAATACTTTTATTGTAATGGGTCCTGGATTATCTTAGTAATCTCGGCGCAATACAAAGATATCTACGATTTAATAGAGGAAATGGATCCTAGATACACACTGGGAATGACAAAATAGGTTTTCCGCTGGTACTGGAAACATTCAATGACTTGCATATTATACGGAGTTTTCTCGCCATATTCCTAGTTTTGTTTTGATTTGAGAAAGCCTTCGAGAGTCATCGTTCGCCATATGTAGGAGTGAAAACTATTAACATATTTTCATGACAGAAAGTCGCTCATACTCATAGAGATACTAGATATACTAGAGGGAGCATAGCCTATCTTAATACATTGAGAGGCCTGAAACATTTTTAGTGGGGCTCTCAGGGGCTCTGTGTAACCTCATTGAAACCTCCTCCAAGAGGGAGTTGATGTTATAATTAATCAATTGTTTTGGGCTTATCCATATATCCATGATTTTTGTTAGATTATAAAAATAATGCAGCATAATAATAATAATAACAATATATAATTTTATTTGCAGGAGACACTTACAAAGTGTATACAAAAGTCAATATAAAAGCAATTACAAAACAAAAATAAACTTAAGATATTTACAACTTACAAATGCTTAGATTAAAATACTCTTCAATGTTATACAGAGGATTTTTCAAAAAACAAATTTTAATGTATTTACAAAAATCTTTGTAAGCTAATAGCTTTACATCCTGATTAAGGGCATTATAAAAATTGATCCCTAGGACACCTTGCCCTACTTTTGACTTATTAAGTCTATGTTGGGTAACAAGTACATTTTCTCGGTTTCGAGTATTGTATTGGTGGAAATCTTTAATTTTATTTAGTCTTTCTATGTTGTTTTTTATGTATTTAAGGCAATAATAAATATATAAGCAATAAAATGACGTTATTTCAAATTTAATAACAAGTTCATTGCAGTGGTCGGTTTGTTTGGCTCCAGCCAGAATGCGTATAGTGTTGACCACATAGACTGTGGTCAGTGCCTGGATGGGTGACCGCTGGGAATCAAACGGATGTATTTACCATCTAAGGACGAGCAAAACAAGTCTGAAGACGTGTTGAAGTATAAATTTAAAGACTTGCATATTCTGAGGACGAGTGAAGCGAGTTCTAAGTAGGTAGGATGAGCGTAGCGAATCCGATGTGATAAGGAAAAGTTTGAGGTACCCCGTGCCCGTTTTTTTGTTTTTTGCTATAATAATTTAAAAAATTTAAAGTAATATAAAATTCGAATATTGGTACGGCAATATGGTTTCAGATTGAATATGAAGCCATACAAATCGGTGACTGCTTTTTTCGTCCCTCTGACCCATATAAACAGAAGCCGTATAATTTGCCATAAAATTCTTCATTATTCTTGTTTACCTGTAATAACACAGTTCCTGTAGAAAATTATTTATAATTATTACCTATAACCTTATTCCTTAACCTTATGAGATAGATGAAGTAAGGGTGTGGAGAGGGGGAGAGATGGAATTCATTTGTCGGTATGTTCATAAGAATTTAATTCCATTTACTGGAATCAAATTCTTACGAATTTGATTCGTAAGATTTCGTAAGAATACGTAAGACTTCGTAAGAATACGTACGACTTCGTAAGAATACGTAAGACTTCGTAAGAAGTCTCTACTGCCTTTTCTTTTGGATAAAGAAAAATACATTTGCATAAAAAATTCTCGTTATAAATTTATATTTGAGTTTTATAAAACTAAACTGAATTTTTTTTACTTTTCCTCATCCGTAGGTTGAAAAGTATTGTGTTGGCGAAAATTCCGAACCGTGATGTTACATGAATTATCAGTTTCAGGTGTTTTTAAGACCTCTTAAGTGGTTTTAACCAAGTTGTCTTCCTGTATGCGTGTGTGTGTGCCTGTTATTATCGTATCTCCCAGTGTATTCATGCTAGAGAGTTTAAACTTAGTATGAAAACCCGATCTTTTCCGTAAAAATCTTTGGTTGTGCTTTCCGTAAAATACTTTTTTATGCCGCCATTAACCCGCTACAGGAGTCACCCGTGGTGTAGTGGTTAAGGTACGCGGCCAATACACAGAATGAATGGACTTTAGTCATGGGTTCAGTCCCAGAACGGGCCTCTAGGATTTTTATAAGAGGGATAAAAATTCTGCATACCACGTCCTTCAGAAGGGCCGTAAAGCCGGTGGTCTCGAGCCTGTGCGTTGTTAGGTACTCGTTAAAGATCCCTTACCCTAAATGAAACTGGATATAGGCAAAATTTAGGACCCTCATTCTAGATGCATTATAATACTATACTGTTTCTGCCTTGTAGTTTAAAGTGTGTTAAGGTTTGGTTTAACAGTGAGAGCACGTGTTGTTTCCAGTTTTCACTAGACTATAAGAGTCAGTGAAAATATGTATAATTGCTTGAAAAAACATGAGAGGAACCATAGAAATTCACGGCTCTTCTGTCTAGATTAGATGAAATATACCTTCACTTGAAATTAAAAGGAGTAGAACACTATCTTAGGGAGCTGGCAAAAAGGGCCCAACAACGTGGCCTACTTGCCTGGTAATTACTACCACTCCCCCCCCCATATCACTATCACGATATGACTATCACTAACCCGCAATAATGACTTACGAATTTTTCGAAAATTCGTAAAATTTGTCGATTGGTTTGAGATATGGCACGCATGTAGTCATATATAAAACCAAAATGTGAGCCTTGTTTCATATCATTATCAACTTTGGTTCAATATTTAACGAAGTCATTCGTTAAATATTGAACCTATACTACCTTACTAACCTTACTTTTACTTACCTAACCTTTTACTTTAACCTTAGAATAATACTATATATAGAAGGAGCATTACTGATAACACGAAAGCCGGTTCACTGGTGCACCTAAGTAATGCTGCCTCCCTTACAATATACAATTTGCTAAAAAAAGTTGGCAATACTTCCGGTTGCTGAATTATTATGTTCTATTATTAATTAATGATTGATTATTCATAAAATACTAATATAAATATCGGTGCATTACAATATTTTATGCATTTTAAATTGTAGTTTAACGTATTTATTAAAATTATTTATAAAAAGTAGTCCTCGTTAGCTAAATGTAGATTCTTGTATTCCGCCACCCTTTTGCCATCTAAGACCAGTTTTATTAAATACTCAGCAGGTGTTTTAAGTTATTATATTTGTTCTTTACGATCTTTCTTCATTAATAGATATTTATGACACATATTTAAAATAATGTTTTGTTGTCAGGTTGGCAGCATTACTTAGTTGCACCAGTCAACCGGCTTTCGTGTTATCAGTGGAATTACATTGTGTTTACGGTCCTGTGCTCCTTCTATATATAGTATTATTCTAAGACTTTAACAAACAAACAAAAATTCATAGACTTTGACAAGAAGTGCAACTTCTGTAACATAGCAACCAATTCAAAATACCATTTTCTTATCACCTGTCCAGCCTTAAGTGAGCTCAGATCCAAATATCTCGATATAACAAATATCAGTGAACATAACTTCTATGATTTCCTATCCCTTCACAGTATAGAGGGGGTCAACAGTTTATTTTATTTTATAAGTGGGGCTCTCAAGCTTGTACCAACATGATACCTGTATTGACATTTCATGATGTCAATTTTATCTGTTTAAAGTTTGGAAAACCTCTGTTTGGCCATTCATAGTTTACTCGCTAACAAGATATATATTAGTTAATTTTATTATTATTTTTTCGTTAAAAAAAAGAAAAATTTCAGAAGTTTAATTTTATTTTCATTTCAATTGCTTTGCCCAAAGTATGGCTAATAACCATGGCATCTCTTTATAATCACCATTTTTACATGTAATAAATTTGTAGAAACTTAAATGTTTTTAACAAATAAAGATTATATATTGAACCTATACTTCATTAAAAAAAAATATAATTTAAAAAAAAAAATATACTTTTTTTAAAAAAAAAATATACTTTTTTTTAACAAAAAAAATATACTTTTTTTTAAAAAAAAATAAAAAATTCAACCTCGTCCCAATATGTCCTTATTATTTAAGCCTTCTAATTCTTAGTTTATTTTAATATTAATCTAATCTTAATATCCTATTATTAATGTTTCAGGTTGGTTTTCAATTTTAATACCTCACGTTGGGAATACCTTAGGTAAGAACATGCATGACTCTAGTAAATAAATAAATAAATATTTTATTTCTCCAATAATAATTACCAATTATTTTTTTTAACATGTGTAACAAAAATATATTAAAATATATTCTTGGAGATCCCTAAAAGGTAAAGCCTTGAGCCGGGGCTAAAGGCTTTGCAACACACTCAGTGAGGTAATTAACTTACTGTACCCTAGCTAACTTCAGTAGTGTCAATATACTTACTAAATCCTTGCCCATTTTTCAGCCTCAATTCACCAACTTTAACCCCCCCCCACTTCTTTAGTGCCAATTTATCAATTAAACTTTTGCCAATTCCTATTGTGTTAATTTACCTTGCCAATTCCTATTGTGTTAATTTACCTTGCCAATTCCTATTGTGTTAATTTACCTTGCCAATTCCTATTGTGTTAATTTACCTTGCCAATTACCTTGCCAATTCCTAAATTCCTATTGTGTTAATTTACCTTGCCAATTGCTTTAGATTTAATTTATCAACTAAATGTTTGCCAATATCTTTAGTTTTAATTTACTTATTAAACACTTGCCAATTTCTTTACTTCCAATTTATTTTCTAAACCCTATCCAATTTCTATAGTGTTAGTTTATCAACTAAACCTTTGCCCATTTCTTTGGTGTTAATTTACCTTGCCAATTTCTTTAGTGTCTATTTATCAACTAAAACCCTTGCTAAATTCTTTCTAAAGGAAGAAATTTGGCACTTTACCCACTAAACTTTTACCGATTCTTTTTATTGGCAATTTACAATTGATCTAAATTTATGTATCAAATGCAGTAACCTTGAACTGGGAAGTTTTGAAATAAGTCATTTATAAAGTTAACTTGTACTTTAACTCAAGAAAAGCAGGTGTACAGGAAATAGACCTGTTGCCGGATTATTGGTCCGGAACAGACTGTCTTGCAACACACTCCAATACTGGACTCATATAAGATACCCTATCTATAGAATTATACTCTTACCTATGTGCTAGGTGTATAAGATATAAAACTATTTAGGTAGAAAGTAAAATTATTAAGAATAAGGTTAATCAAGGACCATGAAATTAAAAGTGAATAATGAATAAGATAAATTAAGATTATTATTAGAAAAAATTCGGGTACGGTGTACCACGGAACTTTTTCTAAATCCAAACTTTTCCAAATCGGATTCGCTACGCACATCCTAGCTACTTTAGACTCGCTTCGCTCGTTTTTGGATATTAATTACATTTGTTTTATTCCCAGCGGCCAACTATTCAGGAACTGACCACCCTCGATACTGTTTAACTTTTATGATCCATCAAAAACCGTAAATATACTTGGCATATTGGAACGAAACTTAGTAGCCTTATTTAATACGTAAAGAGATACACTTGTGCTTAATATTAACTTTAGGCCAATTTATAACAAGACGCCTCCGGCCTCTTGTTCGGACACTATATAAAGATTTATGATTTTTGAAATGATTGTGGGGTCATTTTTGTGGGTTAACGACGTCACCCTTATTTTATAAACAATAGGGTTCGGGACATTAACAAGGTTGATTTTTATACCAAGTTTTATATCGATCCAAGAAAGTGTTTGAAAATTATCGTGCCCCATAGTAACGTCTAGAAACAAAACTGTCGCACACACACACACACACACACGTGTGTATGTATATATATATATATATATATATATATATATATATATATATATATATATGTATGTATGTATGTATACAGGGTGGTCCAGCTAAGGAGGACAAGACCTTTTTCTCGGAAATTATAACAGCTAGACGGATGCGGTTTTCGGTGTTGGATTCAATGTAATAGTGAGCAGACGAGAAAAATCCGTTTTCGGGCGCGGTTCGCGCCTATCATAGAGATGTTAATGCTAACTTTTTTAATTTTTTAGTTGGGTATAGGGAAGTTTTTTTTTTGTTCTTTAAAGAATGAAAAATAAGGAAGATTAGTGAAGACTGCATCAAAATGGTCAATTTTTCACCGAGCTATGATGAAATTTTTTTTTTAAAATTAGTTCACTTTGGCGCCATTTTTGATGATGCTGCATTCAAATAAAATTTGTAATACCAACGTATTTTTAATAATAAATAAATAATAAATCGTTTATTTATATATAAATACCTGTTTATAGATACCTGTTATCTATATTCAAAAATTGAGTTTGATGAAAACTCAACTCGTTTCTAGGAGTGAAGGACCAATAAATAGCAAATCACACAACTAGACTGTAAAGTGATATTTTATTGCTGCGGAAATTTGTTTATTAACTACAATGAAACCAGCCAATTTTATTTCCGTAGCAATACATTATCACTATTTATACTATTTACGTGTAGTTTTGAATTTATTAAAAAGAGTCGATTTTTTGTATGAATAATTCAATTTAACTTAGTTTAAAGAAATTTAAAAACAAGATTGATAAATAATAAGTCATACTTTTACCAAATCAAGGAAAAAAATATTGTATAAATTGTATAAAAAAGAAATTGTGACAAAATGTGAAATTGTCAATTTTTATTTTTGTAAACTAAATTTAAATGCTGATTCTTGGGTGTAACTCAAATAAAGTATTCTCACCAATTGACGACAAAATAGAAGTTTCTAAATTATTTAATGAATTTCTTAGTTTTCCTTTATTTATTTACATTTTTTATTAAAATGATTCCCCTCCCCCTCTTAAACCCTTCCATGCCCCCCTCGGTTTAGAAACACAGACATATGCGATGCAGTGCTATAATATCTGAAAAACCATACTGGGCAGGAAAGGTTAATGATAAAATGACCACGGGCGCTGGATTTACTGTTTGACTTTATGATTTACCGTGGCAAGAGAAGTGAAATCTCATCTTAACGATTTCATTATAAAGCAGGAAATAACTTTACACACGCGTCTCCAACTTGATTCTTTCCATCTACGGCTTTAATGTAACTGTTCTAAGTTATAAAAATAAATTATATAAAAAAATAATCTAGCGTGGAGCTTCAGATGCTGGGCGAATTTCCTTTAAATGTAAGCTTCCATTATACGTCTCGTTACTAAATTTTTCTGGATTTTTAAAAGTAAATGCGCACATGATTTTGAATGAGCACCAGTGGAGTTCATAATTAAAGGAACGAAGAAAATAGTCTCTCCACAAAACTATAATTTATTCAAAGAGCTTTCAACCTACATGAGGCCATCATCAGTGCCAGAGATAATTAAAAGAAAACAGCTAAAAGAAAGACATTAAATACGCAAAAATTAAATAGAATTAGTAATATTCTTCCTCTTCTTTTTCGACTCAAAGGTGTAAAGATGTCACTTTTTTTTGATAATAGTCTATTACGGCTCACCGGCATCGTTGAGTCGAAAAAGAAGAGGAAGAATATTACTAATTCTATTTAATTTTTGCGTATTTAATGTCTTTCTTTTAGCTGTTTTCTTTTAATTATCTCTGGCCCTGATGATGGTCTCATGTTAGGCTGAAAGCAATTTGAATAAATTAATAGTTTTGTGGAGAGACTATTTTCTTTGTTCCTATCATAAATGCACACAATTACTTATTTGAGCAAAATTTTCAGTGTATTCTATTTATTTGCCCTATAGTTTAAAGGTAATCACTATTTATTTTTCTCGTTTATTTACCACCGGTTTATGACTTTTTTGTCACTTTAAGTGGTCGTATCGACATAGAACTGGTTTCATTCGATGTTAAATCTCAAAAATTATTAAAAACGACGCCCTATTTAGCTTTTCGCATGTTTACCGATCGTATTTTAGGTTTTCAAATTCTCCCCACAGGGTTTTCGATTTTTTGATCACTTTAAGTGGCCTTATTAACTTTGAGCTGGTTTTATACGATTTAGCGCCTCAAGATACCTAAGACCTGTTTACTGTCCTTAATTCTTTCTTATTGATTCTCAATTTTACCGATGTTTTAAAATTGTTGCTATCTTAGAAAACCCCGGGTAATGACGTCACATCAACCTGGTTTTAAATAGGGTTGACGCCGTGTTGTGAACTGAGAAACCGTTGAACAATAAGGCAAATACGTGTTATTTATTGTTATTCAAAACTGTAAAGACTTTTTTAGAGTCGATACCTGCTTTTCATGTAAAAAGCAGAAAATTTGATAAAGACTTATCAAATTTATTTTTACATGGCAAAATGCCATGTAAAAATAAGTAATAATAAATTAAAAAGATGTGGCAATGAAAATAAATAATAAATACCAAGGCAATGGAAATTCGGTAGTCATGGCTAAAAACCACGTGGCAACAATAAAATAATGAAACAAAACATTTTACAAAACAACAATAATACAGGTGCTTCCCAGTAACAGGTAGACGACGCCCCACAACAGCCGAAACCGCTCAGTGGCTACGGCAAAGGCCCGTATTTATTTATTTGGGGAAAGGGCTAAGAATGCAACTAGATATGAGCACTTTAAGCACTTAAAGCTAGAGACGCGGGTTCAAATCCTGGTTGCTCTGATAAGTTTATATCGTTTTATTTACATTTGTTATGTTTATAACAACAAAATAATGGAGGAAGGTGTCGCAACCCGGGCGAATTTCTTTTGTAATGCTTCGTTTCTTGGCAAACAATCTATTTCGTGCTTGATATCCTGGTTTATGAGTTATTTTAGATCAGTTATACTTTGATGACTAAGTCATTTTATTATAGGCGTGCATTATTAGCGACATAAGATCTCTATAAACATTAATATTATGTTAGTATCATATAATAATAATACCCGTTTAGAGCCTTGCGGCCCATCAGGGATAACCCCTGCCGGAACCACCTCGGGTGGTTGCGGCAATCGTTACGCCCAAAGTGTAATCTAAAGTTGGCGATAGGTTATTTGAACTATAATCTTATATTAACTGAGAGCGTAACCTGGGATACGAACCCCAGACCTCGGTGGTGTCTGTCAGTTTAATAACTGACGCCTTAACGATCTCGACCATGGAGGCGGCTGTTAGTATCATATTAATATAATTAATTAGAGCCTGTAATTAAACAAAAATAAAATATAAAGACTTTCGATTTAATACTTATCCTTATTGCTAAAACCATTAAGTAAAAGTGAAGTTCTTTCTAACTTGATTTTTCTAATTTGCATAGTAAACCATGTATAATCAAGTATAATTTCATTTTTAAGAACCGACTTTTTTTAAGTCTGTCGGACTTCACTTATCCGTTTATCATACTCAGACGATATAAGATAAGTGACCTAATATCCATTGGTGGAAATTAAGAAGAAACAAGCTATCAACCTGGCTGTCTCACAAAGATTAGTTATGATATCAGACATATAGACCACTGGTAAAAACCACCCAGAAGGTCCTAAAACAGACGAATAAGGTAAAATCCCTGTTTTGTGGTTTTAGTGCTAACATTACTTTTTCTGCGTAACTGTGGTGTAAATAGGGAGAAGTAAAGATAAATGCTTTATTTAAACTGACTGATTTAATATGTATATTAGAATTAAACAGACAATTAACTTTATCAAATTTTAAAATGTGACTGAATTTTTTTAAATCTTCCCTGACACATGACAAATCATGTGATTTCAAATTTGTGAGACAGCCAGGTTCATAGCTTGTTTCTTCTTAATTTCCAACAATGGATATTAGGTCCTTTACCCCATAACTATAAGCTCCCTTATACCACAAATATAAGCTCCCTTATACATAAATATAAGCTCCCTTATTACTACAAATATAAGCTCCCTTATACCACAAATATAAGCTCCCTAATACCACAAATATATGCTTCCTTATCCTTTAAATATAAGTTTCCTTATCCCATAAATATAAGCTCCCTTATACTACAAATATAAGCTTCCTTGTACCATAAATATAAGCTCCCTTATACCATAAATATAAGCTCCCTTATACCAAAAATATAAGCTCCCTTATACCACAAATATAAGCTTCCTTATCCTATAAATATAAGCTCTTTTATACCACAAATATAAGCTTCCTTATACCATACATTTAAGCTCCCTTATACCTCAAATATAAGCTCCCTTATACCATAAATATAAGCTCCTTATACCAAAAATATAAGCCCTTATACCACAATATAAGCTTCCTTATCCTATAAATATAAGCTCTTTTATACCACAAATATAAGCTTCCTTATCCCATAAATATAAGCTCCCTTATACCAAAAATATAAGCTTCCTTATCCCATAAATATAAGGTCCATTATCCCACAAATATAAGCTTCCTTATGCCACAAATATAAGTTCTCTTATACCACAAATATAAGCTTCCTTATCCCATAAATATAAGGTCCCTTATCCTATAAATATAAGGTCCCTTATCCTATAAATATAAGCTTTTTTATTTCATAAATATAAGCTCTTTTGTCCCATAAATTTAAGCTTCTCTATTCACTACCTTAAAATTACAAAATACAAATTTATAAAAATTGTTTTGATTATCTTACTAACCAACCCTGAATTAGATTTATCAAAGTCACGTTCCCTCTATATATTGGTTGTATGATAACAATCTAAACTTTTGACTAGCAGTTTTGTAACATTTAAATAAATATAGATCATTAGAAAAGCCAGTAGTGCGACAGATGTAGACTTTCTAAACTTTGATTGATAATAATACTGATAATAATTCTAGTACTTTCCTTTTTTCTACCTAAGTTAAACTGCTTATAGATCAGTGCCTGACTTTAAATATTTTTAGTTTAGGTATCTTTTAGTTGATCAGTGAGTGAGTCCCCCTCCTCTTTTGAAGAACTATCTCTTCCTTCTTTCCTAAGTTGGTGCGCAGATTTAGACATAAAAATAGAAAGAATTTGGAATATGTCTGAGGTTCAGATCATACCAAAAGTTCTCTGCTCAACAGGTGTTATCCCTACCCCTGCATCCAATAGTTCTCTGCTCAACAGGTGTTATCCCTACCCCTGTATCCAATAGTTCTCTGCTCAACAGGTGTTATCCCTACCCCTGCATCCAATAGTTCTCTGCTAAATAGGTGTTATCCCTACCCCTGCATCCAATAGTTCTCTGCTCAACAGGTTATCCTACCCCTGCATCCAATACTGGTGTATCCCTACCGTATCCAAACTTAATACAGTTTAGGACTGACATCAAAGTTATACCTTCAAATGCAAAAAGCAGTTTTAGATAATACTACAAATATAGATAGAAAAATCATACCAGATAAAAGGTGGCCCCAATTTTCCCGAGGGTAGCACTCCCGGGCAAATTTGCTCAAAATTTATAAGGGTGACCCGACCAAAAAAAAAAATTAGCTCAAAATCCGTTCCAGGTCAAAAGAAGTAGTTTTGAAAAATAATTTTTTTTGGGGGGCAGCACCCCAAAAATTTATAAGGGGGCCCGACCATTAAATTAGAATAAAATGCCACAAAACTAATTAAAATAAAATCAACGTCTGGAGATAAAATCTTGTATGCACCTTGGGAGTAAATGCTATTTTCCCTCGAAATTACCTCTAAGGCTTCGCCTCGGGAGTTAAATACTTTGGTTCCCTTGGCATACGCCTTAGGAACCAACTTACTGCTCAGGAAAATAATAGCATTCTTTACTCCCTTGGTGCAGAATTAACAATTATTTCAATCTACTGTCATACAAATTTTATTATAAAATGTTACATATAGGCCCGTATTCAAAGACATATTCCTAACATTTTCCTTAAGGAGAATGTTAGAAAAATGTTTTTAAGCCTCGAAAACCATATTTTCCTCCCACTTTTAAACACGGGAACGATCATTTAAATTTCGTGGCTTAAAAACATTTTCCTTACCTAAACCTAACATTCTCCTTAAGGAGACCTAACATTTTCCTAACATTCTCCTTAAGGAACCCTTGAGGAGAATGTTAGAAAAATGTCTTTGAATACGGGCCTTAGTCTTTAAGACTCCTAAACTGATAATTAAAAATCTTTATGTTTAGGGTGTTAGTTTCAAACGCAATACTTTTCCTGTATACCATTGAGAATAGCCAAGCGAAAGCAATAGGATGCGATGCACGAAAAAAAATATGTTAATGGAAAAGACATTAAAAATCAGAAGTCAAGATTTAAACCCAAACTAGTTCTCCGGATATTTTGCATAAATAATTTTCTAACTAATTATTTAAACATCTTATTTTTTCAACTTAACTAAAAATCCCTCATCACAGAGAAATCTCGTAGGAGAGTTGTTTAAAATGTCAATTTCTATATAAACTTTCTAGCCACATTTTTAGGGTGGAACTTTATTTGCTAAAACTTACCTTGATAGTTTTACCAAATGAGGTTTGGCGTTGCGCAATATCCCAGACGAATCTAAGTTCTAATAAGTTTGGGATAATGAAGTCGATATATCTGTTACGCAAGGCAATATTAAAGTAAGATAATATTAATGAAATTTGTGGATCAAATATATATTAGATATTTGGGGGTACGGTAGTTCCTCTGCCAAGTCTAGCGGTTATTGGCGTACCATCCTTTACAAGAAGCATCTCAGAGCTATTTTAGCTCCTTTTAAGCTTTCTTATTAGAACCTTATTAAGTGTATAAGCTTCAACTAGGACTTCAGCTAGCTGAAGTCCAAAACTTATTCAAAAGATTTTGATGAGTTGACTCTTCCATCTGAATATAATTTGTAAATGATATTAAGAAGGAAGAGTGAACTCATCAGAATATTTCAGCTGAAGTCAATTATACATATTTACATAATTTTACTAAGCATGTTATAGATATGATATTAAGAAGGAAGAGTCAACTCATCAGGATCTTTTAGCTTAAGTCAATTAATATAATTTTAACATGACTAAGGAAGTTATAGAAATGATATTAAGAAGAAAGAGTCAACTCGTCAGGATCTGTTAGTTGAAGTCAATATATATTTTTACATGACTTTACTAAGCATGCTATAGATATGATATTAAGAAGGAAGAGTCAACTCATCAGGATCTTTTAGCTTAAGTCAATTATATAATTTTACATGACTAAGGAAGTTATAGAAATGATATTAAGAAGAAAGAGTCAACTCGTCAGGATCTGTTAGTTGAAGTCAATATATATTTTTACATGACTTTACTAAGCATGCTATAGATATGATATTAAGAAGGAAGAGTCAACTCATCAGGATCTTTTAGCTTAAGTCAATTATATAATTTTAATGACTAAGGAAGTTATAGAAATGATATTAAGAAGAAAGAGTCAACTCGTCAGGATCTGTTAGTTGAAGTCAATATATATTTTTACATGACTTTACTAAGCATGCTATAGATATGATATTAAGAAGGAAGAGTCAACTCATCAGGATCTTTTAGCTTAAGTCAATTATATAATTTTACATGACTAAGGAAGTTATAGAAATGATATTAAGAAGAAAGAGTCAACTCGTCAGGATCTGTTAGTTGAAGTCAATATATATTTTTACATGACTTTACTAAGCATGCTATAGATATGATATTAAGAAGGAAGAGTCAACTCATCAGGATCTTTTAGCTTAAGTCAATTATATAATTTTACATGACTAAGGAAGTTATAGAAATGATATTAAGAAGAAAGAGTCAACTCGTCAGGATCTGTTAGTTGAAGTCAATATATATTTTTACATGACCTTTACTAAGCATGTTATAGAAATGATATTAAGAAGGAAGAGTCAACTCATCAGGATCTGTTAGTTGAAGTCAATATATATTTTACATGACTTTACTAAGGTTGTTATAGGAATGATATTAAGAAGAAGAGTCAACTCATCAGGATTGTTAGTTGAAGTCAATATATATTTTTACATGACTTTACTAAGCATGCTATAGATATGATATTAAGAAGGAAGAGTCAACTCGTCAGGATCTGTTAGTTGAAGTCAATATATATTTTTACATGACTTTACTAAGCATGCTATAGATATGATATTAAGAAGAAGAGTCAACTCATCAGGATCTGTTAGTTGAAGTCAATATATATTTTTACATGACTTTACTAAGCATGCTATAGATATGATATTAAGAAGAAAGAGTCAACTCATCAGGATCTGTTAGTTGAAGTCAATATATATTTTTACATGACTTTACTAAGGTTGTTATAGGAATGATATTAAGAAGAAAGAGTCAACTCATCAGGATCTGTTAGTTGAAGTCAATATATATTTTTACATGACTTTACTAAGCATGCTATAGATATGATATTAAGAAGGAAGAGTCAACTCATCAGGATCTGTTAGTTGAAGTCAATATATATTTTTACATGACTTTACTAAGCATGCTATAGATATGATATTAAGAAGGAAGAGTCAACTCATCAGGATCTGTTAGTTGAAGTCAATATATATTTTTAACATGACTTACTAAGCATGCTATAGATATGATATTAAGAAGAAAGAGTCAACTCATCAGGATCTTTAGTTGAAGTCAATATATATTTTTACATGACTTTACTAAGCATGCTATAGATATGATATTAAGAGAAAGAGTCAACTCATCAGGATCTGTTAGTTGAAGTCAATATATATTTTACATGACTTTACTAAGGTTGTTATAGGAATGATATTAAGAAGAAAGAGTCAACTCATCAGGATCTGTTAGTTGAAGTCAATATATATTTTACATGACTTTACTAAGCATGCTATAGATATGATATTAAGAAGGAAGAGTCAACTCATCAGGATCTGTTAGTTGAAGTCAATATATATTTTACATGACTTTACTAAGGTTGTTTATAGGAATGATATTAAGAAGAAAGAGTCAACTCATCAGGATCTGTTAGTTGAAGTCAATATATATTTTTACATGACTTTACTAAGCATGCTATAGATATGATATTAAGAAGAAAGAGTCAACTCATCAGGATCTGTTAGTTGAAGTCAATATATATTTTTACATGACTTTACTAAGGTTGTTATAGATATGATATTAAGAAGGAAGAGTCAACTCATCAGGATCTGTTAGTTGAAGTCAATATATATTTTTACATGACTTTACTAAGCATGCTATAGATATGATATTAAGAAAGAAAGAGTCAACTCATCAGGATCTGTTAGTTGAAGTCAAATATAATTTTACATGACTTTACTAAGCATGCTATAGATATGATATTAAGAAAGAAGAGTCAACTCATCAGATCTGTTAGTTGAAGTCAATATATATTTTTACATGACTTTACTAAGGTTGTTATAGGAATGATATTAAGAAGAAAGAGTCAACTCATCAGGATCTGTTAGTTGAAGTCAATATATATTTTTACATGACTTTACTAAGCATGCTATAGATATGATATTAAGAAGGAAGAGTCAACTCATCAGGATCTGTTAGTTGAAGTCAATATATATTTTTACATGACTTTACTAAGGTTGTTATAGGAATGATATTAAGAAGAAAGAGTCAACTCATCAGGATCTGTTAGTTGAAGTCAATATATATTTTTACATGACTTTACTAAGCAGCTATAGATTATGATATTAAGAAGGAAGAGTCAACTCATCAGGATCTTTTAGCTTAAGTCAATTATATAATTTTACATGACTAAGGAAGTTATAGAAATGATATTAAGAAGGAAGAGTGAACTCATCAGAATCTTTTAGCTGAAGTATTATATAATTTTACATGACTTTACTAAGATATTATAGAAATGAATTAAGAAGGAAGGTGAACTCATCAGAATCTTTTAGCTGAAGTCAATTATATAATTTTACATGACTTTACTAAGCATATAGAAATGATATTAAGAAGGAAGAGTCAACTCATCAGGATCGTTTAGCTGAAGAGTTGTAGACACTCCCCTTAAGTTCGTCTTTACTTATCTTGACTTTGTAGACACTACTCTTAAGTTCGTCTTTACTTAACTTGACTTTGTAGACACTACTCTAAGTTCGTCTTACTTACCTTGACTTTGTTGACACTACTCTTAAGTTCGTCTTTACTTACCTTGACTTTGTAGACACTACTTTTAAGTTCGTCTTTACTTACCTTGACTTTGTTGACACTACTCTTAAATTGGTCTTTACTAACCTTGACTTTCTTGACACTACTCTTAAGTTCGTCTTCACCTACCTTGACTTTGTAGACACTACTCTTAAGTTCGTCTTTACTAACCTTGACTTTGTAGACACTACCCTTAATTTCGTCTTACCATAACTTTGTAGACACTACTCTTAAGTTCGTCTTAAATTATCGTTTAAGAAGGTTTTACGACGCTAAAAAAAAAAAAAAGTTTTACGACACTACCCTTAATTTCGTCTTTGCTTACCATAACTTTGTAGACACTACACTTAAGTTCGTTTTAAATTATCGTTTAAGAAAGTTTTGGTGAAAGAAATCTAGAGTTGCGAAATAAGATATGATGGATAAAGTTAAAAGATATTATAGCATAACTGGTTCTGAAATTAAGACCGGTTTTAAAACGAAACTCCGATACTTGAATGCAGCAGGCAATACCTCGTCATTTCTTGCTCACCAATACTTAGCCTCCTTGTAATTATATGTTTTCACTTTTTGTATAAAAATTCTTTCTTTAATCTTCGTTTAATATTTAAAAACTTTATTGCTCCTTGTATAGTTAAGCAGGGTAGCTTAACCAGCAGTTTTTGCAGTGCATATTTTGTGCTAAGTTATACAAAAGAAGATTTGACGACAAAATGACGATAAAACATCTCTTGTGTTCACAAGTCAGTGGTTCCAGACCTGTAGGTCCCAACCCTAAAATGGACCGCGAAGAGTTTTTAGGGGGGATCAGTAAAAATTTCTGGGTTACATAATAAAATTATTATGAGATTTTTAGTTAAGACAGTACATTTATAGTTAATCAGCAAATCTATTAAATTATTAATAAATTAATTAATATTAACAAAGTTAATTTAAATTGATAAGATAAAGTCAATTTTAATAAAAATCAATGTAAACATTAGATCATTACCTTATTCTGAGGTCGAGCAAAGCGTGTTCAAATACATGACAATGTAAACATTAGATACATGACAATGTAAACATTAGATACATGACAATGTAAACATTAGATACATGACAATGTAAACATTTTCATTTTCAATAAAAAAATAAGCTTATGAGGTTGAGCTCATGGAGGGAGGAAGGATGAAGTTGGAGGATGACGCTGGCAATTATTATATTTTATTCAAAAAGTGTTAATTTTGTTATAACTGTCAGTTCTGTTACGTTCAATTGTATTATATTACGTACAATTCTTAAGTATAAAATCAGGACCTAAATACCTGGGATGATCAGAGTGCACTGATAAAAACCGTGAATACGTGATAGAGAGATCGTGATGTAGGGGAGAATGGATTGTTAACCAAGCCCAAAGAGATGAATGTAGTTCCCTGCATTGCGGCAGTTATCTGATGGAGGTTGGAGCTGTGATTTCTTTTTGAATACTAAGCATGCATTGAACACTGGGATCATTGCATTTTCGATCTGAGACCGGATTCGCATTTGGTTACATTTGACAATCTGGAACCTGAATTGCAGTTAGTTATAAATTGACAATCTGGAACCAGACTTGAAGTTGGTTAAAAATGCATAATTTGGAACCAGACTTGCTGTTAGTTACTTAAGGGCTTAGCCCTTAAGTATTAGGTAGCAATACTTTGTTCTCGCTACGATCGACCTCAGAATAAAATAGTTATTCAAAGCCCTAGGGAGTTAAAAGTAATCTGCAAACCTTTGATTATTATGAGGTAGTGGACCGATAATATCAATTACTTAATTACTAAACCGTTGTTATACCTTAAACTTTATTTACCTAATCAAATAAACCATGCAAAATTACTGTAACTTATATTAACTTTAAACCATGAAGAATTACAGTAACTTATATTAACTTTAAAACCATTACGATGTAAACTTATATTAACTACCATGCAAAATTACAGTAACTTATATTAACTTAAACCATGAAATTACATAACTTATATTAACTTTAACCATGCAAATTACAGTAACTTATATTATCTTATAAGTTAAACGTTAAACGTTACTTTAAAAGTTAAGTTACATTAAAATTAACGTTTATCTAACGAACGTTAAAATACAAAACAAAACAACGTGTGTAAAGCAGACGAGAATATTTTTATTATAACCTTGAGTCACTCTTGGAGGTTTTTATGAGGTTACACAAAGCCCCTGAGAGCCCCAAAATGACGTTTTATCTTCTCAATGTATTAATATAGGGTATGGCCCCTCTAGTAATATATCTCTTCGAACGCACCAATAAATTTGTTTGTTAGCCAATAACTTATAAATTAAAGGTTAAATAACTATGGAATTGTTAACTACTAATGCATGTATTCATGCATTATGTAAATCGTTATTAATGTGTTGATCGTCGAAAAGCAGAAAGAAAGTAAATATTTTTATAACTATTGAATTTTTGAAATTAGATATTCTATACTTTCAAAATGGTGACGTATATTATAATAAAATTTTGTAGATCGATTGATCATTTATTGATTTATAACTTATTGGACATTGAATTAAATTTAAACTCGCTCCTTAATTTTGTTTATGAATTTTAATTCATCAGTAAGTTATTATAGGTTATCGTGGTAACAATTATTATCTTCCGAGCATCATAACTGGGCATTTAGTCTGAAATTTTTACTTTAGATAAGCACCATAAGAGCCAACAGTCGTAACTCCTAGAGTAATAATTGCATCTCTCGGCTTTGTCTCGGGACCAAAGTAGTCTCTTGGCTTCAACTCGAGACTTAACTTTCCATGATTCCCTCGGCTTTCTCCTTCAGAAATTAATTTCATTTTAACTCGGGGAATTATGACTGAAGTCACAAATCACTGATTTTGTTTTGCATCAAAACTAAGTGAATTGATTAAGTTGTTTTAGCCAAAGCTTATGAATAAAAATACGAAACAATACGAAACACTTTGTAGGTGAACATCCCTTTCTTATTTTATACGATTTTAATATCAAAAATTAGATGAGCTGTTAATAATTGTATTTGTTCAGCTTAGATATTGAAGACGCTAAGGAGAGCTGGATTTGGACGGATCTTGTGGGTTAGGATCATTTGGATCGTCATTTCCAGATGAGTCGGGTGCCTCTGTTTGTTCATTGGGCAAAGTCGTCTGTGTTTCTAGGTTCGAATTACTTTCTGAATTTCTGTTTGTTATCGTTTGTGAAGGTCTCTCTAATGCTGATCTTGTATCATTAGATGGTCTTCCGGCTCCAAAACATGCGTTACCATCGCACGTTGGTGCACCACCTGTCAAAACAGAAATATGAAGTAGCTCCATCACTAAAAACATCGTTTCTAACATCGCCGGTGTTATTTCTTGCATGGCACCTAATTTATCGACCATTCTATTGATCGATTGTTCTATACAAGGTTGAAAGTTAGATGTCTGAACAACAACAATCATTGGTTCAGTTGGTATTGCTCTAATATCAGTATCTTGTATGATTCTTAGTATATCTCTAGCTACATGAACAATGTTCATAGGTATGCTAACTTGCTGTAGCATCGACATAGTTTGCTGTAACTGTATTTTTGACACTTGCTGTGACTGTATTATTAGTACACTTGGCTCATTCGGCATCAATGTTAAATCAGCTGATAATATTACCCTTATCATCTCGATTATCTTATCGATAATTAGAATCGACAAATTAAGTTCTCTTAGTTTTCGAATGATTTTATTCAAATCTGTTGTATCCGCTGCTTCTGGATGACGTTTGAAAACCATGATTAGCTGGAACACTGAATCCATCAATTCTTCATCAGATACTCTTACCGATTCGATTTTGATTTCTGGATAATCCGCGATGGCTTCGTCCATTTTCATATGGTAAATAACTAAAAGCAATGACTGATCATCTTGTCTGAAGGAAACGGAAACTGCTAACATAGATTCCATTATCCTTCATTCGAAAATGTCTCCGGGGGAAAACCTTGTTAGCAATTTTCTTCTTGTTTATATTTCTTTAAAAGATTTTATCAAAATGAGGTAAATCCTCTGTGTTGAATATAATACGTATAAGATGGTTTGCTGACTGACCAATCTCTAAAATCGGCGTGGTCAAAGCAATCAGCCTTACAAGTTTTAGGGTAGCTGCAAGTTACATCCAATTTCGGGTGATAACGTCCAGGGAATTTGTAAGGATCACAGGATGGCGAGGGATAGTCGCTGTAGCCCGTTGTACACTTGTCTATTGGATAGCACTGATCTTTTAATGGTTTTGACTGATCGCGTTTTGCAGGCAGATGAACATGGGTCCCTTCAGCTAATTCACATTCGCAGCACATATCACATTCCCTGAATCATAATTAAATAAAATAATTAAAAATATGCAGGTTGTAGTCAATTAAGCAACCACTTTAAAACTTATTTCCATTTTTACTTTTCCTCATTTATACTGTAGCTATAGAGGAAAAGTATTGTGTTTCCACTATAAGTCCGAATCTGATATTTCTCCTAAATTATCCGTTTCAGGCGTTTGAAGAAGCGTAGGGAGTCTAGAGACTCCCTGGAGAGAGACTAGAGTCTCTCTCCAGAGAGATTCTAGTAGGAGTAAGTAACCCACCCTTTGTTAAAAAGATATGTACCTAACCGTATCATACTCTAACAGGGTAAAGAAAAAATCAATTAGAGGAGCCTCTCACAAGTAAAAACCATAATTATGTAGCATTAATGTTTCAACTTAAGTCGTATTTTAAAAGGGGGGGGGGGTGAAGAAGAAGTCTACTCATTCTATAGTATTTGACGAAGTAGTTTTCAGTTGAATTCCTTTTTAGATGTGTGAATATCGCCCCCCTTTGGGATTGTTTTGCCTCCCCCCCCCCAAATTTTGACTGGCTACACTTACTCAGTAGGCCTGGTAGACTTACTCATCTCCTTTCAACCCCCCCCCTCCAACAAAATGAGTTTATAAATACATTTGACAGACTGATAAGCAATATATGAGGTGTGCATGTGCACAACAGTTTTGCCGGATGGTGCAAAGCTGTTGCAAAGATTACTCTAATTATTTTTATATATTATTGTCTCAACTTCTTTGGGGCAGTTAGCTTTAATAAATAATTACGGTAAAATACTAAATACGCTATCAATAGTGGATATTGAACTTCTGACTTTTTTCTTTAATAATGTCTCCAAAGTATAATAAAAAGTTAATCCGTGTTCAATGATGTTATCAAATTCGACAACTAGTAGTTAGGTTTAGAGTGTGATAAGAGGCCCATTCGAAAAATAAATCTTTACAAATTTTTATTAATAATTGGTGAGTTACTTACCGTACTATATAACAGGGCGTAAGAGTATTATTAAAATTCTCCCTAGAAAAATCTAATGTACCCCATATCGAGTTTTAGAATGGCTTTTGGGCTTTTATAAGGAGGGAATATGTAAGGAAGATTAAGGAAGTATTGTATAAAATGATTAGGTTTAACTAGAAATGCTCTAGTCAAAGCCTCCAAGCTTTTCTATAAACCCGACAAGGGGTATATTATATTCTTATCTGGTGTGTCCGTTATGATACTCTTACCCAACCTATTATAGATATTATGATAAGGGACCCACCTGCAAAATCAAAACAAATAAATTTCCATATATTTTTTGATATTATTTTAAACATAAAATAAATAAATACATCCATTCTCGGGTTTGTAGAAAGGCTTTGGGGCTTTGAGTAGGGCATATATAAGGGAGATTAGAAGAATATCATTGAAGGTAGTATGATAAGGGACCTACCCTTCATTTAAAGTAAAGCCTACTTATTTGATACATTATTGCCTTAATCTCCCTTATATATGCCCCACTCAAAGCCCCAAAGCCTTTCTACAAACCCGAGAATGGATGGTTTTATTTATTTTGTTTAAAAACGGCCATTAAACGGCCGCTTATTGTAATTTGTTAAAATAAATAAATGAAATAAAAAATAATTTTTGTATTTCAAAAATTCGTAGGGAAATTTATTTGTTCTGATTTTGCGGGTGGGTCCCTTATCATACTCTAACCCTCATGGTCAAGCATTATCTTAATCTTCCATTTATATGTCATAGGACATATAATTTGGAATAGTCCAAACCCCAAAGCCTTTCTACAAACCCAATAAATGATGTACTATATTCTTCTAGGGAGGTTTCGTTATAATACTCTTACCCCATAGTATATAGTACGATTAAACACCTACCTTAAATATTTCTTTATGCATGAAATAAATTTTAATCTATCAAAAATTTCTTGCTTTCTAATTATTCTCGCTCGACCTTGCATATGGTACGGTTATGAACCCACCCGCTTAATAAATCTTATAAAATTTGTTTAGAAACTTTGTTTTAATTTTGCGTTTAACTCTTTTATCGTACTCTAACCATAATTAGACTTACTTGCAAACTTTAGCCGCTCTATAACATCCCATATCTGGTCCATAGTCCTGATTGGGACATTTATGAATTGGATTCCATGGATTATTGATTGGCGGAGGTTCGATAAAGGGAAACGCTTCTTCACCAGCTAAGTCTTGCGTCGGGTAGGTTCTTCCTGGAGGTGGCTTGTTAGTGTCGCAGATGCATCTCTCAGCTCTTATGAGCAAAGTTGGTGAAACGTATGTATTCTTATCGTAATTTTGGTTCTCCAACTTACAAAGCATCTGTTTAAGTGTTTTTAAAACTTCATTTCGTTTGTATAACTTATCTTTGATCATACAATCTGACATTTTTTTATAATTTTCTTAATCCGTCTCTTTTAAAAAATAAAAATAATATGAAGAGAAAGGAAAAATTAAAAAGTATACTTGGTAGGTCTTGAATCTTGGAAAACTTGGGGGGTGTCCTTTCACATGATTCCTCTTGGCTTGACATTTGTCTTTTTTTTGTTTTTATGTTTGAAATTTTGACGTTTGAGTCAAAGCGTTTAGATTTTTAATTAGCTTTGTGTTTTATTTATCTGTCTTGCCTGAGAATAGATAAAGCGAAACTAAATAATAAATTAGGCGTTCATGGTCTGAGTACGAACGAAGCGAGTCCGTATTAGTGAGGGTGAGCATACCAAAGCCGATAAGGTGAGGAAAAGTTCCGAGGTACACCGTACCCAATTTTTTTATTTTTATTTTCTTTAAAATAATATGGAGGGTCTAAAATTAAAGCTTTTTTGTTAATTGAACATTGCATTAACTTTTTCTTGAAGCCTCACGCTTATACATTTTCTGTATCTCCTGACGGACACGCGCATACATCTTTCGGTTCTCCTGACGGACACGCTCTTACATCATTCGGTTCTCCTGACGGACACGCTCATACATCATTAGGTTCGCCTGACGGATACGCGCATACATCTCCCGATTCTTCTGACGGACACGCGCATACATCTCCCGATTCTTCTGACGGACACGCTCGTACATCTCCCGATTCTTCTGACGGACACGCAAAAAGGTCGCATTGTATTGCATTATGATGACTTATAATACGAGGTAATACATTTTATTAAGTTGATCTGTTACTTTACAAGTCTATTTATCTTAATTTCTGTTTAGTATTGATGTTGTTGAATATAAATAAAGACGATTCTCTCTTACACCTTTTATCTCATCAGATAAATTATCATTCTCATTTTCTTGATTTTTTATTGGTTTCTATGTGAAAATGTTTTTTTAAATTAATTAAGAAAAGGGTTGACATTCGTTAAACTATCTTTTGCAGTATTTTTATTTCAGACAGGAAGACGGATATAAAGAAAGAAGTCTTTGAAATCAGAAACCGTATTTATCCTTTCTCCTGTGATCCTTAATATAAAACCGTTAGTATTTTTTATTGTCCCTTTAGGCTTTATGGAATGGGATACGACAGATTTTTGAAACATGGGGTACTAAAATCAGACACTAGGATGAATGATTGGTTAGGATACTACTAGAGGTGAAGGTTTGTTATTATAGGTCTTTAATAACTGTAGTTATTAAGAACCTTTATCCTTAACATGGGTATGATGATTAGTTTGCCTGCATGTATAGTTTTTAGATTAGATTAAGAAAGGGATGATATGAGCTATCCAAGGACTAGAATCTTCATCTCCGCCTTAACGTTAGTGTGATGATATCCGAGGAATTGAATCTCATATCCGCTTCCGCCCTTAACGTTGGTGTGATGTGATAACGAGAAATAGAATCTTCATCTCCGCCTTAACGTTGGTGTGATGATATCCGAGGAATTGAATCTTCATATCCGCCTTAACGTTGGTGTGATGATATCAAAGGAATTGAATCTTCATCTCCGCCTTAACGTTGGTGTGATGATATCCGAGGAATAGAATCTTTATCTTCGCCTTAACGTTGGTGTGATGATATCCGAGGAATAGAATCTTCATCTCCGCCTTAACGTTGGTTGTGATGATATCGAGATTTGAATCTTCATATCCGCCTTAACGTTGGTGTGATGATATCAGAATTGAATTAATGATATCCGAGGAATTGAATCTTCATATCCGCCTTAACGATATCCGAGGAAATGAATCTTCATCTCGCCTTAACGGTTGGTGATATATCCGAGGAATTGAAATCTTCATATCCGCCTTAACGTTTGGTGTGATGATATCAAAAGGTAATTGAATCTTCTCTCCGCCTTAACGTTGGTGTGATGATATCGAGGAATGAATTTCATCCCGCTTAACGTTGGTGTGATGATATCCGAGAATTGAATCTTCATATCCGCCTAAGTTGTGTGATGATGTAGAATCTTCTTCTCCGCCTTAACGTTGGTGTGATGATATCCGAGGAATTGAATCTTCATATCCGCCTTAACGTTGGTGTGATGATATCAAAGGTATTGAATCTTCTTCTCCGCCTTAACGTTGGTGTGATGATATCCGAGGGAATCTTCATCTCCCCTTAACGTTGGTGTGATGATATCCGAGGAATAGAATCTTTATCTCCGCCTTAACGTTGGTGTGATGATATCAAAGGTATTGAATCTTCTTCTCCGCCTTAACGTTGGTGTGATGATATCCGAGGAATAGAATCTTCATCTCCGCCTTAACGTTGGTTGATGATTATTGATATCCGCCTTAACGTTGGTGTGATATCAAAGGTATTGAATCTTCTTTCTCCGCTTAACGTGGTGTGATGATATCCGAGGAATAGAATCTTCATCTCCGCCTTAACGTTGGTGTGATGATATCCGAGGAATAGAATCTTTATCTCCGCCTTAACGTTGGTGTGATGGTTAGTTTGCCTGCTAGCATAGTATCTGTCTCATCTGAAGACAGTATCTTAAAACTATGGCTTCTATGGCTGGGATCTTGGATGCTATATTTCTCAAATATTATATAAATATTACTTTCTTTATTGTTTGTTTGTATATAAAGGGTAAATATATATATGTATATATATTTATTTCTTGTAATATTTATTTCTCTGGTCTTAATTAGTGACGTCACAGATTACCCCAGTCATAATAAATCTTCCTTAACATAGCAGTAACGTTTGTTAATATTTACTACCCATGCTGTTGATTATGTCTTCGTCTTATATCGCCCTTGAAAGTGTTCCGGACAATAGACACTCCAACCAACCCTTTTCATGTCGAGTAGAGCCTTGGGATGGACAAATAATTACCTTAGGAACATATACAAATAGGCTCAGTTTGTTCATATAAAGGCTCCTGTTCAAGTCAGATATAGAAATATTTTCTCTCCTCCATTATTTTTGACTAGGAATACTTCTACTAACAAATAATTCTGGCGTGATGGTCTACATGCCCTGTGAATTTCCTTTGGAATGCGTGTTTCTGCTTTATTTTTTGAGAAATTACTCAATTATCAAGCACTACTCGCAACTAATTTTTTCTGTATTTTTCAAAGGAAATGCGCATAATCATCCAGTTTTACAAAACTTTGAATGTGGTACTGCATACTGCACGTCATTATTTGCTCTAGTTTAAAGCTTAGTTAGTGTTTATCTTTAAAGTTTAGCGCATTTTCTTTGAAAGTTCAGAAAATGAGTTACGAGTAGTAGTGAAAAGAGGCCAAATTGAATTTTTCAAAAAATTTTGAAAATTTTTTTGGCCGATTTTTCAAAAATTTTGCTTACTCAGCAAACCGGGTTGATGTCGTCACAACAACCCGATTTTTGATAGGGTTCGTGTCCTCCTCAGGGTTGATTAAAAAGATTTAAAACCGTTCGAATGATTGCATGTTTATAAGAACGTGTGTATGTTTATATCTATAGATATATGGATTCCTGCTCGTACTCGTAATGGTATTTGTAATAATAATCAATCTATTTTTATGTTTCAGGTGAGTTCAGACTAAACAATTTTAAGTATTTATCAAAGTATCAGTGAAGTGAAGTGAATTCATATCATCTACTCTTTTTAACGACTAAGGTATCTAAATTATGCCACATGTTTAGAAATAGTTGCTTATTTTTGTAATACGCCTAAAAATGACCAAGAGGCGGATGGGGAAATCATTAATTTTATAAATTTTGTTTAAAAAGCAAAGAAAATCATCTTGGAAACCTCTGTTTAAAACTAGTTTAAAGTATTAACTATATCTGGACTGCACTTACTGGACAACTTAAAATGGGTCAAGAAAAATTTTAAGGATGATAGTTATGGAAACCATCAGTACAGAACAAGGGGGGGGGAATGATTTAAACATTGACAAGTTGGAATACTGGTATAAAAAGCTCTTTAATAAGTTACCAATAAATCTTAAAATAAATAAATAAATAAAATGTTTATTTATAGTTTGCACAATGTTAATATTTTACATCAAATATAACAATACATATCTACAAATAGGATATATTCTATTTTCAAAATAGATCTTCCATGTGTCCTTTTTATTAGAATATTTATATGTAATGATCAAAAATAATAAACTAAACATTAATAAACTATGAAAAAAACTTAAATAAATATAATGACTTAGGTCGATCACTTTTTTTTTAATTATTTATCTTTAAACTATTTATCTTATTTTAAAAAGAGAGAGAAAACAAATGTTCATATTTAGAAAAAAAGCAGAAAATTTATGCAGCAAGGCATATGGTATGAAAATAGAAAAAAACATGTATAATATCGTATTATAGATAATGAACAATAATTCTGAAAAATTAATTTAAAAAAAACACAAAAATGAGGATATAAGACACTAAATTAAAAATAAAAGATGTTAAAGAATAAAGAGAAGATATACTTTTAATTTCTTTACAGGCTATTAACAGTTAAATCACAAGTTTTACCTTTTCACTAAACCTACTAACGAATATAAAGGTATATGTTAACATAGATATTTAAAAATCAAGTGAAAAGAATAGAAAACAAAAAAAAACAACAACTATACATCCTATAAATATAAATAAATAATATGAATTATTATATTATATACATCCTGTTAAAATAAAGAAAACAAAAATTAAATTGAACAAATAAAAAACTACAAAAATAGTAAGGCATTTATTAGTTAAAATTTTATCCATTTATATAAATGGGTTAAATATGTTTAGTACTTTCAGTATTAAATACTATTTAGTTTCATCGTTAGAAATTTTAAGAACAGTTATGTAGAATATGGTATGATATTCTACAAAATTTGTAAAAAAATGCAAACAGATTTTAAGATTAATTTAATTATTATAAGATAAGATAAGATTATTTTAATTTTAAGATTTGTAACAGAAAACAGAAATTTTTTTTATCAAGAAATTATAAATTTCTTGATGCAATAAAAAAATTGCACCAATGCAATTATATTTTGAATTTTTTCCAATTAAAAATATAAGTCTAAAATAATGGTACATTTTGTGGTTAAACTCTTTAAATTTTATTATTACATTTATACTGTTGGTATTTTGGAAAAGTATTGTGTTTGTAAAAAAATCTGAAACCGGGATGTCATCGGAATTATCCGTTTTTGGCATTTTTGAGGCCTTCTGAGTGGTTCTCGCAAAGTTGTCTGTCTTTATGTGTGTGTGTGTGTATGTGATCCGAAAGATGTGATCTGATTAAAATTTGGCACGCATGTTGTAGCCATGCATAAGGCTAATATATGTGTTAAATTTCATCTCATTATCAGCATTAGTTCAATTTTTATCTAATGACTTGTATACGTTTTTTTTTTAAAAATTGGAGTATACTCCAATTTAATTGAAATTTGGTACAAGTATATACGATAACGTAGTAAATATGTACACTAAGGCCCGTATTCAAAGACGTTTCCTAACATTTTCCTAACATTTTCCTAACATTTTCCTAACTTTTTCCTAACATTTTCCTAACTTTTTCCTAACATTTTCCTAACATTTTCCTAACATTCTCCTAACTTTTTCCTAACATTTTCCTAACTCCTAACATTCTCCTAACATTTTACTAACATTCTTCTAACATTCTCCTAACATTTTACTAACATTCTTCTAACATTCTCCTATCGTGTTTTAAAAGTCTTTTAGAGGCTTTGCATGATTTTATTTAGTAAGACCTAAGGTAGTTAAGTCAAAAGTGATACCATTGTAAGTAACGTAATACATCGCAAAATATCAATGTTATTAACTTATTACCTGGATTTACGACACACTTTGTCATAAACAACAATGCGGCCTTGCTTTGGCGAATGTTAAATATATTAGAAACTTTATTTACATATGTTTTCAGTAAACAGTAGAGTTAATACAAATACAATTTCAATTATTGTAACAGCTTTCATAAATAAAGCAGTATCAAGCGTTTCAAGTTTGAACGTGGACCAGGTTGTACGAATCCAAAGGTGTCTAAATGAAGACCTGTTAATCAGTGCAATACTGTTTTCATTTTGCTAAATCATTTACACAATTTTGTTTTTCGTATTTTGTCATCAAATTCATTTTTGTTTGTGTAAAATGTTTTTGGTATAATAATGGCTGAATTATTCACACCGGACCAACTGAATTTCCTCTTTGAATTGATAGCCCGCCACAAACAGACCATAGAAAATAAAAAATCTGATTGTGTTAAAAGAATTTCAGGGTAAACTCCCTAATAGTAAAGTAAGTGGATTAACAGTAACTTATATTATGTAAATTTATGTAGATAGTTATTAATACGACAAAGTGTGTAGTAAATCCAGGTAATAAGTTAATAACATAGATATTTTGCGATATATTACGTTATTTACAATGGTATCACTTTTTGACTTAACTACCATAGGTTCTTACTAAAAAAAATCATGCGAAGCCTCTAAATGACTTTTAAAACACGGGAACGATTATTTAAATTTCGTGGCTTAAAAACATTTCTCTTACCTAAACCTAAGGTGAGTGTTAGGAGAATGTTAGGAAAATGTTAGGAAAAAGTTAGGAAATGTTAGGAGAATGTTAGGAATGTTAGGAAAAAGTTAGGAAAATGTTAGGAGAATGTTAGGAAATGTTAGGAAAAAGTTAGGTGTTAGGAAAATGTTAGGAAAAAGTTAGGAAAATGTTAGGAAAATGTCTTTGAATACGGGCCTAAGTTTCGTTTTAATATGGCAATTATATCCATCAATACGTCAAGTATATCCATGATTTTTGTTTGATTTTAAAAACTAAGCAACATTAAGCGTTTCAGTGCCTAAATGGGTGACCGCTGGGAATGAAACGAATCTTTTTACTATCTGAAGACGAGTGAAGTGAGGTGGACGTTTTGCAGTTTTAATTTATCGACTTCCACCAAAAATACCTTTTGACAATCCCCAAAAAAAAAAAAAAATAAATATACAAATAAATAAGAAATAAAATACCCAAACCAAATATAAAATTATCCTTGACCCAAACAAACCCCTCACACCCCAAAAAATAATCAAATTTATACCACAAAATAACAAATAAATAAATAAAATAAAGAGGCACAAATTACCCTAATCAATAAATATAATATGGCTCCGGTATACACAAAATAAATATTGTATTACTTTTGCCAATAAAGAACTTGTTTAAAAAAAAAAAATTTATCGACTTGTATATTCTGAAGACGAGCGAAGCGAGTCTGAAGCTTGGAGGATGAGCGTAGCGAATCCGATGTAATTAGAAAAAGTTCTAAGGTACCTATAGTACCAGATTTTTTAATAATAATGTACAGCATTATATTTTTTTCTAAAATTTTAAAATAGTAATAATTTTATTTATTTAAATAAATAAAGAATGAAGTTTAAATTTTAAAATATTATTTTCACACAAAATTAATGCTTTTAATAATTAATTTGATAAATAATAATTTTATTATAAGAACTGTTACGGCCACAATAATTGTGTAAACAAAATAAAAAATAGATTTTTGTAAAATTTTTTACTTTGTAAATAAAGATTATCTTACGTATATAATTCATTGTACAATTTAATCGAGCCTCATTGAATATTTTGTCAAATTATTGTAAAATAAGCCCGGTCTGTGCTCTTAGTAAAATATACCGGGTGAAACATTTCAGGTGCACCAACATATTCCTTAAATTTAAGGGGAACATGGAACATGGTCTTATAGTTTTACAAATCGACTCTTGCTAGTTCATATTTACCATAAGGTAAATAGGTAGACTTTTTACCTAATTTAATAAACATTAAATAAAATTAAGAAATTTAATGCTTGAAATTTTATTCCAGTAATTTTACCCCAGAAATTTTATTCCAGTAATTTTATACCAGAAGTATTATTCCAGTAATTTTATGCCAGAAGTTTTATTCCAGTAATTTTATGCCAGAAGTTTTATTCCAGTAATTTTATGCCAGAAATTTTATTCCAGTAATTTTATGCCAAAAGTTTTATTCTAGTAAAAAAATACTTTTTACCTAATTTTATAAACATTAAATAAAATTAAGAAATTTTATGCCAGAAATTTAATTCCAGTAATTTTGTACCAGAAATTTTATTCCAGTAATTTTATACCAGACGTTTTATTCCAATAATTTTATGCCAGAAGTTTTATTCCAGTAATTTTTCATCACGTTATTGTTTTATGTACGAGTATCATACATTTTGATAAAATACTTGCTTCTCTTGGTTTTGAATTAAAATCTATGATATATGGCAAACACCAGCTTGCTAAAAAATTACTGTCGTATAGTGGTTTTGGAATCAAATTTCATAGGATCCAATGGAGGTTCCGAAACAGGAAATATTACAATGTGTAAAAGTTATAGCTTAACTTTTTAAAGTAGCCTAAAGTGGTAGCAAATTATCGTATTAGATAACAGCAACCAAAAAATAATGGTAAATTTGAATTCGATTGAGTCAACTTACAGGGGATAAAGACCATTTCCGAACGTCTAGGACCAAGTTTCCCCTTATTTTTAAGGATTTAAAAAAATGATATTGGTGCATCTGAAATTTTCCACCCAATATAAATAAAATATTACCACATAAACGCGTTGAAACTGTCTCGATCCTCAATTCACCTGTTGCTCCGCCTTTAGCAACAGGTCAAAGACAACTTTGACAAGAGCTTTGAAAGACACCTTGGATTACCTTTACTTGCTGTGTTGAGCTAATAAGCTTCTACTTACAACTTGATGTACCTGACCTTAATTCTAACCTCTCACTTACCTTACATTTTCTAATTAAGAAAGTCTACAGGTTAATGTAAACCTGAAATAGCGAGTAAAAGTGATGTCAGTTTTAATCTATTAGTGTATTTCAACAATCTATGACTGCACATGCAACATATCTAAAGGTCCTTGTCAGTATCGACCTACTTTAATTAAAAATTTATTTCTTGTTTATTTTTTTTTTTTACTCTCCAGTTTTATGATATAATTATTTTAATATCCTTATTTATTGTTTCTTTCTCTATTGTAAAAAGAATAGCCTGTTAGTTCGGTAAATACTTTCCCGCGTATTATTGTAAAATAAGTCCGGGTAAATATAACAGGGTTATGCTCTTAGTAAATGTAACAGGGCTATGCTCTTAGTAAATGTAACAGGGCTATGCTCTTAGTAAATATAATCTTAGTAAATATAAACAGGGCTATGCTCTTAGTAAATATAACAGGGCTATGCTCTTAGTAAATATAATCTATACAGGGCTATGCTTAGTAAATATAACAGGGCTATGCTCTTAGTAAATATAAACAGGGCTATCCTCTTAGTAAATATAACAGGGCTATGCTCTTAGTAAATATAACAGGGCTATGCTCTTAGTAAATATAAACAGGGCTATGCTCTTAGTAAATATAACAGGGCTATGCTCTTAGTAAATATAATAGGGCTATGCTCTTAGTAAATATAAACCTATGCTCTTAGTAAATATACAACTTAGGGCTATGCTCTTAGTAAATATAACAGGGCTATGCTCTTAGTAAATATAAACAGGGCTATGCTCTTAGTAAATATAATAGGGCTATGCTCTTAGTAAATATAACAGGGCTATCCTCTTAGTAAATATAACAGGGCTATGCTCTTAGTAAATATAATAGGGCTATGCTCTTAGGTAAATATGCTATGCTCTTAGTAAATATAACAGGGCTAAGTAAATAAACAGGGCTATGCTCTTAGGAAATATAACAGGGCTATGCTCTTAGTAAATATAACAGGGCTATGCTCTTAGTAAATATAACAGGGCTATGCTCTTAGTAAATATAACAGGGCTATGCTCTTAGTAAATATAACAGGGCTATTCTCTAAGTAAATATAACAGGGCTATGCTCTAAGTAAATATAACACGGCTATGCTCTAAGTAAATATAACAGGGCTATGCTCTAAGTAAATATAACAGGGTTATGCTCTAAGTAAATATAACAGGGCTATGCTCTAAGTAAATATAACATGGCTATGCGCTAAGTAAATATAACACGGCTATGCTCTAAGTAAATATAACAGGGCTATGGTCTAAGTAAATATAACAGGGCTATGCTCTAAGTAAATATAACAGGGTATGCTCTAAGTAAATAACAGGCTATGCTCTAAGTAAATATAACAGGGTTATGCGCTAAGTAAATATAACAGGGATATGCTCAGTAAATATACCCGGGCTATGTTCTAACTTAATATGCCTTATATAAGTTATGTTAATTTTGTACTAATCATTTGATTATATTTATAATCGAAGGTGGTCTGGTTACTTTTTCGATGTTTCACAATTTAACCTATAGGCCCCTCTAGTAATATATCTCTATGGTATGGGGAACCTCGGAAACCCTAGGAGGAAGGAAATGGAGAAACCTATATTTTTTTATACTTTTCTTTTAAGAGTTACCAAAGGTAAAACCATAATTATATTCTGGTGTCAGGTTGTCCAAAATCCAACTAAAAAAACGCCCTAAAGTCCTTAAAATAGGAAAAATCCCTAACACTGATCAAAATAAAGGATATACCATATAAAAACCAGGTTATCTAATCAAAATTTGATGAGACCATAACTTTTAACTCCATATTTCATGAAATTATTGTAATCATAGAGATATCATTAATAGAGGGGCCCTAAAGGTTAAATTTTGAAACATCAAAAAAACCGGACAGCCTTCGCTTATAGTATAATCATATAATCACTGCAAATTATAATTACTTATTTAGTAGAACGTTAAAAATACAAATCAAAACCCAAACAATGTGTGGGAAGCCAAAATCAATTGATTTATCAAAACCTTAACTCACTT
The DNA here is from genome assembly GCA_018340805.1 of Microvelia longipes. Taxonomy (NCBI): domain Eukaryota; kingdom Metazoa; phylum Arthropoda; class Insecta; order Hemiptera; family Veliidae; genus Microvelia; species Microvelia longipes. Next base: position 48,001,187 of record JACMZG010001870.1, on the reverse strand, counting down.
ATAAAGGAGGTTTCAATGAGTTTACACAGAGCCCCCGAGACTCCTAAATAGATGTTTAAGGCTTCTCAATGTATTGAGATAGGCTGTGCTCCCTCTAGTATATATATATATCTCTATGATTGCAATTGTATTTTTTAATTATCAGTGGCTTACATATTTGCTATTATGTTTTAAAGCCAATTGAACTGTTCGCATAACATTCTGTACGTATTAAGTGACAAATTGAATTACAGTGTGCCTGTTAGTGCCATCTAGCGGTGAATATGTTAGTTTATGTTATGCTCTATAAAACGTGTGAGTGTCTTTATAATTAAAAGACAGATGTAATTAATGTGTTAGTGCTATTTTACATATATTTGCTTTCTTGTACCCATATAGGAAGAGGAAGCATTGCTATAAAAAGATAATGAAATTCCCTCCTTTAGCGAATTTTTATCATGTCTGTCGCTTATGAAGCGTTCATCTTATGGCGAAAGTAGATGGGGGGGGGGAGGTCGATTCCATTTGACTTTTCCTTATATATACCGTAACTATATAGGTAAAGTATTGTACTACAATAATTAACTGAAACCGAATTTCAACTTGAATGGACAGATGTAATATTTTCGTGAAGTTGGCAGCACTGACTGGTGATAAGGGCTACGATAAGGCGTTAAGTTTGAAAACAAAGCCGTAACTATATGGGGGATTTGACAAAAACTCATTTAAAATTAACTCATTAAAATTTATTTATTAAATTTATTATTATTATTTATTTATTTATTAAAATTAATAAACTTAATTAAAAGGGCTTGGAACACCATTTTGGGACTCTCAAGGGGTTTATGTAATCTCATTATAACCTCCAGGAGCATTTTAATGTTATGATAAATGGATCGTTGTCAGCTTTCCCCTGATTGTTAGTGTTTTGTATTATAGACATTATAGACCAAGAGCCCAGGGGTGTTTTGTTAATAAAAAATGTAATGGCTGGAACCGGATTCAATTTTTTGTGAAAACCTTCCTGAACAAGGATCTGCAATTCTGCAGACTCGTATCGGATGGGTGTCCCAGGCAGAACGCACTTTACAGGTCAAATTTACCACCCAAGTTAACGAACAGTGTAATGGTTGGAAACGGGTTTAATTTTTCGTAAATACCTTCCTGAACAAGGATCTGCAATTCTGCAGACTCGTATCGTATGGGTGTCCCAGGCAGAACGCACTTTACAGGTCAAATTTACCACCCAAGTTAACAAACAGTGTAATGGCTGGAAACGGGTTTAATTTTTCGTAAATACCTTCCTGAACAAGGATCTGCAATTCTGCCGACTCGTATCGGATAGGCGTCCCAGGCAGAACGCACTTTAGGGGTCAAATTTACCACCCAAGTTAATAAAAAGTGTAATGGCTGTAAACGGGTTTATTTTTCGTAAATACCTTCCTGAACAAGGATCTGCAATTCTGCCGACTCATATCGGATGGGCGTCCCAGGCAGAACGCACTTTACAGGTCAAATTTACCACCCAAGTTAACAAACAGTGTAATGGCTGGAACCGGTCTCAATTTTTCGTGAATACCTTTCTGAACAAGGATCTGCAATTCTGCCGACTCTTATCGGATGGGTGTCCCAGGCAGAACCTTTGACCCCTAAAGTGCGTTCTGCCTGGAACACCCATCCGATACGAGTTGGCAGAATTGCAGATCCTTGTTCAGGAAGGTATTTACGAAAAATTGAGACCGGTTCCAGCCATTACACTTTTTATTAACAAAACACCCCTGGGCTCTTGGTCTATTCTATTACATAAGTAATGTCACTTTATACTGCTATTTGATTATATTTATAATCAAAGTTGCTAAGGTTACTTTTTGGATATTTCAAAATTCATACAATAGAGCCTCGTTAGGAATAATATCTCTTTGATTGTCACTACCACCAAAAGTGTGTTCCGCAAGGATTGTTCCTGATGAGCTGCAACGCTCTAAATAAACACTATTCACTTCTATACTTGTACATCCATAGACATATATTACTAGAGGGGGGCTTATTGGTTGGATTTTGAAACTTAGAAAAAATAACCAGAACACCTTCGACTATCAATAATCAAACGAACAGAACAAAATTACAGTGAATTATACTGTAGAATGCTGAAAATATAAATCAAAACACAAACAATGTGCAGGGAACCGAAAAAAATGATTTCTTATAACCTTAACATCTCTTAGAAGAGGTTTCAATAAGGTTACACAGAGCCCCTGAAAGCCCCAAAAGGATGCTTCAGGACTCTCAATGTATTGAGATAGGCTATGCCGCCTCTAGTATATATCTCTATGTGTTGATCATCGAAATTATTACTGTCGAAAAATTGATAGTATTATAAACAACACTTAGAGATATTATTACTAGAGGGGTCATATTTTTGATATATTGTTGAATTTTGAAACATAGAAAAAATAACCTGACTAACTTCAACTTTCAATAATAATCGAATAAACTGAACAAAATTACACTAACGTGTATTAAAGAACGTTCAAATACATATTAAAACACAGATAATGTTCGGGAAGCCAAAAACAATTGATTTATTTTAATATATCATTTGATACTACCGAGTTTTGCAAAACATGAATAGTTGACACAATATAATTGTGAGAGACGCCTAGGAAATGTAGCAGATTGTAGCATTGCATTTTTCTTGCTACAATTTCTAGGTGTCTCTCGCACAATTATATTGTATCAACTATTCATGTTTTGCAAAACTCGGTAGTATCAAATGATATATGTTTTGCTTGCCATGCATGACGGCGGTAAGAGAGCACCGCTCGTCTCTGGTAAGTACTTCACATTATATTCTTCGGAATTAATTAAAGGTCAGATGAGTTCAGGCTCTGTCGGCGCCCTGATGAGTTAGACGTAACGAAACGGAGTGGGTCATGACATTATGTCGAGCCATCAATGATGAAGAATGTCGAATGATGGAACAGTTCCCAGATGTAGCATTGCATTTTGCTTGTTACATTTCCTAGGTGTCTCTCGCACAATTATATTGTGTCAACTATTCATGTTTTGCAAAACTCGGTAGTATCAAATGATATATGCTTTGCTTGCCATGCATGACGGCGGTAAGAGAGCACCGCTCGTCTTTGGTAAATACTTCACATTATATACTTCGGAATTAATTGAAGGTCAGAGTGAGTTCAGGCTCTGTCGGCGACCTAATGAGTTAGACGTTACGAAACAGACTGGGGCATGACATCATGTCGAGCCATCAATGATGACGAATGTCGAATGATGGAATAGTTCCCAGATGTAGCATTGCATTTTGCTTGTTACATTTCCTAGGTGTCTCTCGCACAATTATATTGTGTCAACTATTCATGTTTTGCAAAACTCGGTAGTATCAAATGATATATGTTTTGCTTGCCATGCATGACGGCGGTAAGAGAGCACCGCTCGTCTCTGGTAAGTACTTCACATTATATTCTTCGGAATTAATTAAAGGTCAGAGTGAGTTCAGGCTCTGTTGACGCCCTGATGAGTTAGACGTAACGAAACAGAGTGGGACATGACATCATGTCGAGCCATCAATAATGACGAATGTCGAATGATAGAACAGTTCCCAGATGTAGCACTGCATTTTGCTTGTTACATTTCCTAGGTGTCTCTCACACAATAATATTGTGTCAACTATTCATGTTTTGCAAAACTCGGTAGTATCAAATGATATATGTTTTGCTTGCCATGCATGACGGCGGTAAGAGAGCACCGCTCGTCTCTGGTAAATTCTTCACATTATATTCTTCGGAATTAATTAAAGGTCAGAGTGAGTTCAGGCTCTGTTGGCGCCCTGATCAGTTAGACGTAACGAAACAGAGTGGGACATGACATCATGTCGAGCCATCAATAATGAAGAATGTCGAATGATGGAACAGTTCCCAGATGTAGCATTGGATTTTGCTTGTTACATTTCCTAGGTGTCTCTCGCACAATTATATTGTGTCGATTTATTTTAACCTTAACTTACTCTTGAAGGAGGTTTCAATGAAGTTATACAGAAAGTCCCAAAAATATGTTTCAGGCCTCTCAATGTATTAAGATATGCCATGCCCCCTCTAGTATATATTTCTCTATGAAACAACAGCTGTGAGAATGAAGAGATTTCATCTAGATGATTCTTTTACCATCTTTACCGGTGAGAACTCCGAACAATAAGTTTAACTGCGACCATTCTCAATACCAACCTTTTTATTTTCAAAACCAAATTATAACGAAATCTTCAACAATTTTCTATCGCACATAAATAACCTCAGATAAACTAGATCGGTACTTAACATTCAACTTAATACTTTGCTACGATATAAACAACAATCAGAATTACCTTTAAAACTTGTTTTAATTTAAACAAATCACTGAATAAAACGTTGTTATTGTCTGACATATTAAGTTTTTTACAACTTTTCGTAAATCTTTATTTAGAAACAGTTTCTTAAAAAACATCGTCATCTTATAATTTTTTTAAAAAAATTGTTATATTATTGTGATGTAACTATTGTCTTTTTGTGTATTTTGTGAAAATATACGAAAATAACAATAACATTCTTTACAGTATCGGGGTCATTAATTATTTTTTTTCATCTATTAAAAGGTAAATTAAAAGTCTTATTTAAGTTTTGAAGAATCTAGGAAAATCGAGGATGATAACGCAAGCTACGAGTTAAATAAAGTAATCTTCTTCAATAGAGTAATAATTGTTCCCATAGAGATATAATAACTAGAGAGGTCCTATCGGTTGAGTTTTGAAATACCAAAAAGTTACCTGAAACCTTGGATTCTATATATATATATATATATATATATATATATATATATATATATATATATATATATATATATATATATATTATATATATATATATATATATATATATATATATATATTTATATATATATATATATATATATATATATATATATATATATATATATATATATATATATATATATTATATATATATATATATATATATAATATATAATATATATGTATATTTTTACTTTTCCTCATTTATACCCGTAGTAGGAAAAGTATTGTGTTTGCAAAAAATCCGAAACCAGTATGAAACCGGAATTATTCGTTTCAGGCGTTTTTAAAGCCTCCTGAGTGGTTTTTGAAAAGTTATCTGTCTGCCTGTGTGTGTGTTTGTTATCGTCGTAGCTCCAATAAATACGTTGTGTATTTATGCTAGAGAATTAAAAATTTGTAAAGAAATCAATTTACCGCTGTAGTTGGGCTATTCGGAAGCTATTCTTATTATCACAGGGGGAGCATATAGCAAAGAAGAAAAAAATGTCGCCACCATTTTCAGACAAATATATGGACATAGGACAACTTTTTCTTGCATTGAGTTTAAAAATATTGGGAAAGCCAAAAAAAATTTAATGCCTTAAGAGGTTTTGCACTCTTAAACAAAATTAATTAATAACTTAGGAGGGGGGGGGGTGAATAAGTGTTATAAATAAACAGCTTTGTAGACCATTCCATGATGTCCTACATCCCTGAAGATGCCTCCCACAGTGGAAGCAAAACGTCCGATTCTTCATCTACATTGACGCGGTCACCACCGGAAGACCTAAATCTTTATGTTTTAAATAAGTTAAAATTACCTATAGACTAATCTTTTATTGTATTATGTTTGAAATATAAAATCCATGATGTTATTTTTTTATTTAGTGAACTGGGAGGTATTAATCATTAATAACGGTTTGGGATTATTGAAAGAGAAAGGGCTTTCTGACCTCTGAACACCTTCCAAGTTGTACCTCGTACCTCTTGACTTGTATCTCGTACCTTCGTGTTGTACCTCCAAGCTGTTCCAGCGATGCGAGCTTGAACCTCTTGTTGAACCAGTCCCAGATTCTCGTCTAACGACCTAAAGATGTTTATATTGACGACATAAGAAACAACTTAACCGTTATAACAGATTCATTGTATGGGACTTTAAACAAAAGCTTTTTAAAAGACTACATTTGGTTGTTGTAAAAAAAAGTTATATCGGAATATATTTTGTGAAAAATATTAATGATAATTGATCTATTTCCTCTCTGCTCAACGACATGATCGTCTTGGTTAGTGATGATAATTGATCTATTTCCTCTCTGCCCAACGACGTGATCGTTTTTGTTAATAATGATAATTGATATATTTCCTCTCTGCCCAGCAATGACACTATTGCTGATGCAAATGTGTTGATATATTCACTATTTGCTGATGATATCATGTATTGTATACTTCTTTCTTTTAATATTGTTTGTCATATACACTATTACTGATGCAATTTTGTTTATATATTCACTATTTGCTGATGATATAATTTCTTGTATACTTTTGAACTCTTTTAATAATGTTTATCACATGACACTATTGCTGATGCAATTTTGTTGATATATTCACTATTTGCTGATGATATCATGTATTGTATACTTCTTTACTCTTTTAATATTGTTTGTCATATTACACTATTACTGATGCAATTTTGTTTATATATTCACTATTTGCTGATGATATAATTTCTTGTATACTTTTGAACTCTTTTAATAATGTTTATCACATGACACTATTGCTGATGCAATTTTGTTGATATATTCCACTATTTGCTTGAAGATATCATGTCTTGTATACTTCTTAACTCTTTTAATATTGTTTGTCATATTACACTATTACTGATGCAATTTTGTTTATATATTCACTATTTGCTGATGATATAATGTCTTGTATACTTCTTAACTCTTTTAATAATGTTTCTCACATGACACTATTGCTGATGCAATTGTGTTGATATATTCACTATTTGTTGGTGATATCATTTCTTGTATACTTCCTAATCCCTTTTATGATGTTTCTCACGTGACATTATTGCTGATAAAATATTGTTGATACTCGTATATTTACTATTTTCTGATGATATTTATGTTTCAGAGAGAAGATATGTCAGGCAAAGGAACGATAGGATGTAACAGATTCAAACAGAACGCTTGGAAGAAAGAGATGTGTAGTAACTGCTATAAAACTAAAGAAGAACACCAGGAGCGTCCCAGACCATCCTTACCGGACTTGCCTCTTATATCTCCTTCCCAGGTATAGTAATTATAATACTCGCTAGGATACTTGCGGCTCCGCAAAGAGAATCCACACGGGAACTGCCTCAATTTGATAATTTATTTTAAAAAAATTAAAGATGATCATTTATTGTGATGGTAAACTAAAATATATAATATAGGTCTCACAATAGTTTGGTGGAATATGGTGAATTTGGTTTAAAATTACTTCGTATTTAATTTAGTTTTCAGAATGGTACACACAGCTATAATACGGGTACTGCATCTACATGCGGTACAATAAAGCTTTCAGAATGGTACATTTCACTTCTTAATATTGCCAAAAGTGGTAAATTTATTTTGTGCATGCTGTACAAAATAAAATTTTATATATACTTATTTGAAATCACCTGCGTAGGCTTTCGCTGTCATTGTCATGAAGATTTAGGTCTTCCAGTGGTGCCACAGAAATGTAGACGATGAATCTGACATTTTGCCACTGTGGTAAGCTTCTTTAGAAATATAGGATATCATAAATGTGTTTACTATTCTCAACGAAACTGAACAGTTAAGTTTTTACAAGCATTGTGAACACATCTATGATGTCCTACATCCCTGAAGATGCCTCTCACAGTGGAAGTGAAACGTTGGATTCATCATCTTCATTGTGGCGGTCTCTGCCGGAAGATCTAAATCTTCATTAAGAGGCTTGATAAACCTTTTTGTGTTTCTCAGGGGCTCTTTGTAACCTCATTGTAACCTTCTTTAAGAGGGCGTTGGGTTATAATCGTTGTCGATTTTCCACACATTGATTGTATTTTGCTTAGTATTGTAAACAATGTATTGTATAAGTTTAATATACTAACTGTTGTATTTGGTTATATGTATAATCGTAGGCTTTCGAGTATAATTGCAATTCAATTATAATTGCTATAAATGTGTATAATTAGATTTGAAAATTTAGACATGCTACTTTGATTTGATTTGAATGGGCTACGATTTGAGATTTCTTCTGATGTATTAAAGCATCTAATTACATAACTTTTTTATTTTTCAGAGTATCTTAAAAGGATGGGATAGAGACAGAAAAAAGAAGCGGAAGAGCGTTTCTTTTCCGATGGAAGAGTGCGAAGTCATCGGTTACGGTGGTGAAGAGATGAGTTCCGACGAAGAAGTTGACTTCGATGATCCACCGAGCAGTCGAGAAGAGAGCAGCGAAGAGGTGGATGGAGAGGATGATAAAGCTCTCAAGAAACTGACGAAAAACAACACCGATTTCAATTCAGTTTTGAATAATTTATCGGGCAATAAACCAACTCAACCTGTACTCTTAGGAAGTCAAAAGAAGGAATCTATTCAAGTAACCGTTCAACCGTTCACAAATAATTTAAATAATTCTAGGAAATTACATCTGAATAAATTGCTAGAGAATAATACTCCAACACTCATTATACCTTGTGAAAAGAAAGAAGAACCTCAACCGAAAGAAGAAATTAGGAAGGTTAATATAACTAGAGGATCTGTTATTACTAAGAACCACGAATCTGTAAAGAATAAGCTTTACATTCAGAATATACTGAATAATAAAAATGAGAAAAGAAATAATTATTTGATACAGGATAAGGTTTATGTGACTACGAATAGTAAATTGAGTGATGAAGAAAAGGACGAGAATGTGGATTATATGAACAAGGGAAGCTGTGTTGTGTTGAATTGTAACGGCGTTTCACTGCTGGGGCTTGATGGAAGTAATGTACTGGAGAGTCGTGAGTTGGCTGGTGAACCTGATGGAAAAGCTGATTCCGATGAGGCTGAAATCCCTGTTACTCCTCCTCCTAGGATTTCATTCCTTCATAGGGAATCACCGGAAATAAAAAGGATCACAACGGAAACTTTTGACACTAAAAGAATCAGCACCGTTGAAACACTACACGAGATTAGGAGGAGTGTTGAAAATGTTGAACGTAAATTAGCTCCGAGCCCTGAGACTCGATTGAACGAATTAGTTGAAGTTAGAAGAGTTAGTATCAGTCCTGATGTGAGGACTCATTCTCCTGTTGACGATTGTAGAAGGAGTAGAGATATTGAAACAGCCAGAAGGATTAGTATCGAACCACCTGAAAAAAGAATTAGTATTGAATCTGAAACAAGAATTAGTATTGAACCTTCTGAACGAAGAGTTAGCGATGCTTCTGAAAATTTAAGAAAAGTTGAGTCTGCATCAAGAAGATTGAGCGATACGACTGATCATCGACGAAACATCGATATTATAAGTGATAAAAGATTTAGCGAAGTACCTGAAACATGGAGAATTGATAACGAGTCAAGAAGGCATAGTACAGTTGATGACATTGTTAAATGTACAAAAAGGCAAGCTCCTAAACCACCTCAAAATGAGTCGGAGAGTGAATCAGAAATCAAAGCTGAATCCGATACAAGTTCTGAGTGTGGCAACACTGTAAAAATTGAACTTGAAACTACACCTATTCCTTTAAGAGCTATTAGACCTGAATCTTTAAAAATAAGTGTTTCATCGTCCGATGATACGACTTCAATATCATCGTCTATATCTCCGGAACCAGATAATAACGAAGTTAAACGAAATTCGCCTAAACGTGAACCACCTCCTTTACCACCCACAACCCCCGAACCAAAACGAACACCACCTGAACCCATGCCACGACATAACAAAGCCAATTACATTGATGTTGAAAAGAAGAAAATTAAAATGAAAGATACTATAAGGAAACTGCTTAGATTCGGTAAAGAAGAGATGGAAATAGAAATTCAACAAGCTCCGAGAATCAGACCTCAGATTATTCATCCTATTGATCTCAATAAATCAGCTGTTCAAGTTTTACCTTCAGCCAATGTTAGTATTCCGTAATTGTATATTTTTTTAGATTTTAGTTCATTATAATGTCACTTTATCTGGAGCTAAAGAGCTAAACAGTTGAGTTGTGGAGCCGTCAGTCGCTGTTTAATCTTTTGAAAACCAGGTATGTGTCACGTCATTAACCCGGTTTGATGAGTAAGAAAATTTTTCAAAAAATCGTGATAATTCAAGATTATTATTTTTCACCGCGAAAAAGGTCCTTTATATGTTGGTCATATAATGGTACATATGTGAAGATATTTTTCCCTCATGCAAATATCCAAGACTAGAATCGGATTGGTACTGTCTGTTCGCCATTCTCATATGCTAACACTACTAGGACCCTCTTGTTAGGTTTATTATATGTTTTCTTGGGCGTTGAATCGAATAAAGCCGGTCCGATGTCGATGCGACGACTCTAATAGGTCGAAGAAACCGTGGAAAATAACAAAATAACGCGGTAAATTTATTTTTTCCAGTGCGTCGTTTTGACGTTTTTTGGGGGTACTGAAATCAATAAAACCGGTCCGAAGGCGACAGGACTATTGAAATCTAGGGATCCTTGGTTCGAATCTTGGTACCGGCGCTAATTTCGCATCGTCTTTTTTTACAGTATTTAACTTCAAAATAATTCTGGCGCGGAGGTTCGCAAGCCGGGAATATTTTCTTTGAAATGCGCCCTTTCTTGCTTATCTGATCTTGTCTAACATTTCGGTATTCGCGATTCAAAGAGATAGTTGTAAGGTTGGTAATACCAATGGCGGGAAAACGAAAGGGTGATAAATTTTTTATCATAGGTTTAGCATGGGAGGCGTTGAAAATTCATCTTTTATTCCTTTATTGTTCGTTAATTTGTGACAAATAAGGTAAAAATTAATAGAACGACCATCGGTGCTAAAAAAATGGCCAATATTTCATAGATAAATACTTCGATTATTCCAGGATTTTAAATATAGAATCAGGCTCTTATCACTACAGACTTGGATTTGTCCGATTTAACCCAGAAATAATAAAACCTAAACGGATGATTTAAACAAACATTTTACAAAAACGTGAATTTATTGAGTTATTTATTATTTTAGTGAGAAATAAAATTGATGGATAAATTAAAACACCATTACGATGAAAATCGGCTTGTTATCAGTTAATTTAAATACCTGTAACAACTAATTTAAACTATTTAATGCAATTAAAAGGTAGTTTTGTGTGTTTGTGTAAATTAAAATTATTTAAAAGTAACAATAACTAAAATAAAACACTATATTCTGATTTTCATCATCTTATCACTCAATTTAAATACTCGTGACAACCCATTAAAACCCTATTTTTCAACGAAATAGTGATTCTACTGAGTTCATACGCCTTAAAATTAATTAAATTAAAGCACTTTGATAAAAAATTTAAAAAAATAATCGTCACAAATAAGAAAAACCAAAAAACTCCCATAAGGACATTAACAACGATCACCCTTTCGTTATTAATTTCTTATCAGCGACGGTGGCGCTGCTACGGACTTTGAATCGCGAATTTAATTTTTCGAATTTATCAAAGAAAATGCGCTAAAAAGTAGTGTAAGCTGACCTTCACTTTAAATGAGTGCAAATAATGCTGTGCTGTGTAGTGAATGATCTGTGGGATAAATCTGCACATATGCATTGAAAAATTCGACAAATTTAAATAACAAGTTGTGATGCTTCTGCTCAGGGTATTAAAATATACACCGAAAAATTAAGCACAGATTGAATTGATATGCAAGAAAGAGCGCACTGAGGACCTCCTCAGTCTAAGCAGAAGGGACCTTAGATCAGTAATTGGACTACTGACTGGTCACTGTCACCTCCGAAAACATCTCCATACCATTGGTATGTTTAAAGATAACCCAATGTGAATCGGAAACCGAAACTGCCTCTCACATACTTCTGAGATGTGAACACCTAGCCTTTCAAAGGTTCTCAAACTTTGGTAGCAGCACTCTCACTAAGTTTGACTCTACCAATGAATCACTGGTCAAAAAGATCCTAGACCTAGTCCGGGGTAAAGGATTATTCTGACCTGGACCAATGGAGGGGATTGTACAATAGACTTCCAGTCGCAGTGAAAATGGGGTCTATCCTCGACTCCAACCCCAATCTTTTAATACTAATAATAAGAGCGCATTTCACAGAAAATTCTTTGGCCAAAGAATTTTCTTTGGCTTGCGGCGTCCGCACCAGAATTATTTGGTTACTCCCTTAGGTAGAAGATAGAGTTCTATCTTGTAAGTTCAAGTGTGAACTTTTACGTTTAATTCACTGAGAGCCGTGATTTTACTATAAGTTACGATTGCTTTAACTAGAAATAACAGCTTATTGAGTGTTAAGCTTTTCTCTTTGAAACTACGAAACACGAAGTACAAGCTACTTTTAAAGGTCCGAAATTGTGCCTAAACCTAGGTTTATTTAGAGTTTGGGATTTTGGATCTGATATTGTATATGCTTTTACTGTTCCTTTCATATAATGGTACATATGTGAAGATATTTATCCCTCATGCAAGACTAGAATCGAATTGGTACTGTCTGTTCGCCATACTCACATGCTAACACTACTGGGACTCTCTTGTTAGATTGTTTGAAGAGGGAGAAGGGAACCACTTGTTCAAACCCTAATAGTTACCTACTTATTTGGGACCTTAACTTACTAACTTCTGTTAGTGTTGCATTATTAGCACGCTGTTTAACAGACACCACTTTAACTGTATAGCTGAAGTGACATAAAATTAAATAACTCAGATCACTCGACCATTTTAAGTCAATTTCAGTTATTTTTATATATATTATATATATAATATTATATATATATATTATATATATATATATATATATATATATATATATATATAATATATATATATATATATATATATATATATATATTATATATAATAATATTATATATATATAATATTATATATATATATATTATTATTATTATTATTTTTATTTTTATATGTATATTTAATTTTATTATTTTGTTTTTACCATAACGGTTTTTCTCAATTTGCAGATAATCAAGAGTTGCTCACCGGAATTATCCAGCCCAACTACACCATCACCACCCTGTACCACCCCCACTGCCACAACGCCCATCGGAAGACCAAACAAACCACCCCCTCCTCCCAGGAGTGAATCGCTTAATTTAATGGAAAGACTTAAAGGGAAACCTGGAAGCGAAAATAATATTTATGCTAATTTAGGTAAAATTACCTGATTATATGTTGTTTTTACCCGTGTGTGCCCTGTGTTTTGTTTTTACCCGTGTGTGCCCTGTGTTTTGTTTTTACCCATGTATGCCCTGTGTAAAGCAATATATAAACCAAGTAAGAAAACAAATCTGATTTCTGTCAGACATAGCATGTAGTTCACATTTTGTCCACTAGGGAGTTGGCTTGGATTTTCCTGTGGGCGCAGCCATCTTGTTTTACCCTTGTAACTTTAAACAATATATTTACATAACTTCAGTAAGCGCAGTGGAATTTTCTACAATAATATCAACACTAACAACTTCTTTCCACTCGTGGAAAGACGTTGTTGGTGTTAATATTAATATATTTACAGTAACTTTTATATATTTTTCAATATCTTAAAAAACATGAGATATGATTTACCTTGACTACAGTTACTCTTTTCTTTAACTAAATGATTGTAACAATTAGTTCACAGAATTTAATATAAAATTTTAAATTAGCCTGTACATATTAATGTTTGAAAACACGATAAAAAGTAAAGCTCACTCTAAATTATCAGTTTTGCTGTTTAATTCTTGAGGGCTCATACACAGTTATTCCAATTTTAGTGGTTTTTGAGCCAGCTATCAGCTGATCACTCATGTCTAAATTTTAATTTAGTTTTAAGCCAGCTATCAGCTGATCACTCATGTCTAAATTTTAATTTAGTTTTAAGCCAGCTATCAGCTGATCACTCATGTCTAAATTTTAATTAGTTTTAGCCAGCTATCAGCTGATCACTCATGTCTAAATTTTAATTATAAGCCAGCACTCATCATGTCTAAATTTTAATTTAGTTAAATAGATATTAGATCAAGTTTGTTATTGTTTAATGTGCTGGCTACACACTAAATACTTACTACTAAATAGATAGATATGGCCAAATATAACTCACAGAAAATGTAACTATAATGATTTAAAACAAAACTGACAATAATAATCAAAATACGTCATAAAATCCAAAACATCCTCCCAGCCTCCAATAGTGCTGCTGTACTGAGTACTCCAATATTGTTTAAGTTTGATTAGCCTCTGGGAGAAGTAGAATTAATTTGTGAACTGGCCGCCGTAGAACTGTAGAGAAAGTTTTAATGTCTACAACCCTCACTTTCTTGTCACGTCCAGGATAGACTTGTGTGATTTTTCCTAATGGCCACTGATTTCTAGGACTATTTTCATCTGCAATTATAACAAGATCTCCAATTTCCAAATCATTTGCCTTGTGCCACTTGTTTCTCGTGACTAAGGTGGGCACATATTCCTTTAACCATCGCCGCCAAAACAAATCCGCAAAGTATTGTGCTTGGCGCCACATTTTTCGATGGTTCATCTCTTCTCCAGAAAATACCCCTGGAGGCACAACTTGACAATCTCTTCCAATTAAGAAATGGTTTGGTGTTAAGCTAATTGGATCATTAGGATCAGCTGATACGTGAGTTAGGGGGTGGCTATTCACAGTGTGTTCTGCCTCTATGAGTAACGTTAGTAGAACTTCTTCTTTAGGTACTTGCTCATTCAATACGGTCCTTAGCGCTGATTTTATTGATCGTACCATCCTTTCCCAGGACCCTCCCATATGTGGTGCCGCAGGTGTATTAAAAGACCACTTAATATGCCTAATGGTACAAAATTGAATGATTTCTGTTTGACTAAGCTCATTTAACGCAGTTCGTAATTCCTTTTCCGCTCCTCGTAAGTTAGTACCATTATCAGAACATAGCTGTGACGGAATACCTCGCCGACAAATAAATCTTCGTATAGCCATAATGGCTGAATCAGTGGACAAAGATGCCGCCAATTCCAAATGTACCGCCCTAGTGTTCATACAACTAAATAGAACTCCATATCGTTTCTCCCGTCTCCTACCAATTGATACAGTCAAAGGACCAAAATAGTCCATCCCTGCTATAACAAATGCCCGTGTTTGTGGAGTTATTCTAAAGGTTGGCAAATATCCTTCAATTTGATTCTCACACCTCGCATTTTTGCGCCGACATAGTATGCAACTTTTCTGACAGTTTCTTACCGCTATTTTTGATCTTAACTCATTTAATACTTGCTCTCTTCCTTGGTGTAAACTTTTTTCGTGATAATACTTGACAACTAACTTAGTAAACTGGTGTTTTCCATCTAGTATTATGGGTCTTTTGGTATATGCAGGCATATTCTCTGCATCGTCAAATCTCCCATGAAGTCTCAGCAGTCTATCATTGTCTAAAACAGGATTCAACTTGTATAATCTGCTCGATTTTTTTATTTTGTTTTTCTGTAGTAGATCTTATTTCATCAGCAAAACATTCGTTCTGCGCTTGAGCCATAAGTAATTTTTCAGCTTTCTCAAAACCTTTAACAGATATCTCGCAGGTTGGTTTGGGGTGCAATTTGATTTTTGCTATCCACACTTTAACAAATATCATAGCTAATGCTAAACTTCGAACCACTCTCAAGTAATTTGAAAATCTTTTGAAATTCACGAAATCCGTAATTGTAGTGTCGTATGAAATATTTTGTAAGCCCACAAATTCTTTTCTTATCTCTTCATTTACGTATGTATCCTCGTTTATACGCTCTGTTTCCCAGTCATTTTCTACCTGTCTTAAAAATTCAGGACCATCTATCCATCTCTGAGACTTTGCTGCGTCCCAGTCACCTCTTGTTGCATCGTCAGCCACGTTTTGTGAAGTTGTAATCCAGTGCCACTCTTGTTTTGCTGATAACTCGTGTATTTCGCCCAAACTTTCTTGGAGTTGATTGGATCCAGCCATGAACGATCTTGGAATCTGTCCAGAAGTAACGATTGTTGATTTTTATATCTTGATTTTCAACTATTGTGCATGCTAGTTGTGCTCCTTATTACAGCTGCTTGCAGCTCAATTCTAGGGATGGTCATTGGTTTCACTGAAGTGACTCTTGCTTTTGCCATTACAAGTGATACAGTTATTTTGTTATCAAACGATAAGAAGCGTAAATAAGACACTGCAGCATAACCTTTCTTGCTTCCATCGCAAAAAGTATGAAGTTGTATGTCTTTGATTTTGTCAGAGTTAACTCCATACCAACGTGGGATTTTGATATTCTTAATTTTTTGCAGTTCTCTGGTCCAGGAATTCCATTTTTCAAACAGTGTGGAATTGATTGGCTCATCCCATCCTTTATTTTCAATCCATACATCTTGGAGTAACATCCTACCTTGTACTGTCAAAGGTGATAAAATGCCAATTGGGTCATATACTGACATTACAACTTTCAGCACTTCGCGCTTTGATGGCGGAGACGTTTTCTTTAATAGCAGTTCGTATTTGTTTAAAAATCTGTCAGAAAAACTTAAATAGTCTGTTTTAGGATTCCAAATAAACCCTAACACTCTTTCAGCAGTAGGCCATAAATCTAGTGACAGCTCTGAAACAGTTTTTGCCCTTAGCTCAGATGGTATTCCTTCAATAATCTTTGGTGAATTGCTAACCCAGTTTCGCATAATAAAGTTTCCACGTTTGTAACAGTTTATCACTTGATTTACAACCTCCCTGGCTTCATCTTCAGTAGAAAAGCAATCTAAATAATCATCCATGCACTGCTGCTGGGTATTGATCTTTATATTTTTCAGCGTTTTTTCTGGTTACGTATAATGCGCAACTAGGTGAACATGCTGATCCAAAAATCATGGCTTCCATCTGATACACTTTTGGTGGTATTTTTCTATCTTTACCACGCCATAAAAAACGTTGGGCTACTTGATCTTCAGGTTTAATTTTGACGCGTAAAAACATTTCTTCAATGTCTCCAACAACAGCGTACTGTTTTTCTCGAAATGGCAAAATAACACTTGGTATAGAATTTAGTAAGTCTGGTCCAGTCATCAAATTGTCATTAAATGATACTCCATTTGATTTTGCTCGCGCATCGAAAACAAATCTAAATTTTTCAGGTTTATTTGGATG
The DNA here is from genome assembly GCA_018340805.1 of Microvelia longipes. Lineage (NCBI taxonomy): Eukaryota > Metazoa > Arthropoda > Insecta > Hemiptera > Veliidae > Microvelia > Microvelia longipes. Next base: position 47,984,038 of record JACMZG010001870.1, on the reverse strand, counting down.
TTTTACTGCAAAGTGCGGTAAATACCAAGTTTTTTCTGGCTCTATTTGAGACTCCTCGTCTTTCAGAATTCTGGCGTAACCTTTTTCTAAAAAGCTTTCAATTTGTTCACAATATTTATTGCGAAAACTTTATCTTTATCCATTTTCTGCTCAACAGAGTACAGTCTGCGCATAGCACTAATCTTACTTTCGGGCATTCTTGTTTCTTCATTTTTCCAAAGGAGTCCGATTTCCCAGCTATTACAGTCTAACTGTTTGCATGTTGTTTCCATCATCATTAATCCTCTTTTTTCTTCTGGCCACATTATCTTTTCTCTAGGCTTTCCTATGTTGTCTGAAAGAATGTTATGTCGAAGTAGTTCTTCCAGTTCCGGATCTTCGAAGTGGTGATAAGAATGATAGGAATACTCGGAATCTACTCTATCTTTTAAAACAGACATATTTCCATGAATCACCCAGCCTAGTTTAGTTTTTGCTGCCATAGGCCCATTACTGGCAGTCTGTACTACTTCACGAGCAATTATTAAATCTACATGTTCTTGACCAATAAGAACCTTAGGTTTAGCGTTGTCTAAATCTTGAAGTGGGATTGCTCCTAACTGCTTCCAGGTTTCTTGACATTTACTTGCATTGACCGAGTGGTAAGGCAGGTTAAGCTCTTTCATTGTTCGAACGTTGTCTAGTGTATATATAGTGTTATCTAACTTTCCTCGCACGCGTAGCGATATTTTTCTTGACTGGTTGTCCTGATAACTATTTGAATTTGTCCAAAACATTCGCAAGGGTTGAACTGGTCCTGTAACGCCTATCTCTTCCGCTAACGACTTGTCAATGAGACTGACAGTACTGCCTTCATCAAATAAAGCGAACGTTTCAACAGTTTTCTTAGTCCCGATTATGGTTATAGGCGCTACTTTGAGTAGCACTCTTTACCAATAGTGCGCGATTGAAGAGCGTGCTCTACTTCTTGCTGGTCCTCTACTACAAATACATCTTGATCTGGAACTTCATCTGATACTTGGATAGCCATTGTTTTATCCTCGTCCATATCTTCATTGCTAAGTCCATTTTCGTCTTCATCTATCTGCAAATTACATTTATCTAACTCGTTAGGCGAAGCGTGTAACAGTCGGTGATGTACCTTTTTGCAATCATTAATGTTACATCGTCTTTTATACCGACAGTTGCTCACTCTATGCGGCGATTTTGTAAGACAAGCAAAGCAAATTCGCTGTGATTTCGCCCATTCCCAACGATCATTCACACTCAATGAAAGAATTTTCAGACACTTATTAATTGAGTGTGCATTGTCAATAGGACAAAACGCACAAGAACTTGTCCTTCTATTGCCATCTTTAATTTCAGTAGCTGAAAAGACATTTTGCTTATTAGGTTTTGACATGCTCTCTTTTGATCGATCGATTTTTCGCTGAAAAGGCTCACGTGAAGTCGAGGTTTTTCCTAACAAGCTTGCAAATGAAGCCGCTTCCACGAGCCAACTTGAGAAGTGTATTAACGTGGGTAGGGTTATACATTTGCCCTTTACATATTTAGCCCATTCATACTGAAAATACAGTGGTAATTTTGCTAAAAGTTCATGAAGCAAAGTTGGATTTGTCACGTACGCGTCTAACTTCAGTGAGGTAGCTGTTGCAGTCATATTTTGAATAGTAGTCGAAAAGTGTATTATACTATCAGGACTTTCTGATGTAACAGTAGGGAATGATCGAGCCTTATTGACCATTATCTCGATTATAAGTTCTGGCCGCCCAAATCTCGTCTCTAAAATATTTAAAATTGTATTTAAATTTAATTGGGATACAAACAAAGATTTGACAGCTAATAAGGCATTACCCGTCAGTGATTTATACAGCCTCACCATGTTCTCCTCGTCGTTAAATTTACATTTTTCACTTGATGACCTGTACAATGAAATAAACATCGGCCAATCCTCCGGATTGCCTGAAAGTTCGGGAAGTTTTCGTCCTAATATTTGTTTATTTAAAGATTTTTCGGAGGCCGATTTCGCAAGTGATTCAAAAGCTTGGGTCATAGCTTGCGTCGCTGCCGTAAAATCTTTTATCAATAATGTCGATGAATCGTCAACAATGTTTCGATTCTTGTTTTCTGTATTGCTACTTAGTTTCACTCCACAAGCCACCTTTTCTTTAAGGAAATCTATATTATTTTGTCGAGTCAAAACTTTTTCGTCGCTATTTCTTGTGGTGATATCATATTGCAATGATCTCTATTTTGTTTCTCTTAATTCATATTTTATTGGCGTAACTAAATTTTTATTGGCTATATTTTCTGTACATTTAACATTTGCAGGTTCCTCTAACCAGGATCGTACCTTTTCCAAATAAGGCATTTCTATATCCGTATCAACCAACTGTTTACTAACTGAGCTGGCTTTTGAACTACTAGATCTAATGGATGCAGCCTTAACAGCAGTTTCTGCTTCAACTAATGCTATTCGTCTATTAATCTCTTTCGTTTTAATTTCGTCGCGTTCTCTTTCAAGTTGCGTAAGTCTTCTTAGTCTGTCTAACTCTAATTCACGCAATCTTTTGCTACTTATACTAGTTTTTGAGCTCCTGGAACTACCCGGCTCAATTGGATTTTTCATGATTTCATGAACAGTACTAACTGACGGCTGTTCAATTAAAGCGTGTTCTTTAGTTTGATTAACTGATTGTTCGTTGGCTAAGTTTTGATTCTCTTTGTATCTACTATTTACATATTGCTCAGAGTCATACCTATTTGGGGGTTTCCCTGCAGTTTCTCTAGTACTTCGTCTACCTGGAAGGCTACCAGACTTTTCATTGTTCCACTGCGATAATTTACGGCAAAATTACTCACTTGAACTTATTTCCTGGTTTGGCGCGATTCCACAGTTATCTCGAAGGACCAATGTTTAATGTGCTGGCTACACACTAAATACTTACTACTAAATAGATAGATATGGCCAAATATAACTCACAGAAAATGTAACTATAATGATTTAAAACAAAACTGACAATAATAATCAAAATACGTCATAAAATCCAAAACAGTTATCTTATTTTACTTTTACTTGTTTATGATTACTAAGTAAGTTTTTGTGGTCTATCACAACTTTTTTTACTATGCAATTTTCCTCAGATAGATTTTTCTATTCTATTTGATTTCCCAAAGAAAATTGAAAGAAAATATTTGATTTGATAAAATGAAAATTCTATTTTCATCAGAATTGTACCAGATTTGGTTTGTCATTATTCTAGCCTATAGAATGCGACTGGGATTCATTAAGAAAGTGTTGAAAAGTGAGTTTCTAATTGAGTCTAAGTTGGTCTAAGTTGCAAAAATAGAGACACTACTTATTGGGAAATTCAGGTAAGGTATAGGGAGTTTAGTCCTATGACAAAGGAAATAGGGAAACTACTTTATGGGAAATCCAAGTAAGTATAGGGAGTTTGTCCTATGACAAGGAAATAGGGAAACTACTTATGGAAATCCAAGTAAGGTATAGGAGTTTAGTCCTTGACAAAGGAAATAGGGAAACTACCTTTTGGGAAATTTAAATAAGGTATATGGAGTTTATTCGTACGGCAAAGAATAATAAGGACTCTGTAATTTGGGAAATTTAAATTAGGTTTAGGGAGGAACAATTTTATAGCAAGGAACAGAATTTTTTGTTTTAAGGGATGTAATTGCATTATGTAATTGACATTATGTCGAGCCATCAATGATGACGAATGTCTAATGATGGAACAGTTCCCAGATGTAGCATTGCATTTTGCTTGTTACATTTCCTTGGTGTCTCTTTCACAATTATATTTGTCAACTTTAAATAGTTTATTGGGCTAAAGAGTAGACACTTGTATAAGTTAATAATTAAGAACTTGTTTCATTGACGCTAAAATTAATATTTAAATTTTTTAGATTAAACCTGTAATTGTCTATAGTAAGTATTTATGATACGACCTACCTCTAAATTTTGTTATAATTGACTTTAGATCATTTATTTGTTTTTTTTTTATAAATTAAAAACAATGACTTTAATTCTATAATTTCATAAGCTATAAAATTAAGCTATGCCATTTCACCCAACACTGTGGCATCATCAGGCTAATAAACTAAACACTACATTAACAACTAAAATCAGAAAACAAATAAAGCACATATACATAAGACTAGAATTAATAAATAAAAAATCACAGAATTAGCTGAAACTTAACTTCTTGGTGAAATAGCCATAGCTTAATTTATAGCTTAGAAATATAGAATTAAAGTCATTGTTTTAATTTAATAAAAATGTGTGAATCTATAAACTAAAAGTGAGACTAAGGATAAACATTTATTTGTTATTATGTTCTAAATAGAGTAATCTATTTGCAAAGTTTTTATCAAAGTTAATCGCAACAGTGTTAATTGATAGGTCTTTAATAAGGAATTTCTATAATTGTTCATCTATTGATGTGTTAGGTGAAGCTAGAAGTGGTATTACTCCTGTGAAACCAGTCAGAACAGGAAGTATGAGAGAAGCAGCTGGTAAGCTGACACCTGTTGTTGTAAGGGATCCTATCAATGACCAAGAACCATCAAAGGAAGAATGCACAACTGTGGAAGTACAGAGTCAGGAGCACGATAGCTTATACGAAGCTATTGGATCGGCTAATTCAGCTCCTGAATGCGATATGGGACAACAAACCTACTACGGCTCTGAAACTGAATCGGACACATATTCTGGAGCCCATCATGTTAGTTTTATGGTTTTTATTTCTCAATTTCAATATTTTTTATATATTGAAGAAATATTTATTTATTTGCAGTCTATCGTTTAGTTTAAAAATCTTGACAGGTCAGTTTAAACACCACTGATTCTTGAGAAAAAAAAAAAATCCCTGCAAAAAAGGAGCGGGAAAAAAACTATGTAAACAAATCGGTTATTTTACCTGTATTTTCTTGGCAATGTTTTTTACATTTGTTTTGTGTAGTTTTATTTTAAAATATCATTGTTAAGATTAACTTGAAAATAGTTTTCAAAACGATGTAATCAAAAGAAGAACTACAAATAAAGTGAACGATCGCCGGGAAGAAGGTTTTTTCCCTACAGCGGTTATTGTGGTAGGGATTTTTTTTCTTTTTAAGTGAGGGGTTGGCAGCAGCTTCTCTGATAAGTCAATCCCCAAAATACTTATGACCCTGGGGATTTTTAAACTAAACAATAGACTGTAGTGCCACAACCAAATAAATCAAAAACTTATTTTTTGATTTATTTACTTATTAATTACGGTTTTTGGTCTAGTATATTTTAAGGGTGTTGCATCCCCATAATAAACAATAATTTTACTGCTCCAAACAACTTCTTTCGGCCTTAATGGCATTTTGAACCAATAAAAATTTTATTTTGGTCTGGTCCCTCCCCCACCTTCCCAAAAGAAACAATTGCAACACAGACATTTATCACCTCAAAAATCTAAAGAAAGGTATAATAAGATTATTCCGTGATCTAGTTTTACTTTCTCTTATTATAGTATTCTTTTCCTCCTTCATGTGGATTACTTTTAACTTTTTTTTTGTAGAAATTTCTTCATTTCTTATAAATACTTTGCACCTTTTTTCAGTGACTTAAGTTATTCTATTTGACTAAATTCTTCCTAGGAACGAATTTTATTATTTTAGTACCTGTATGATATGACCAGATTGACGAAACGTTACACTAAAATTGTTGTTTTTATTTAACCCTAATGGATACAATCTCCTTATCAAAGACATTATTAAGGGTACAACAACATAAATTTGAAGAAAGGTATAATAAAATAAAAAATTGTACAGGTTGTACTTTTAATTTCAATTGACTTAATGGAAGGAATCTGTTGTTTCTAATACAGTGCAATTCTAAAAGAATACAAATATTTAAAAAAATTATATTTAATCCAAGAAAAATAATAGAATATTCTGGTATACATAATTTCTGAGAGTATTTAAAGAAGCTTCTTTTTACACAAAAACAAGTTGAGAGATGTTCAATATGACTCCCTCCAGATACTCGATCAATATTAACACGATATTCAAACTCGTTGCACACTCTCTGTTGTATATCAGGTGTCACAGGATGAATGGTTCCTGTACAGTACTAAAAATAATACTCATTTTAAAATATTTGGGGGCTATATCCCCAATCATAGATTCACTTTTTACTCCTAAGGGAGAGAAAATTATTTTTTGTCCTAAGGGCGAAAAGTTCATGTTTTTAAACTTTTTCTCTCTTGGATGTAAAAGTAACTCATTACCCCAGGAAAACTAGTCATTAAACGTAACATTATTTACCGTCTAGATATGAATAAATATTGTGTTGTTTTTTAGGAATTATCATCAGTAGAGAGTAAAGGAAGAAGAGGAAAACTAGTGACTCCCTATAGCAGTACAGAAGAAAACTATGCTGCACTTTCCCAGCTCAATCTCCAGGCTATTAACCATTTACTAACTAAGGTATGACAAAGCAAAAAGCTGATTTAAGAAAATATCTTTAAAAAAGTAATGAAATAAATACAAATATATGAGTAATAAACATGAATTAGAATAAAATAATATATCAATAAGTAATACAAAAATTACACTTATAATATATATATATGTATATATGTATATATATATATATTATATATATATATATATATATATATATATATATTTTTTTTATATGTGTGTGTGTTGTGTATGTGTATGTATGTATGTATATATTATATATATATATATATATATATTATATATATTATATATATATATATATATATATATATATATATATATATATATATATATAAGTATATAAGTATATATACTTATGTATATATACATAAGTATATAAGTATATAAGTACTTATAAATGTATATAAGTATATATATATATATATATATATATATATATATATAAATATAATAATTATATATATTAAAAAAAATAAACAACCTAACAATATACAATTTTCTTATAAAAAAAGTTGGCAATACTTCCGGTTGCTGAATAATTATGTTCTATTATTAATTAACGATTGATGATTAATAAAAACTAATATAAATATTGGTGCATTACAATATTTAAAGCATTTTAAATTCTAGTTTAACGTTTTTAATTAAAATTATGTTAAAAGTGGTCCTTGTCAGCTAAATGTAGATTCTTGTACCCTTTTGCCATCTACCGGTTTTATTAAATGCTCTGCAGTATATATTTGTTCTTTACGATCTTTCTTCATAAATGGATATTTATGACACATATTTAAAATAATGTTTTGTTGTTAGGGTGGTACCCCTACTTAAGACCTCCAGTCTAACGGCTTGCGTGTTATCAGTGGAATTACATTGTGTTTACGGTCCTGTGCTCCTTCTATATATAGTATTATTCTAAGAGTTTAAGACTCACAATAGTCTGCATAATTTTGACACAAGAAATAATAGACAGAATCATTTAGATCATCTTCTCTTAATACTAGCATCCGCTGTTTTTATCATTTGGTGTTCATATTCCATCTCCACTTCTAAGGCCAAATCTATGAATGATTTTCTAATTTATAAACCTTATCACATCAAAGAATATGTTTAATTAGGTTATTTTTACTTAATTTATTTGTGCAATTTTTATTTTCTTTTAGTATTCTATGTTTTTATTCTATTTTTATTGGACATTTTGAATCTTGTTCAAGCTATTCAATAACTAAGCAAATAAATTTTTAGATGTTAGAGAGAGATAAGAACGGAGGTAGCCTGTGTGACTTCAAGCTGGACATGATGTCTCGTAAAGAGTTTTCAAGGTGTGCTTTTATCCAAGCTGAACGAATGACTCGTATGGATAGTAAACTCGAGATGCAGAGTAAGAAGAGAGTTACGCTAGCTATTACAGCTAGTGAAACTAAGCTGATTGTCCCGGAGAGTTTGCCTGGTATAGCCAGGTTTACAGATACCATATCACACGATCTGATTCCTTCCCAGCCTAATACTTGTATTGGTAAGTTTAAAGGAACTCAAATTTAAGAACCTCTTGACCTATAAAGTTTAAGTTCAAGCTAAAATATACAAACACTGAATTACTGACAAGACAATTAGTAACGAACAACTTATTCTTTCAATTCGGACATTACTTTTTCGGTACTTAAATCAACACTTGACAAAAACAGAAACAGGAAAACCATGACAACGGTGCTCATCATAATAAAAGACACAAAGCATCATAACGTCAGATGACTCACACGCACACCTGAATCATACACCTTACTTCTCAGGCTCACAGCCTTGACTCAGTACACACTTCCCTATATAAATCCTCTCCTACTCCCTTCCTTATCTTCAGAGAGCTCGTTGTGCTTATTGAGACTAGAAGTTATTCACTGATATAATTTTATTAGTTGAGAGCTCGAGTGTTACCCCGCCGGCAGATGATGGCGTTATGCCGAAACTGGTCCAGGGATATTCATATGGAAGTATTGACGGCTGATTCTTCAATAAAGATATATAATTAGTTCTCAATATGTGTGTGTGTATGTATGTACTTATACAATATGTATGTGTGAATAACACTAGTGTTGCAGATTCGATTGTTCCTATGTATAAACCGAGGTAGAGCGCAATACAAAAAAAACCAATCCTTTCTTTTCCAAAATTATAATGGCAAGTGAATACAAAAAATTCTCAAAAAATAATACTCCTAAAAAACCCCCCCTAAAATTTCCATGGTAACTCAATTACTTTGCCCAGTTAAAAAAATATAAATAAAATTACAACAGAACAGCTGATAAAAAATAAAAATAACAAACATAAATCAGCTGTCTCTGACAACTAGAAAGAAAGAAACAATTTAAAAAAACAATCAGACTTTATAAAATAAATAAATAACAAACAGTTGATTGATGAGGTGGGCTCTGGTGATTTCATTTGTGCTTATTAATTTGAGACCACTTCCATTATTTAGCATTTAACATGAAGATTGACTCAAAAATTATGAACTTAAACTATATATTTTTTTTTTCTGTGCCTTAACCTGATTCTCATCTGGTGTTATGGAGACATACATAAGTATTAATAATATTGATAATGTTTTTCAATTTTGTATTTAAATAACATTGTTTTTAATAAATACTGCCATTTTTTGATTTGATTTGATTAATTAGTTTCCATTTTAACTTCTCTGTTATCAGTAATGCTTGTTCTATGTATAGTATTATTCTCAGATCTTGTCTAATGACATCGGTTTTGTATAGGTGATGTAACAGTTCTTACTAGCGGAGAAGTAAGTCGCCTCTCAGACATGGTTACTTTCCCACCAGGTTCGACATCTGATAGCGACCTAGAACAGAAACTACTTGTATTATTACAAGTGTTACAGATAGTACAACAAATACACAGTAAAATGTGTAATTATAACAACTTTGTATTGATAAGGGACACCAATAAACAATTGTCTGTCTCCTACATTCAACAGGTATGTTTTTATTTTATCCAACTGTCTGTTTCTTGCATTCAACAGGTGCATATTTTAATTTAAAAAAAAAACTGTCTGTCTCCTATATTCAATACATATGGATATTATTTTAAACAACTGTCTGTTTGCTACATGTAGGAAACAATGTAGGACACCTGTAGCACAACTACTCATATAGTTTGATTTTTGAACAAAGTTTAAATTCTCTAGCATAAATATATGTTATATATATGCTTCTGTAATATTTAGAAGTCGTAATGTTGATAGAACTTTTACATTTTTAATTAATTCTAGTCCTTTATGTTGTGTGCCGTTTACTAAAGTCTTAGGTTTAATTTGAGATAATAATTTAAAATATAGTTACCATGTTGAATTCGTTGTTGCAAAGCTAAATTCTGTTTTCCATTTACTTAGAAAACTTAAAAAGTTCAATGCGACGAATGTTTTATTGATGTTATACTACGGATGGGCATTCCCTTATCTATCAAATCATATTTTATCATGGGGCCCGAGCACTGAGGCGAAAAAGGTTTTTATTTTACAAAAAAAGATTAATTCGTTTAATTTTTAATATTGTCCCAAGGTAAACTTGTAAAAAGGCTTTTATAACATCCTTGATTATTTTAGAGTCGTGTAAGCTAGTGAGAAAACGTCCCAACTAACTCCAAACTTACTCCAGCGTGCACAATTTGAACACTAGAAATAAGTTGGATCTGTACCCAGTAAAATGTAGAACATCATTATTTAAAGCGTCACCATGCAATCTGGCTATAAGTTGTTACAATAAACTACCTCACTCAGTTAGGTCATTTGAAAAGATTAATTCCTTTATTAAAGAAACAAAACAATTTTTGATAGAGAAAGCATATTATTCATTGCAGGATTTTATTACATAATATAATCCTATATTATATATTGTGCTTTTTTAAATTGTTAGCTATGTAGTTGTGTGATATGTTTTTTATTTAATTATTTGACTTGTTATATACTTATTTATTAAGTCACTTAACTAATAAAGAATAATAATAATAATAATACACTGGGAGCTTAGATGATAGGAGACACACGCACACACAGACAGACACCTTCGGAAGCCTTAAAAGCACCTGAAACAGATAATTCCGGTGACATCCTGGTTTAAGATTTATTTAGCAAAAGAACACTTTTCCTATACACCTACTGGATAAATGAGGAAAAATAAAAATATTGAGAAATATTAGAGAAATATATAAAAAAAAATCATGAGTCTTTAGGCACAATGGGTCCACATAAGAGGTCCAGGTGTCTCTCTTAAGGTAGGTACTTAGATAAAAAATATGCCTCAATCCAAAATGAAAAGTACCCACACTTTTTTTAATTCCCCAAATTTCTCTTTACTTTTGTCTAAGAGACTCGAACATTCGTATAGATATTTAACAAATAATGTCTGTACCCAACAAGCTGAGAGGTCAAAGAAACTGCATCCGACATGCCAAGAGGTCAAAGAAACTGCATCCGACATGCCAAGAGGTCAAAGAAACTGCATCCGACATGCCAAGAGGTCAAAGAAACTGCATTCAACATGCCAAGAGGTCAAAGAAACTGCATCCGACATGCCAAGAGGTCAAAGAAACTGCATCCGACATGCCAAGAGATCAAAAAACCGCAGTCAGAGGCCCTATTGTTGTTGAATTAATAATTTATAAATAATTGTATTTATAGATGTTTCTGCTTATTTCTTTTCTAGCCATACAGTTCAGAAGAAAATTGGAAAAGTTCGATAAACAAAATATGCGAGAGTTACAAACTACCTGAACCATTGACACATCGACTCGCTGTTTCTGAATCCAACAGGGAAGCCACACTCATCGTGAACTCGTGGCTTTATGGACCTCCACCGTCTCTCCAACCTGATCTACTGCAGTCATGGTTAACCCTTCAGCGAGGTTATGCTCTAAGATCGTATCTGGCTAAGTCAGATCTCGTAGCTACTCAACATATTGTTTTCTTAGCTTCAAACATTGATTTAAAATTATTACTCGAAGAGTCTAGAAAATTTCATCAAAGTCGTTTAAATAAGCAGACGTGATAGTTAACTCTATTTTAAGATCATTTAAAAGTTTTGTTTTGTATGACTGAATTGGTTACTCAGCATTCTTATTTTGTCCTTTGAAGCTCTATTGTAAAGCTTTTTTCTCTTGTATGTGTCTAACTCAATGACATTTTCAAAAGTTCAAAGTATAAATTTAATTTTTGATGAGTTGGTATGAATGATAATTCATTTGGTAATATGCAAGGTTCTAGAATAAAGGGGATGATGCATTAAGGAACTTTTCTGACCCCATGGAAGATATATGAGATAGAGAAATAGGAGCAAACTTACCTTCCCCTTGGTTATAATAATAAAAAGGCGCCAAACGAAGGCAGGTTATGTAGCAAGGTTTTCGAGTTTGCCTCTCAACTTTCTTCTGTGCTTCTCGTGATTGTTACATTTGTGGTGCTTGTTAAGTCATTTGTGCTTATTTAATTTTAAATTTTGGACTATTCTTTGCCACTTCAGTGAGTGATAATTTAAGCGTGTTTATAACCTTCTCAAGCAATAACAATGGAACCATTGAGAGGTAAATTTGCCTCTAAAATTTAAGACCTGCGCTGTTACAAGAATTATAAGCATGCGCAGTTTGTACCAAGCATGTGCAGTTGGTTTTTGACGTGTGTTTCGTGTTGAATTCTCTCTATTTGTTTGGTTTCGATGGGGGTCACTTTTTTGTATGGCAAAATCGGCTTAGTGCGTCATCCCCTTTATTCAAGATCCTTGTTTATATGAGACTCTTATTATTGATTGGTTGTCAAAATTGAATGATGTGCTAATTTTGAAATATAACTTTGTTTACTTGTCAAATGTAAATTAGTTAATATATTTTAAATGCAAATGAGTTTCTTGTCAAAATTAATTGAGCAACCCATTCATTTGACCTCTTATTGACTAAAAAACTAATATGAGAACCAATTTATTAATCTGAATATTATAATAAAATTTCCTTGACTTCAAAAAAAAAACATAAAATACTTATTAAATTACTCTTATTTGAATCCTATTCTTGTATTAATTATCATTTTAATAAAATAATTATATTGATCATGCAGTCATAATTCTTGTGGTATATTTTATAAGAAAAGAGACAAATACTTAGAGGAAGGATACGACAGCTCTTATCATTCCCTGGGTAGCTTGGTGCTGTAACTGTGATGTATGTGTATATTCTTTAATTGTCCGTGTTGAATAAAGTGGTTTAATGTGGAGTCACTGAGCTGTTTGTAGAGTGGGTGCTACAATAGGAGTTATAGAGGGGTGGGAGAGTATTTAGTCTCTCTCTTGGGAGACTATAGTCCGTAAGTACAGTTATGGCACCTAGTGGAAGCTGCCTCTCTTCCAGACCCCTTATCACTGTGCTATTCTGCCCATGTACAACCTTTAAGTATTAGTCTCTCTGTATATTTTATAAGAAAAGGGACTAATACTTAGAGGGAGGATACAACAGCTCTTATATGTAATTATCAGTGTTGTATTAAGTAATTTAATGTGACGACACTGAAAAATGCCTGCTGTTTGTAAGATGCATTATAAATATGTGCTTCTAGGGGTTGTAGAGGGTAGGAAATTTTTTTTTATTAATATTCCTTTATTTTAAATAAATTTAAATACAAAATAACAGACTCCATGATTTAAAGTAATGACAATTTCAACATTCTTATGAAATATGCAAATTTATCCATTTATTACATAAATATTGCAGATCAGTTACAATCAGCATATAGGAAAATACTCTCTGCTGTAAGACATTAGTCTTGTACTGCAAAGTACAGTTATTTAATTTAGTTTCCTTCCATTTAATTTTTCGCCAAAAAACATTAAGATAAGTTATAAGAAATACAAGTTTATAAGAATTGGCAATTCAAAAATTCCTTTACAGAGAAATTACCTTTTCTGTTAACATTTGCTTTAAATTGTCCCTGAACACTTTAAAACGTTACCTTGTAAGTTCATGATATAACTTATAAAAAATGGCACCTGATGGACACTGTCAAACTTCAGACCGCTTATAACAATGTTATTTTACTTAAGTTCTCCCTCTAAGTATAAGTCTCTTTGATCACAGAGGTCCAGACTTAGTTAAGGCCCTTAACTAAAATCATAAATACTGTCTATACACTAACAATCTATGTATATTGTTTATCTATGTAACTAGAATGGGTAGGGGTTTTTCACCTTGCCAATCAGTAGCTAAATCGCACTCTATTTATAAAAAGTATAAATTGGTCTCCATTTTATGTTTAATTAGACAACTAAATTACTCTAATGCATAGAGGTATATTTAAATAGATAAATATATTTAAAATAAACTGTTACATTTTTCAAATGTTTTGTTCTTGTCAAAAAGAGAAGAAAAATAAAAACCATGACAATTTTAAAAAATAACAGATAAAAATAAATTACAACAAACAATTACCATCTAGAAACTCACAAACACTCTATGCAATATTTGTAGAAAGATATTATTTCAGTTTATTCCTGAAATGCTCTGTTGGATTTCTGGAGGATACCAATATTAATGAAAAACACTCTAGAAAAAACTTATAGAGTACATCTTTTTGGAACTTTCGGGGCTCTGTGTAACCACATTGTTACCTAGTCCAAGAGTGCGCAAAGGTTATAACAAATCAATCGTTGTCAGCTTTTCGTACATTATTTCGGGTTTGTTTTGTTTTATAAATGTTTGATTTTATAACTTATGATTTCATGCTATTTATTTGATTATTCTAACAATCCATAGAGTCCATAGAAGTACTTTTAGTACAGGACCTCTCTATTAATAATACCTCTATGCTCTAAAGTGGCCAATTAAGAGAACCAATTCTGTATTTATTTTAAAATTGACTTCTTCTTTTTAGATCATAACTGATATGATCTGATCTCTCAGATAATTAAGTGATTTAAAAAGATGATATAATTATTTTTATTAATTATTAATATTTACTTTCTTATTACTACATCAACATCTATTTACTTTAGGATAGATTTTGTTGAATGTTATTTTTAAGTTTTATTTGTCATTGTATTATGTTCACGCTTCTTAATTTTATTTATATGAAACGAGAGTAATTTTACTCCCAAATTTTTTGTTCCCAGTGCTTAAAAGGAGGGCAAAATGTGCTGAAATGAAAAGTGAACTGCATACTTTGTACATCCGAAAAAATATTCGGAATTAAATAGGTCTGTTAAAGAAATCTAAGGTGATTAGGAGTACGACCTTAAACTTGCCTGAACAAATACTATAGTTTACACTCAAGTAATTTACTCTCCTTTCGGCATATAAACCACCCTCTCTTACTTACCAAATTATTACTCATCCCACCAAAAATTAAAATTGTTAAAAACAAGAAATAATAGCTTGTTTTATTTCACTTACGAAACTTAACTGTGTACAATGTAAATATTATTTAAGAGTGGAATTAAAAACAGATGAGTCTGAGTAATTTTGACTTGTCAAAGCTTGAGGGACTTTTAGACTTAACAATCTAAGGCTTCAGGTGACATCCACATGAATTCAAGGCTACAGAGGCTTTATAAAACCAGCAATCTAAGGCTTCAGGTGATATCCACATGAATTCAAGGCTACAGAGGCTTTATAAAACCAGCAATCTAAGGTTTCAGGTGACAGCCACATGGAGTCACGGCTACAGAGGCTTTGTAGAACCAGCAATCTAAGGCTTCAGGTGACAGCCACATGGAGTCAAGGCTACAGCTTTCATTTTAGCTCTCCCAGCTTTCATCTACTCATTGTCGAATGCCTTTTAACTTACATCAAAAATTCATACTGGTCTTATTCAAATTTAAGTATTGTTTTTTGATTCCATTCTTAATAATTGTATAAAATGTTTGTATAAAAATTATTTTAAGAAACTTAATAACCTATTGAGTATACTTAATACTCTATAATAATAGCTGAAGTTGATTATATTTAAAAATATGTTTTAAAGTTATCACTTCATATTTAGTTTGCGTTATCCCTCAAATTCATTGGTGAACTGGCTTACTTAAGTAACACTGCCTTATGAATCAATTTATTGTTAAAAATTAATATTAAATACTCATATTATTAAAAAAAAGTGCCAATAAAATAAATATATTTTAAGATTTAGACTGTTTTTTATGTAAGATTTATATTTATATGGTGATCATGCCTGTGCAAGTTTTACATAAAATTAAATTTTAAAAATTATTTCACCAAGATTATTTCAAAAGAAATTGTTGATTTTAGTGCCAATAAATTTTTTAGATGGCTTTCATGGGGAAGAAATATATTTTAGCCCTTTTGGCTTTATTTACTTACTAAAATTACAATTGTTATAAGTATTTATTGTTTGTTTAGGCCTGGTTATGATACAAAGCGTTCACCTTCAGACCTAAACAATAAAGTAACAATAAGGTATATCGGATGTTAACGAATTCTCCCATTCCTTTAACGTAACGTAATCTAATTTAGTTGTAATTAAATGTATGACCAAGACATCCCACTGATCAGTAGGCTGTCCTAATGCTTGCAACGAGTTTATATGTTTTGCAAGACCTTCAAGTATAACTCTTAAAGAGGCATACGATTGCTTTTCAGACTTAGCAATATCGAATAATGAGCTAACATGTTTCATGGTAATCAATCTTTGATTTTGATACCGCTTTGTTTGTTTAGACCTGTTGAAGAGCCAAATAGTTTATCCTAAGGCTTAAACAACAAAGTATTTATTGTTTGTTCAAGCCTGATGATGACATGAAGAGGTCAAAACTCAACTTCCCTGAAGTCAACATTTTTCTTTGTTATGAAATTTCTAGAGAAAATTATCTTTTGGTTAGAAACTTGTAAACTGAGAAAAAATAAAATATAAAAACTTGTATATAATATAAACAATATTATTAGTTATATATTTGCTAAAATGTAATACAAATATACAATAAATAATAAGATTAATGAAGCTTTATTGAAAATATAAAATCCATGTTATTATTTTAAAACATTCATCTCTGGATTTATTAAAAATATGTTGTATTATAATTATTGTAAATAAAAGCAATATAGGTATTTCATTCCATTTTGTTATTATTTGGAAAAAATGGATTGCTTAACACAATGGATTTGCTACACTCATCTTTCGGACTCACTACGCTAATCCTCAAAAGAGGATATACAATTCGCAAAATTATGCTGCACCATGTCTTCAGACTCGTTTCCCTCGTCCTCAGATAGTAAATACATCCGTTTCATTCTCAGCGGTCACCCATACAGTACTTACCATGCTTAATGCTGCTTAACTTTTATGATCCAATAAAAACCATAGATATACTTGTCGCATCGAAACGTACCTTAGTGTACTTATTTATTAGGAAAAGTTATACATTTGTACTAGTTTCTTACTCAATTAGATTATATCCTGATTTTTTACAATTATCTAAAAAACATACGAGTCATTCAATAAAAATTGAACTAATGCTGATAATGAATTGAAGCTTGCCACATATGTTAGTCTTATAGATGGCTACATGTGTGCCTAACTCAATTCAATTGCATATTTTTTTTCAAAATTTTTGCTGAGTCATTATTGGAAGTTAATGATGTTGTAAACAAATTATTTTACAAATAGTACAACTTTAGCGGTAGACTGATTTTTGTACAAAATTTCAACTCTCTTGCATAAATACCCTAGGAGCTACGATGATAACAGACACACACATACAGATAGACAACTTTGCAAAAACCACTCAGGAGGCCTTAAAAACATCTGAAACTGATAATTCCGGTGACATCCTGGTTTCGGATTTTTTTGCAAACACAATACTTTTCCTATATACCTACGGTATAAATAAGTAAAAGTAAAAAACTTAATATTTTTACTTTTCCTCATTTATTATTATTATGTTTCCAAAAAAAATCTGAAACTGAGGTTTTACTTGAATTATTCTTTTTAGGTATTTTAAGACCTCCTGAGTGGTTTTCCCTAAGTTGTCTGTCTATGAATGTGTGTGTGTCTGTTATTATCATACCTCCCAGCATATTTATGCTAGAGAGTTGAAAACTTGTTGGGTATACAATTCAATCCACTTGTGTACTTATGCTATTGGAAAATTATTGTTAATGACGTCATTAATCCGCAATAATGAATCAACAAATTTTGAAAATTCTTACATTGTGGAGAAATATTTCGACGCGTTCATGTGGTCATATTTAAGACCAACATATGCTCCAAGTTTCCTCTCATTATCAGCATTAGTTCAATTTTCATCAAATGACTTGTATACGTTTTTTATTGAATTGTAAAAATAATCCTCTGTGGATTTAGGAGAGGACTGAACTCAGGTGTTCAGTTTTGTCTACAAAAATGAAAACACAGTGCTCTAGCACTGTTTTGCATTCAGGATGTCCAAAGATGCCTCCCACTGTGGAAGCAAAATGCCAGAATCTCCATCTGAATTGACTTGGTCACTGCTAGAGAACCTAAATCTTCATGACAATAATCGAGGAATCCTACCGAGTTAATAATCCTATTAGTTAAAATTTCATACAAGTGTATTGTCTTATTTTCCGCAAACTACTTCTGGTACAAAACTGACGAATCCAAATATTTGCTTTATATAATAGTCCAAGAGCCAGGCCTAAAAAATGTGACTCATTTTGTACTACTTCAAACCAATTTTTTCTGAAAACATACCCAACATTATAAAGAAAAAACATAGTCTGCCTATGCAGAGTGAAGCCCTTGCTACAAAGAGACTAAAACTATTAGAGGGAGGATACAACAGCTCTTATCATTCCTTGGGTAGCTAGGTGCCCTAACATTAAATTGGTGACGTCATAGTTTTAGTCTCTTATAGGATGTATAAATATGTGCTCCGAAAGAAGTTGTAGGGGAGTGGGGAGTAGTTCGTCTCTCTCTAGGGAGACTATAGTAGGGGTAAGTACAGTTAGGGCACCTATGGAAACTGTCTCACTTCCAGACCCCTTATCACTGTGTTAAACGGGTCCTGTACTCCCTCTAATAGTTTTAGTCTCTTTGCCTTGCTATGATTGCGCATGCTCAAACTTTTATAAAATCAAACAAATGATAGTTTTCTTGAAATAAGTGGTTCCCCGTGGGTCGAGTGCAAAAAATGAACAGAACATTTTTTAAAGAATATTAAATTACTAATAAAGCTACTTTAATCATCAAAATTGGATAACTACAACCAAAGTTATGGCTCTTTCAAAAACACCAAACAAATGGTTAATTTATGCAAAGTCGGTGAATTTCTTTGGAAAAAAATATTGGCTTTTTGAGCATTTTTTTGCCATTTAATAAATATCATAGCTTTAGTTTTGTAGGAAACTTTATTAAATTTAAAAATGCTCCTTTCATGTTTAGCACACGACCTGAAGGGAACCACTTGTTGCAAGAAACTGGAATTGTGCGATATTTTAAAATTTTGAGCAAGCGCAATCATATGAAGAGATCCACTCTGTATAGGTAGACTATGCTTTTCCTTCATTATTTAAGGTATAATTTCAAAAGAATTTGGTTTGAAGTAGTCCAAAATGAGTCACATTTTTTAGGCCGGGCTCTTGGATTATTCGTAATAAACAACTACCTTTCTGATCATTAACATTTAAGCAGTATTAGCATGGCTAGTAGTGGATGCGTGACTGCTAGGAATAAAACTGATGTATTTACTGTCTGAGGGCGGGTGAAGTGAGGGTTAGAGTATGATAAGGGACCCACCCGCAAAATCAAAACAAATAAATTTCCCTACATTTTTTGACATTATTTTAAACATAAAATAAATAAATACGTCTTTTCTCGGGTTAGTAGAAAGGCTTTGGGGCTTTTAGTAGGGCATATATAAGTGAGATTGGGGCAATAATGTATCCAATAACAAGGTTTTACTTTAATTGAAGGGTGGGTCCTTATCATACTATCTACAATGGGGGTAAGAGTATTATAAGGGACCCACCCTTCATTTAATGTAAAACTTACTTATTGGATCATTATTGGAAACTTATTAATTTTCCCCATATATGCCCTACTCAAACCCCCAAAGCCTTTTTACCAACCCGAGAATGAATGTTTTTATTTATTTTGTTTAAAGTAAGTTTTGTATGTCAAAAATTTGTAGGGAAATTTATTTGTTTTGATTTTGCGGGTAGGTCCCTTATCATACTCTAACCGAAGTGAGTCCAAACACTTGTTGCTGTTTAAATTTGGCTTTTTTATTTTATGAGGCTGAGAGAAGCGAGTCTGAACTAGAAGAATGAGCGTAGGGGATCCAATGTGTTGAGGAAATGTTCTGAGGTACCCCGTACCTGATTTTTTACAAATTAGTAACACCAGTTATTTTCTGTTTTAATTTCTATAGTTTGTCCTCTGGAATTTATTTTTTGTCTTCGTATATTTTCTTTTACATTTTAAATTTGGAATGACATTCATTGCACATTTAAAAAGTACATTTTTTGGAACGTATCGCTCACCAGTCATTTCTATAATAGATAATGGTATATGCATGATACATACACCATAAATTTATTTATTAGTATTTCTTTTTATGGTCACTGCCCAATAGTAAGACAATAGATTTGTACTTTTACTATATAAGATTGAGTATATTCTTATGTATAATTATCTTAATTTACTATCTTTATAAGTATCAATCATCTAAAGAAGTTACTTTTTAGAAGTAGCTAAAAAAATTTAAGATCATAAAGGAGTAACTATCTAAAGAAGTTACAGGGGTGTAGCAAATTTAAGGTCATAGAGAAGTAAACAACTAAAGAAGTTACAGGGGTGTATCAAATTTAAGGTCATAGAGGAGTAACCAACTAAAGAAGTTACAGGGGTTTATCAAATTTAAGGTCACCGGGGAGAAATTATCTGAATAAGTGCCTATTTATCTCAATTATGTTTTAGTATAAGTCATAGAAATATATTACTAGAGAAGACATACTTCATTTTAACACATTGAGGCTTGAAAAAATTTTCAGGGCTCTCTGTAACCTCATTGTAGCCTTCTCCTAAAGTGTGTGAAAAATTAATAACTGTTGGTTTTTTTATATGAATACTTGTAATTGTGTTCTGTTTATTTGATTATATTTACAATCAAAGGGGTTAAGGTAACTTTTTGAATGTTTTTTTTTTTTTATTTAACCAATAGGCCATCTCTAGTGATAATACCTCTATGGCATCAGCTCAAAATGTGCTCCAAGGTTTAGCTTGTAAGTTTTTGTATTCTGTTATTATTAAATTATTGCTTTGTGTATGTAAGTACTTATGGAATATTAAAAGACATTTCTTTCCTTATTGGTTGTGTATTAGAGGTTGAGAAACCTAATGCCCCCCCCCCCACCCCTCCTTTAGTTTAGACCAAAGAATATAAAAATAAAGTAAGATAGTCCTGTGATTTATTATTTCGGACAAGAAAAGGTTAGTTTCGATGCCAGTTAACAGGAGCGCTAGTGTATAATTTGGTAGTTTCACTATGACTACTACGAGAATGCGCCACTGTCATCTTATTTTCAGCAAACTACTTCTGGTACGAAACTGATCAATCCAATATTTGCTTTATATAATAGTCAAAAGCCAAGCCTAAAAAATGTGTCTCATTTTGCACTACTTCAAACCAAATTTTTCTGAAAATATACCTTTAAATTGTTATTTTAATTTATGTTATGTTTACGTTATGAAATATAATTAGAAAATATAATAAATGATGAGTAAGGAAATTTATGGAGGATTATTCAAAATAAACGAATGCAGGATGTAGCTTACCAAACCCTGGAAAGGGGTACCACAGCTTATCGCTGACTTTGCATGTTTTTGTTAGAATGAAACAAACTAAAAATCTATTAATTGTATTTTATACTGCAAATAAATGGTTATTTATACCTTAAATTATGAAGGAACGGCATAGTCTGCCTATCCAAAGTGGAGATCTATGTATTAAATGCTCTTGCTCAAAATATTAGAAAATCACACAAATTCAAGTAGGCTGTGTGCAAAACATGAAAGGAACATTTATAAAGCTGATAAAATTTCCTATAAACTAGTGTTGTTTCGTAAAAATTGGATAACTACAACTAAAATAAATTTGATATATGGCCAAAAGAATGCACAGAGAGCCAATATATTTTAAAAGATATTCCCTGACTTTGCATAAATAACTTTGCATAATAAAACCATTTCTTGGTGTTTTTGAAACAGCCATAACTTTAGTTGTAGTCATCCGTTTTTTATTATTAAAAACATTTTCTTCAAAAATGATCTATTTTTTGCACACCACACATAGGGAACCGCTTATTTCAAGAAAACTGAAATTTGCTTGATTATATAACATTTTGAGCATGCACATGAAGGGTCCACATTGATTGGCAGACTATCTTTTTTCTTTATAATTTATGTATATTTTCAGAAAAATTTGCTTTAAAGAAGTACAAAATAAATAACATTTTTCCAGGTCCGGCTCCTTGGACTATGAGACTACTAGTTGTATTTCATACAACTAACTTAAAAAAGTTGGAAGTGATGATCATGTAAATTGTTTAGAACTGCAGTTGCTGGATGATCTTGTAGATTGTTTAGAGCTGTTTCTGAATGATCATGTAAATTGTTTAGAACTGCAGTTGCTGGCTGATCTTGAAGATTGTTTAGTGCTGATTTTGCTGATTGATCATGTAAATTGTTTAGAACTACAGTTGCTGAATGATCATGTAGATTGCTTAGAGTTGTTTCTGAATGATCATGTAAATTGTTTAGTATTTCAGTCGCTGTATGATATTGTAGATTGCTTAGTGCTAGATTTGCTGAATGATCATGTCAATTCTTAAGCTTGTTATGAATTGCAGATATGTGAATTTTAAGTCTGTATTTTCTACTAGTGTGAAATTTACAGTAGGGGCAGGTAAATGGTTTCACTTTGAAGTGAACTGCTAGTATGTGTGATTTAACTTTACCTTTTTCTTTGAAATTCGAGTCGCAGTAAAAGCAAGTAAACAGTCTGTGTTTTACAATTTTTAAATGTACTGAAGCCATATGTTTTTTTACGTCATTTTTATTGATAGTTTTGTATTGACAGAGAGCACAAGCATAAGGTTTAAATTCCGAATGATTAGCATCAACATGCTTTTTTAGGTAATATTTCACACTTGCTTTAAAACTGCATTCTGAGCAAGCGTACGGCTTTACCCTACTATGAACTGCTGATTCGTGAATTTTAATTTCAGATTTGGTCATGCACCTATAACTGCACTTTGAGCAAGCAAATGGTTTATTTTCTTTATAATGCACCATGCATAAATGTCTTTTAAGACTTTGGTCTCTAGATGCTGAATAGCTACACAAGTTACAAGCAAATGGTTTATGATTATTATGAACTGTTGAAACATGTTTGATGAATGCCGATTTGATATTGGCTTTGTGGTCACATAGGGAGCATGTGTAGAGGTTCTTTATATCAGTATGTGCTGAGTTATGTCTTTCTGATGCAGATTTTCTATTAGTTCGGATGATTTGGCAGTCAGCACGAGCTAATCCTACTTCCTTGGTTTGAATTTGGCAGTCAGCACCAGCAAATCCTACTTCCTTGGTTTGGATTTGATAATCAGCACGGACAAATAATTCTTTCTTTTTTCTTTGGATGTCTTCTTTCTCGCAATCTTTATTGCCTAATACCATTCCGTATAATATCGTCTTCACTAATCGATCCTGTAAACAATTAAACATGAATATTGCATTAATGCGAGGGCTTTACTGCTTGGTCAGCTGCTTAGAGTGTCAGGCCTTTACAAAATCAATCAAAGATACATCAGGTTTCAAGATAGCCCAGGTTCAATTCCCACTCAGTCCTCATGGTTTTAACCCAGCATAATATAATAATGTCATTATAATGACTCTGCAAAAATTTCGAAAAATGCAAAAAAAGATGCGATCGGATGAGATTTATCACGCATTTTGCCATGAATAAGACTAACATATGTGCCAAGTTTCATCTAATTATCAGCATTAGTTAAATTTTTATTGAATGACTTGTGCCGATTTTTTAAAAAAATTGTCAAAAAATGGGAAATGGTCCAGTTAAAATTTAATAATACAAGTGTATATTATTACCTAATAAATAAGTTCACTAAGTTTTGTTTTAATACGACATGTGTATCCATGATTTTTGTTCGATCATAAAAATTATGAAGCATTAAGTGTGGTCAATGCTTTATGGGTGACCGCTGAGAATGATACGGATGCATTTACTATCTGAAGTCGAGCGAAGCGAGTCAAAAAGGCATCTTGCAGTATAAATTTGGTGAACTGAATTTCTGAGGACGAACGAAGCGAGTCCGAAGCAGGGAGGATGAGCGTAGCGGATCCAATGTAATGAGGAAAAGTTCCAAGGTACCCCAGACCCGATTTATTTCAATTTAATTTTTTTTTTTGATTATATTAATTGTATTTTATTGTAGAATAGGCATTTTCTGTATTCAATTTTTTTGGGAAAATATTTCTCGATTTGTGGTCCTTTAGAAGCTTAGTACATGGGAGATAGCATTAAATTGTATTTTCATTCCAGGACAGGATGCCTTAACAATAAATTTAACAATAGTAGCAAGTTTAAAAATTTGCAGCAAAACTTATTGATTGATTATACACACACACACACACACACACACACACACACACATATATATATATATATATAATATATATATATATATATATATATATATATATATATATATATAATATATACATATATTTATATACGAGATCTTTGTGTCCTAGACGTTTCTATGGGACACAATAACTTTCGAACGGTTTGTCAGATCGAAATGAAACTTGGTACAAAAAAAATCAACCTTGCTAATTTCCCGAACCCTATTGTTTATGAAATATGTGTAACGTTATTTTTAAAAACATTTTTAAAAATTCACAAATCTTCATATAGTTTCTAGAAGAAGCTGAATATTTTTACCCTTATACTACTAAGTATGGTTCACAGAGCTACGAAGTTCCATTTTATTATAACAATTAGTACTCGCTCTTTTAGTTCTATTATCTTGCAATGTATGGACAAACCTCGCATAGCAAGAGCCGAAACAAGATAACTCAAATTTAACTTATTAATCTCTGCTGGAGATTTAAAAAAAAAAAGATATTACAGAAATAAATTCCGTATAGAAAGAAATATAATAATATAGACATTATATATAAAAGAATTCTAATTTTGAGAGAAAGGAAAGAGCGGCGTCCTCCACCAGTGTTATAACTGATACTTGGCTTGCGAGAAGTGGAAAAGGTCGGCGCATCCACCAGTGTTACAACTGTGGTTATTTAAAAATGAAAAGTAAAAAGGGTATAAATTATAAATGATTTGTAAGTTTATTATATTTAAAATTCTCACAATGACTTAATGACTATATTAAATGAGTTTTAATTTATTTATATTATTTAATTGTTTTAATTTATATTATAAATTATTCATTTCTATTTGATTCTACTATTCTAAATGGATACCTGATATATACTTGAGGATGTTGTAATGGGTTCCCTTAGTTTGATAATTCTGGTGATATATCTCTGATAGACTGATTGACTTGTTGTCACTCGAGGTGTTACTGTGGAAGTGATTTTTCTTGTCTTTGGGAAATCCTTATATATGTTGGAGGTAATTAAGTAAATGTGTTTGTTTGTCTATTATTTCCCTAAGGGTAAATTTGTTTTGTTGAATAACATTTACTTTCACATTTTTGTGAATAAATGTGTTCCTATCCTAACAAACCTATGAACATTCTTGTAACTGTTCTTTGGTCTATTAAAAACACTTTGAGGTAATTTATTGTGTTTAGAGCAGGGGGGGTTAACTTAAATGAGGAAAAGTTTGGATTCGATTATCGCAAGCTACTAAAAATAGCGCTGCGGCGGACCGATGTGGACAACTCATGAACTAACGCCAATAGCTTTCCAAAAATGACTGATTATATTTTTATACTTAAATTTATGAATACCATGACAATTCTTGGTTATGACAGCTACATTTATTATTATTATAAAATGATTGTTTTCTGTATGTATTTTTCACAAAAACGGTTCGCCGTTGCATGTTCTGTATTTCAAAAATTAAGATACTAAAAGTAAATAGAAGCTTTTTTAAAACTTCCAGAGAACGCTACTGATGGCAGATAACTGTAAATTTCATTTAATTAATTGATTGATTTAGTCGATTTTAGCAGGTAATTACATTAAATTACATGTGCGCATCTTGCCGATGTAATTAAAATACAGGCTGCATTAAATGCCGAAATCTATCTTCTACCACGTGTAAACTTTAGCCACTATTTCATTATTACCTGATTGAATCAATTAAATTAATAAATTACTTGAATGAAAAACTTAAAAATAATCAGAAGCGTTCTGTGTAAGATTAAAGTGGTAGGGTTAGTTAGAAGTATAACTATACAAAATATAAAAATTAAATTTCAAACTGACTGTGGGCAAAAAGCGGTAAATCAAGGCACGCCCTTTCAATTGAAAGGTAGGTCCCCCGCCGCGCTAGTGTCGACCGGAATCCAAATTTTCCCACCTTACTGTTTAAGTATCTATAGTCTCTGGTTTAGAGCAACAGCAATTCTTATAAGTTTCACATTTACAAGCTGCTATACAAAATAAATTATCTGGCTCAGCTTTAAATTTCGTTGAATCTTCTATAGCATATAGTTATTTATTGAATTTAGTAATAGGTTTTTTTAATTTTGCAATATTTTGTATAGAAATTTGAAATCCGTGTTTGTACATACCTCGTCTACACGATGTGTTGAACACCTATATTGTTTTGGGGTTGAACCCCGCAAACGTTTACATGGTAGGGGTTCAATCCAGGATTCAACATCTATACTGTAATTAAAAGTTATAACCTCTGCTCAGTGGTTATCCTATTGTATCTCTAAGTTTTTTTCTGTTTTTATAAAACATAATTATATACTTTTTATAAGACATAATTATATACTTTTATTACTTGATTAGTATTGACAGAAATTTGCATATAAGGCGCGGTCGAATATCCAGGGCCTTCTAGAACATTGGGTCACCAACAAACTTTTTTTATAACTTTTTTTTCAAAATTTTCATTAATTAGCCGGATTTGTGATACATGAAGCCTATTTCCGTAATCTGCACGCTCTTTTGGTTAATATCAAAGAGTATTTACATTCACTCAACGATTTATTTTTATTCTAACATACATAACTACTGTTTGACGTCAATGTTAACAAATATGACATGTCAAAATATAACACAAAATATTGACGTCTAACAGTAGTTATGTATGTACCAAGTTAGATTAAAAATAAATCGTTGAGTGAATGTAAATACTCTTTGATATTAACCAAAAGAGCGTGCAGATTACGGAAATAGGCTTCATTTATCACAAATCTGGCTAGTTACTGAAAATTTTGAAAAAAAAGTTATAAAAAAAAGTTGTCGGTGATCCAATGTTTTAGAAGGCCGTGGATATTCGACCGCGCCTTATAACATTTTAGTAAAGTAGAATAATAATGAATAAATAAAACCAAGTAAATAAACCAAAAATTGTTATAAATATACAAGCAAAACTGAACTGTAAAAATTGTAGAGTATAATAACTAATAAAGATGTTTATCAATAAAACAATTCTGAATAATAACTTAAATCTAAACAAAGATCAATATTTTTTTAGGGAATATTTATTTGTGTAGGTTGGCCATTCTTAAAAATCAACATGATTTGCTATTATTCGTTTCTGTGAATCATTCTTTCCTTATTTTGTGTCCGCTATTTATAATTATTACTGTTTTAACCTACAAATTAGTGTCTTTATTCAATATATCCGACATGGAACAACATAAAAAGAAAATACACGGCTCATATGAGAAGGCAAAGAATCAATATCATAAGCCACGTTTATTACAGCGAACCGCGACTTAAATTTGAGGTAAAGTATAGATTTATTTTACCAATAAAGTTTCGACAGCTCACAGCATAATGCTGCTAAATCAATGTTTTGATTAAACATTATGAGGAAAAGGTAAATAAATTCATAATAAAAATTCATATTAATGTGATGTAGAAATTTATACAGTGGGACAAGGTGCAGCTCCCTGATTTGAGGTGGTCCTAATCCCTTTAAATAATTTAAATCTTGAAAATGAAGAACTAATTATTTTATATATGCCGTGCAAGGTGAACCGACCTGCCTCTAGTGGAGAAACGGTGAACTTAAAGCAGGCCCATCCAAAACATTTTGATTTGTAATTTTAACGCTCTACTGTATAAGTTACGAAAAAGTTTGTACAGATTATTTGATTGTATTTATTAGCGAGGTAGTCAGGTTACTTTTTCGATGTTTCAAAATTTAACCTATATCTAATATTATTATCTATGAGTTTTACATTTTATCGTGTTTTCGTACTTTAATATTTACGTGATAATTTAATGATTTTGTATTAAACTCTGTGAAATAGTTGTTACAAAAATTTAGTTAAAGAAAAAGAGAAGCTATGGTAAAGGTAAACTACGTATTTTTATTATGATTTTGAAGAACATAAAGACAACAGTGTATTGCCTTAAATGTAACTTAAAATTACGATTCATTTTATTATATTTTGAAGTTTTAGGTAAGAGTTGTCAAACCACTAATTACAATTAATATTTCAGGGGGAAAAACAAATATCACTCGCAAAAATATACTAAGTTAAGTAATGCACACAAAAAATAAAGTTTAATTAGTAATTTAACTTTATTTATTACTTAGAACCGCTCGTTTTAAGTAATTTAAGCAAAATCTAGTAAGCAATCTAGTATTTAAAGATTCGCACTTAAACCTCTATTGGATGTTAGAAAACGTATTTCTTACACAAATTATTGTTATTCTATACTGAAATGTACAAATAAATGCAAAAAAAAAAAAAATTTTGAGTACCGTAAATAATTTGTTTATATTTGATAGGATAAAACAAAAAGAACGCGCCCATAGGAAAATTTGAACCAACTCCCTAGTGGACAAAATGTGAACTACATGCCAGGTCTAACATATTAGGTCAGAAATCGCATTTGTTTCCCTACTTGGTTTATATAACACTTTAATTGGAACCTATAAGGCGCGGTCGAATATCTAGAACGTTGGATCACCAACAAACTTTTTTTATAATTTTTTTTTTTCAAAATTTTCAGTAATTAGCCGGATTTGTGATAAATGAAGCCTATTTCCGTAATCTACTTGCTCTTTTGGTTAATCTCAAAGAGTATTTACATTCACTCAACGATTTATTTTTAATCTAACTTGGTACATACATAACTACTGTTAGACGTCAATGTTGACATGTCAAAATATAACACAAAATATTGACGTCTAACAGTAGTTATGTATGTACCAAGTTAGATTAAAAATAAATCGTTGAGTGAATGTAAATACTCTTTGAAACTAACCAAAAGAGCGTGCAGATTACGGAAATAGGCTTCATTTATCACAAATCCGGCTAATTACTGAAAATTTTGAAAAAAAAAATTATAAAAAAAATTTGTTGAAGATCCAACGTACTAGATATTCGACCGCGCCTTATATGCATGTTGGGTTGTTCGAACCTTACCTTACGGTCGCATAAATTCAGTAACAACATCTACTTATTTTGTTTTGTTTCTAATATATTAGACTGTACTAAGTAATCAAAATTAAAACTAGAATTTTGGTGAAACTGAAATCACTGAATTGTATATTGGACACAATATAAATGTTAAAATATTTAACTTAGTAAGAGAACTGAGACGTGCACTGTCTAAAAGTCAATGAAAAGACGAAAATAATATTTTTGAATCAGCAAAACATATAATTATGTTTGTGTCATGATTATTATTCTTTTTAAATAATTATAACGAAACTATCTTTATTCATTGCTAACCCCCTCCTACTAACTTACTAACTACTAACTACAAACCCCCAAACTCAGCTATTGGCTTGTGGGATTGTCAAAATTTTATTTACTTGATAAATTGAAGTAAATAAAGTCACAAAAAATATATATTATTTTTTTTATATTTTAAATATGTATTTTGTCTTATTTTTTATTATGCACATAATAAATAATTATACATAATTATTTTTTATTTTGTAAAATGTAATTTTTTATTTATATTGTATGTGAATTAAAAACAAAAAAATAAAAACAAAGAACATTGTGTAATTTTGGCAATAAAGGATTTTTTTTAATTTGAATACTGGTTTATCTCCAGACGGTGTATAATGTAAAGTTTATTGACTAGTTTTTGGAGAGCAAAGAAGCACTTTTCACTCCCAAGGGAGTAAAAAGTAACATTTTCTCCCTTGGGATGAAAAGTGTTTCCTATTATTGGGTTATTAGAGCCAATTATATCAATTTTTTAGGGGAGTGGTATTCTCTAAATTTATACAGGAGACCGAACAATTTTTTTAATTTTCCTGGGGGTGGCGCCCCCAAAATTTAAAGTGGAGGCCCGACCAAAAAATTTCTTTGGTAGTATCATTTGATACTGTTGAAAAATGAAACGCTTTGGATTCCTGAGTAAGAATGAAATATATTTGACATTACATGACAATTTATACTTAATTATTTTTCTATCTGCCAACTATCTATTTATATTTTAACATCCTCCACACCAGATGTTCCTACGATTACACTATATTGTTCACATTAACCTTTATTATATTTCAATATATTTCCCAAAAAATATTTTATCAATTAATAAACTACTATTTTAAACTAAAAAAGTTATCATGTAAACAAAACACAAAAAACTTCCAACAATAATATACAAAGATTTCTAGCCCAAATTAAATTTTAAATCATAAAAGTTACTAAAAGTAAAATCGAAACTAAATACAAACTAGAACTCCAAAATTTTCTTTTTATCCTAGACCAAAACATTTAATTTTAATTTTTTTAACTAACCTTCAAGTAAGTGACCACTCCTAACTCCAAGACACCACAACAACTAATAGAACAAAAATCATAAAAAAACTATCTACTATGTTCTTAGTTTCCATCTAACAAACTTTATTTCCCAATGACTTAATACTCCAACTCGCAGAATCAAATATCTGTGATGGTAACTCTTTTCTACAAAAACTATTATTTTTAACTACGACTGACTTAGTTACCAACCATACATATTTTACCCTTTCTACATCTGAACAACTGAAATACTTAATTAAATACCTACTTGTGCGCCTTCCTCTATCTAGACAACTAACTGAACAAACTAAATTATTATATCTAACTGAATAACGTAAAGACTTAATGGTTATAGACGACTCACAACTTACAAAATTATTAACTCTTTTATTTCTACCTTGGCTCCTTTGAGATATATTAACTGACTTATTTCTGAATTGATAAAACTTAACTATCTTACTCAATTTTTTAAAATAAATGATTGCCTTACTACTTTGAGACCCAATTTTTTTACTACCTTTATTTACATATCTAACTGACTCACTTCTTTCAGACCTAATGTTTTCACGACCTATACTAAAGGACCTAACTGACTGACTTCTTTCAGACCTAATGTTTTCACGACCTATACTAAAGGACCTAACTGACTGACTTCTTTCAGACCTAATGTTTTCACGACCTATACTAAAGGACCTAACTGACTTACTTCGTTCTGACCTAATTTCTTTACTATCTTTGTTTCCACTTCTAACTGAGCTCGATTCAGAACTTGCAAACCTTAATCTATCACTATTTCGATCTCCACTACTATCTAAATTATTTTTGAAAGAATTTGCTATGTATTCTCTAACTGAACTATTATCATAATCTTTTGACACATTGCTAACTTTATTCAAATTAAACCTTGTTAATACACTACCTTCTGACAAAATCCTTCTATCTGAACTACCTACATCTGAACAAATTTTTGACTTAGAACTCTTTATATCTAACTCCCAACTTACTGCTAATTCGTCAGCACTTAATTTTACATCATCTGCTAATGTCTGATCAGCTATTGTCTCGTTTTCTTCACTATGATGACTAATTTCTTTACTATTAGTATCAAACCAAACTTGCTTTTCATTATTCTCTTCGTTCACTGAGATTATTTCATTAGTTGATTCCGAACATTTAGTTTCAATTTCTTTTGAATTATTACCAACACTAATCCAATTGTCCAAATTTAAATAAGGTCTTATGACCTCACCATGTTTTACAGAAGGTTCAAGTACTGAATCTTGCGCATAACCATGTTTAGTACTCTCATACTTGACTTCATTGATACATAATGACATATTGCCTTTCACACTAGACTTATCAATGGCCTCTTTTTTATCTTCACACAAATCTGTAAACCTCTCGTTAAATTCTATATTACGACCGAACGTTCTATTTCTGTATAATTTCATTACCAGGCAGAGCCTTTTCTTGGACGGACACTCTTTGATATGTATTGTCGATCACTTTTATTAATTTAGCTCTCAGTTTTAATAAGGTTAAATTTTCTTTAAACTTAAGTTCTTCATGTATGGAACCTTTTCTCTTAAGCTATGTATTTTATTATCAAGATCCCACAATCTATTGTACTTGTTTTCCAAAATAAGACTTACAGCACCAATTTTTGCTTTTCCCCTCACTAATAATTGGTACTGTTCTTCAAATGTTCTTCTTACTATACGTCGTTCTATCTCATAAACATCTATAAGCTTCATCTTTATTAATTATCAATTTAAACAACTGTTCTACTTACTGTGCAATATTTTCTTTAACTAAAATTTATCTTCTTCTACACCTCCAATATTTTTAAAGCCTTCAGAGAGATGTAGCTAACAAAACGTTTCCCTTGATTGAACTAGGTTCGTTACTAATTCCTCACGGTCGCCAATTGTTGAAAAATGAAACGCTTTGGATTCCTGAGTAAGAATGAAATATATTTGACATTACATGACAATTTATACTTAATTATTTTTCTATCTGTCAACTATCTATTTATATTTTTAACAGATACTACCGAGTTTTGCAAAACATGAATATATTGTTTCATTTCGCACAATTATATTGTGTCAATTTCTTTATTGGCTCAAAATGCGTTTTAAGTCAAAACAAGTTGTTTGGAGCAATAAAAAAAAATTGATTTCTTTGGGGGCAGCACCCGCAAAATTTATGATGAGCCGACCAAAAAAAAAATAGAATAAAATACAACAAAACGTGCTAAAATAATTATAGGAACGAAGAAAAGAGTCTCTCCACAAAACAATAATTTATTCAAAGCCCTTTCAACCTAACATGAGGTCATCATCAGTACCAGATATAACAGGAAGAATTAACGGTTAAGACAAAGACATTAAAGGTAAATAAAAGTCAAACTGTGGAATTGACCGTTTTCCTTCTCTTCTTTTTCGACTCACCGACATCGTCGAGTCTTTCTTTAGCCATTTATTCTTTCTGTTTTATCTGGCACTGATGATGGCCTCATGTTAGGTTGAAAGCGCTATGAATAAATTATAGTTTTGTGGAGAGACTCTTTTCTTCGTTCCTTTCACAACTCTTTTCTTCGTTTTATGAACAACTCCACTAGTGCTCATTCAAAATCATCATGTGCTAAAATAAATTCAACGTCTGGAGATAAAATCTTGTATGTACCTTTGGAGTAAAATGCTATTTTTCCTCTCGCAATTACCTTCCTCGGCTTTGCCTCAGGAGTTTAACACATAAATCCCTCAGCTTCGCCTCGGTAGTTAAATACTTTGGTTCCCTCGGCTTACAACTCGGAACAAACTAACTGCTCAGGGAAATAAAAGCATTCTTTACTCTCTTGGTGCATAAATAACTATTACTGACTGAAGAATCCGAGAGAGAAAATGTCATTAAAGAGTAAATGAGTATTTATTCATTTTGGCAAATTTGTAATTAAACTTTCAAACATGTTAAAAGTTTATCAAAGGTTGGGCGACCGCTTTGAAAATTGTTCCTCGAGAACCCCTGTTGTGGTTGAGGTCTCGGTCTTGACTACCGATCAGTATCAACAATTGACTATCGATTGATATATCGATGTAAAAACATCGATATCAATATTGATATTGAGCGATATATATTTTTACATACACGGAAACACGCATCCAAAGGAAATTCGACCGACATGCGGACCACCGCGCCAGAATTTTTTTATATTTTTTTGGACCTATTTCTCCTCAAAAGCTTTAATAATTTAAAATAGAGGTCCCTATAGTTTTTTGTCTTACAATTTCCAAATGTATTCGTCAAAAACTGTGATTTGTTTACACAAATTTATAAACGTAAAACGAAAAAATCAAAAATAATGCTGATAATTTTCATTTAATATTAGCATATCAAGTTTTAGCTCGATCCAACAAGTTTCCGGATTTTTTGTGCAATGTGTGAATTTTTGAAATATTGCTGTCATATTCAGGATTAGTGACGTCATAAATATTTCATTAACCATAGGGTTGTATGTATACTTTACATTTACTCACACATACTCACAAATATATTCATATATACACAGGGTGTCCACGGATGGAGTTGCCTATACGTGTAAATGACAAAAAATTTCATTTTTCGACAAAAAGTCACTCTTTATAAAAATGTTTGCTTGTTTTGAAACGAAGATTGAGCAGTAACCATGTACCCAGTACCCAAAATGTACAATTTTTTAAAATTCCCCAAGAGAGAAGTAGGTCTAATTTTGATTTTACGACAAAAAGTTATTCTTCAAAAAGTCACTTATTTTTTAAAAAAATCAATTTATGCAATAAAAATATGACAATCATTTTTCACCTTTTTTTATTCATTTGTTTTTTTTTTATTTTGTTTTGATTTAATGAAAACACAAAATCAGCTGATTAATTTAATAATAATAAATGTAAACAAACTACATATTAAATCTGTTCTACTATGTACGTGGTCTGTCCCATAAATACGTATAAAATAATTGTTTAGATCCAAGCAGGAATTGGAGAGACGAGACATTGAGCTACCCCCTTCACTAACAACCCAAGCAACCCTGAGCTAGATGGACAGCGCCTCATGAGTCATCAGTCAGTATCTACAGTCATTTGGTCCGACCCCTTTCTTAATAACTCGTCGGCATGAAAATCTCTCTTACCGATCAGCAGTGAATCAATAGCTAATTTCTTGCTAAACTCGGCAAGAACAGTCGTGAAATTCATGAAGTATCAGTGATAGTGTACGGAGAAGATGCCTTGAAGGAACCAACGGTCCACAAGTGCTTAAAGCTGTGCAGAGAAGGACAAGAAGACTTTAAGGATGACCCTCGCCTCGGACGCCCCACCACTTCGTCTTCTAACGAAAATGTGGATCGTGTTCGATGAATTGTCTTCAAAAATCGTCGATCGACAGTTAGAATGGTGTATAAACTAAATTTGGGTAAAATACAAGTTACCTACAAGCTTGGGTTGCCTGAGTTTGCCCGAAATTGGCTCGTGAAAAACTTTGGTACCTTCATCACGACAACGCTCCATTGCACACGTCATTGGTTGTACGCGAATTTTTGGCGCGCAACTCAATCACAGTCACTGAACACCCACAATATTCACCCAATTTGGTATCGTGTGACTTTTTTTGTTACTTAAATGTAAAATTTTGTTTCGGGGGCGCCATTTGGGGGAAATGGATTACTTAAAAGCAGCGACGACGAGACAGCTGAAGAGCCTGAAAGTAGAGGTCTTTGAAGGATGTTTTCAACAATGGAAACGGCGTTGGACCAAGTGCGTACTTCGAGGGGGACAAAATGTTATTTGATGATTAATCGTAAAATAAAATGTTTATGAATTTTTTATACGTATTTATGGGACAGACCTCATATTTAATAAATACAATGTTCTAAATCTAAATAAATAAATAAAAATCTAAAGTAAGAAAAATAAAGGAAAAGTAAAATAACGCAGTCGTATTATTCAATATGTAAACCACCACGTTCGACGCACAGTTCTAATCTTTTCTTGAATTCATTATAGACTCTGCCTAACATTTCTTCGGTCACTGTTTCCACTGCTTCTCGTATCTTGTTTTTTAAAATATTCACATCATGAGGAACAGTTTCGTGAAATACTTTCTGTTTCAAGTACCCCCACAGAAAGAAATCCATTGTTGTTAGGTCAGGGGAACGCGCAGGCCAAGCAATAGGTCCAAATCGTCCTATCCATTTTCCTGGAAATTTATGGTCTAACCAATCCCTGACGTTATAGGTTGAATGCGCCGGACATCCATCTTGTTGGAAATGCATTTTTTGTCTAAAGTCTAAATTTTCTTCGTCTAACTGTGGCCAAAAAAAATTGTCTAATAATGTAAGTAGCTGTCTTGGTTCAGTGCCCCGTCTAAAAAATATGGTCCAATTATTTTTGTTGGTGTCATGGCGCACCATACATTTACTTTTTTAAATTTTTGACTGTTTGTAGTAATAGAATAATTTGGATTGTCCTGTGTCCAGTATCGTGCGTTTTGTGAGGATACATGTCCGTTGGTACTAAAAGTCGATTCGTCGCTAAATATTATTCGTTTGTGGAAATTTCGGTTTCGGTCTATTTTTTTACCTAATGTCAAACTAAAGTCAAGTCTTAGTGCGTCGTCTCCGTCTTCTAGTTTGTGTAGAAAATGAGGTTTATATGGATGGTATTGGTTTACTTTCAAAATTTTCTGTAAGTGAGATTTACTGATCATTAGTTCCTGCTGTCTGATTCTGAGCGACTTGGAGGGATTATCCCTTACGGAATCTAGTACCAACAATGTAGCTGCGTTGTCTTCATTGTATTCTTTTCTCTGCTTTTTTACGTCAGCGACACTGCCGGTTCGCACAAATTTTTCAATTATTTTTTTAAAATTTTGCCTGGTTGCGTTAGCATTAGGAAATCTAATATCAAACAGTTCTATAGTTTCAGCGTATGTTACGTCAGATATAGCGTAGTTATATCTGCTTTCATATTTTTATAAAACATTTAAGCATAATATTTTGATTACATTCGCTGATACCACGCTCGCACACGCATGTATGTGTGTGTGTATAGCGAATTTAATCAGAATATGACGCTTAAAAGGTTTTCATAGGAAATACGGAAGCAGAGAAATGAAACGTGGTTTGGCATTTAAAAATAGGGAATCGAATCATATTAAAAATAAATCATTAATTGGAAATGTCTATGCATAACTGTCCATTCTATTACCTAAACTATTTATTTTCATCTAGTTCTAAATATAGAATGGTTGGTACGACTGATTTGGCCTTGTGTTCATTAATCAAGCGCTCCTAGCGGGTGCATGGAGATTCAGCCCCCTCTATATGAGGGGGAAAAAGTTTAGTCTAAGATCTCGACTCAACCCGTGCTTGTATCTCGGTTTCGGGCCCCCGCCTTGTAAACTAGAGGTAAACATGATACGATATTTTAGATACCTGTGTAATATGATTTTCTCTGCTTTCATATAGAATGTTTATAGTCAGATACTACGTATACACGGCGTACTAAATCTGCGAATCGTATTAAGTACGATTTTTAATTACGGATAAATACGCTGCAAGAACTAAGCGGTGGGAATCCAGTCAGATAAGCTAGAAATAATGAGTGAATACGCTAGAACTTGTGAGATGGGAATCTAAATCACTCTTCCGTTACGCTGTACCTTAAGTATCATAGTTATATACTAGAGGGGGCATAGACTGTCTCAGTACAGTGAAAGACCTGAAATATCTTTTTAGGGCTCTCAGGGGCTCTGAGTAACCTCATTGAAACCTCCTTCGTGAGTGATTTAAGGTTATCATAAATCAATTGTTTTCGGTTTCCCGCACATTGTTTATGTTTTGATTTGTATTTTTAACTAAATAAGTTATTGTAATTTTGTACTGATATTTGATTATATTTATAAGCGAAGGTGGTCAGGTTAGTTTTTCGAAGTTTCAAAATTGTAACCTATAGGGCGTCTCTAGTAATAATATCTCTATGATTTTGGGC
Organism: Microvelia longipes; assembly: GCA_018340805.1. Lineage (NCBI taxonomy): Eukaryota > Metazoa > Arthropoda > Insecta > Hemiptera > Veliidae > Microvelia > Microvelia longipes. The sequence continues at coordinate 47,946,551 of JACMZG010001870.1, read as the reverse complement.
ATCTCAGGGGTTCTGTATAACCTCATTAAAACCTCCTTCAAGAGTAAATTAAGGTTATAATAATTTTTTTTCGCCTTCCCATACTGTTTGTGTTTTGATTTGTATTTTAAACATTTTACTATACGAGTCACTGTAATTTTGTACTTTTTATTTGATTATATTGACAGTCGAAGTTAGTCAGGTTATTTTTCGATGTTTTAAAATTCAACTAAGAAACCCTTGCTATGGTATTATCGTACTATGTTGAGGATCGTACTTAACGTATCACCTTCTCTACGAACTATTATTTCACTTAATTATTACCGTGTTTCAACAAATAACTTTTTTAAATAATAACCTTATTATTTAGCAAAGAAATCACTGTTTAATTAAATTTACGTAATTTCTCCTTAGTCTCAATTTTAACTTTATAGAATCCACACATTTTAAATAATTAAAATATTGACTTATATTGTATAATATTTCTAACTAATCTAAAAATTAGCAATAATCATTTCACCCAACACAGTTCGTACGTTCTGTACAACAATTAATAAATCTCAATACGATTTCAATTCAATTCTATACCTAGGTTTACATGGAATTTTCATAACGGGGTTAATGCTAAGCTAAGTAAAATTCAACTTGATACTCAATTGTCTTAACGTACAATATTACATCACAACAAAACATAGAAATAAACATAACATATAGAGTGAAATAAATATAACTCCGTATTGTAAATCTATACTTGCAAATATACTTACATAACTTTAAGCACCTTAGTTAGACTAAAACAAACAGTTGAACTTAGTCAAGTTCAAATACTCGATCCGTTTCCAACAATTCATTTCATAAAAATTAAATAAGTATATTAAATATATTTTAATACATTCAATATGTTCTATTTAAAATGATCGGTATATTTGGAAGAATTATTTATTCATGTAGTAAGTAAGTAAATAAGTTTATCTTAAGACGATGTTTAATGTGAAGATTATTCACTAGTTTTTAAGAAGTAAAGAAGCACATTTCCCTTCCACGAGAGAAGTAGTAACTTTTCACTCTCATGGAGAAAAAGTAACTTTTCACTCTCATGGAGAAAAGTAACTTTTCACTCTCATGGAGAAAAGTAACTTTTCACTCTCATGGAGAAAAAATAACTTTTCACTTCAAAGGGTGAAAAAAAAGAGAGAAAAAGTTACTTCACTTCGAGAGAGAAAAAGTTACTTTTTCACTCCTAAGGGAGAAAAAGTTACTTTTCCCTTCCAAGAGAGAAAAAGTTACACTTCACTCCTAAGGGAGAAAAAGTTACTTTTCTTCCAAGAGAGAAAAAGTTACACTTCACTCCTAAGGAGAAAAAGTTACTTTTACTTCCAAGAGAGAAAAAGTTACACTTCATCCTAAGGGAGAAAAAGTTACTTTTACTTCCAAGAGAGAAAAAGTTACACTTTCACTCCTAAGGGAGAAAAAGTTACTTTTCCCTTCCAAGAGAGAAAAGTTACACTCACTCCTAAGGGAGAAAAGTTACTTTTCACTTCCAAGAGAGAAAAAGTTACACTTCACTCCTAAGGGAGAAAAAGTTACTTTTACTTCCAAGAGAGAAAAAGTTACACTTCACTCCTAAGGGAGAAAAAGTTACTTTTACTTCCAAGAGAGAAAAAGTTACACTTCACTCCTAAGGGAGAAAAGTTACTTTTCATTCCAAGAGAGAAAAAGTTACACTTCACTCCTAAGGGAGAAAAAGGTTACTTTTCACTTCCAAGAGAGAAAAAGTTACACCACTTCCTAGGTTAGAAAAAGTTCTTTTACTTCCAGAGAGAAAAAGTTACACTTCACCCTAAGGGAGAAAAAGTTACTTTTCCCTTCCAAGAGAGAAAGTTACACTTTCACTCCTAAGAGAAAAGTTACTTTTCACTTCAAGAGAGAAAAAAGTTTACACTTCACTCCTAAGGAGAAAAGTTACTTTACTTCCAAGAGAGAAAAAGTTACCTTCACTCCTAAGGGAGAAAAAGTTACTTTTCCCTTCCAAGAGAGAAAAAGTTACTTTTACTTCCAAGGGAGAAAAAGTTAATTTTCAATTCCAAGGGAGGAAAAGTTACTTTTTTCACTTCCAAGAGAGAAAAAGTTAATTTTCACTCCCTTTAGAGAAAAATGTGTTTCCTATAACTGGGCTTAAACCCTTTAAACCTTATAGGAAGTGATATTTATCCATTTTTTTGGGAGCGGTGTCCTCTAAGTTTATAAAGGGGCACCAAAAAATTGTTTAACACACTTCCGGGGACGGCACCAGCAAAATTTATGGGGAGGGGGGTGTTACGACTATTAAGCTTGCCCAGCTCAGTCGGCTGCAATATGGGGTGGGACTTAAATCTAAGGGGCTTACTGATCCTAAGGTGACCAAGGCAATAAAATTAGGAATATTTTAAACCTAAGGAACATTTTGAACAAGAGGAAGTTCTCAAATTGAACTTTCATTCTTACCAGGAATCTTTCTTTCTTGCAGTAAAACTCTTAAATGTGTAAATAACTTTTCAATGCTAATGCTTCTTTTAAGTTTAAAGAAATTCAAAATACCTCTTAAAACAATACTTTCCACTTAAAACTTTCCAGCTTCTATTAAAAACTATTCTGAAATCCCGATAAAGCTATTAACTAAAATATAGATTTGAACTCTGGAAGTTAAGAAAAATGGTGAAGGTAGGTAAAAGTGGAATAATGCTAAGCTTTATTTTCTTTATTATTTCCACATATTTTTTTACTTTGTGTTCCCACCTAAATGCTTATTTTTGGCTGGCGTTGGCGTGATTGCTATGAGTTTATAAATCTCACAAGTTTAAGGTATTAAATCAGTTTCGAATAAAAATAACAAAACTAAGATTTCTAAATCACGTCATAAAAGTTAGCTTAAAAGTTATTGTTTTTATTTGCTTTTACCACCAAAACGAAGAAAAAGTGTACTCTTTTGTAGAGAAAGAAAAGCTACACTTAACTCATAATCTGCCCAATCTTATAAGCTCATTTTTTTCTTTGAAAAGTATTCGATTCCCAAAGAACCTTTTGGTTTTGAACCGGTGATTTATCACCGGTTTAATCTATTCCATAGGCTATTTGCTATTTAAACCTGTGCCAATCCTTGGATTTTTTTTTGTACAAAATTTGGGTACTCAGTATTTGAAACTTTGTAATTTGAAACCTAGCCTTTCAAAGGTTCTCTAACTTTGGTAGCAGCACTCATACAAAGTTTGACTCTAGCAATGAATCACTGGTTGAGAAGATCCTGGATCTAGCCCGGGGAAAAGGATTATCCTGACCTGGACTTATAGAAGGGACTTTACAAAGACATAATAAAATAATAATAAAATATGTCTCTCCACTGATGTATTATTTCTTTAAAATACAGCATAACCGGCTTTCAACCAACTAAAGGTCATCATCAGTGCCGGTGAGATTATTAGACTTTGAATCCTGTACAAAGACAGTTTTTATAGTCATAGAGCAATGGGGTCTATCCACGACCCTAACCCCCCTCAATAATAATAATAATTCATAATAAGTAAGAGTATTAGCCAGACAGCGAAATCCGGAACTCCGGTGTTACATTACATTTATGGGGAAAAAGAAATATTTGATTAACTAAAGATAAATATTTTATTAAAAAAATAAGTAAGAGCGAGACATAGCGAAGCTGTGAATGAGAGCGCGACATAGCAAAGCAGTGAGTTGGAGCAAGACATAGCGAATCAATGAGTAAGAACAAGATGTACAAGGCAGTGAGTAAAAGCCAGTCATAGCGAAGCAGTGAGTAAGAGCAAGACATACGAAGCAGGATTAGAGTGAGACATAGCGAATCAATGAGTAAGAACAAGATGTAGCAAGGCAGTGAGTAAAAGCCAGTCATAGCGAAGCAGTGAGTAAGAGCAAGACATAGCGAAGCAGTGATTTAGAGTGAGACATAGCGAATCAATGAGTAAGAACAAGATGTAGCAAGGCAGTGAGTAAAGCCAGTCATAGCGAAGCATGAGTAAGAGCAAGACATAGCGAAGCAGTGATTTTAGAGTGAGACATAGCGAATCAATGAGTAAGAACAAGATGTAGCAGGCAGTGAGTAAAAGCCAGTCATAGCGAAGCAGTGAGTAAGAGCAAGACATAGCGAAGCAGTGATTTAGAGTGAGACATAGCGAATCAATGAGTAAGAACAAGATGTAGCAAGGCAGTGAGTAAAAGCCAGTCATAGCGAAGCAGTGAGTAAGAGCAAGACATAGCGAAGCAGTGATTTAGAGTGAGACATAGCGAATCAATGAGTAAGAACATGTAGCAAAGCAGTGAGTAAAGCCAGTCAAGCGAAGCAGTGAGTAAGAGCAAGACATAGCGAAGCAGTGATTTAGAGTGAGACATAGCGAATCAGTGAGTAAGAGTGAGAAATAGCGAAGAAGTGAGTTAGAGCTAGACATAGCGAAGCAGTGAGTAAGAGAAGACATAGCGAAGCAGTGATTTAGAGTGAAGACATAGCGAATCAGTGAGTAAGAGTGAGAATAGCGAAGAAGGTTAGAGCTAGACATAGCGAAGCAGTGAGTAAAAGTTGAGCGATAGCGAAATTGTAAGTAAAGGCGAGATGTAGCGAAGCCGAGTCATAGCTTTTTATACTCAAAATACTAATAGAATTCTTTTCTCGTTTTAAAACACCACTAAAGTTTTTTTATTAAAAAAAATGTGTAAACTAACAAGCCCGGGTCAGTGTTGAGGGGGGCGTCAGAACTAATTTTACAATATTAAATATTTTGACGTCACGAAAAATTTAGTGCCAGTTCTCTCTCTGTTTCATTTTTTTTGCTTTTTTAATTTCTAATTAACGGGAATTTTTACAATTGCAATAAATAAGTAAAACATGTTGGTGAATTTACTGAAAGATAGGTAGATAATAATGAATAAAGTTAAAAAAAGTCTTACTAAAAAAAAATGATATAATAAAATATCAATATACTATTATGTGTTTTATTATGTTTTCATATTATGTGGAATTTTTGTCTGTCATTATGACGTCATATTTTTACAACTAAATCCACAGATTGATTTTCGTGCTAAGTTTTTACACTCTAACATAAGCATTTTGGGAGCTACGATCATAACCAACAGTGACACACACACACACACACACACAAACAGACCAACAAAATGGTAAAACTACTTAAGAAGGTCTTAAAAACAGGTAAAATGGGTGATTCAGGTGAAATGGGTAATTCAGGTGAAATGGGTAATTAAGGTGAAAAGTGTAATTGAGATGAAAAGTGTAATTCAGATGAAATGGGTAATTCAGATGAAATGGGTATTTCAGTGTAATCGGTAATCCAGGTGAAATGGGTAATTCAAGAGAAATCTTGGTTTTTGTGTTTTATTGCAATTTCGTTACGTTTTCTTTTAACAACTGTTTAAGCGAGGAAATATAAAAACATATGCATATATGAAATAATATGTTAAAAATAATAAAAATAAGTTTTCTTGTTCGCCATACCAACGAATAAGTAGTGCCAAAATGTCTGTTTTCCCTTACTGCACCTGTTAGCAACTTATTATGTAATAAACTACAGTATAATGTTTGAATAAATTATCTTTACAGCTGCAAAATTAGACATTACTGAACTGTTTTTAAGCTGCAAAATGTCATTTTCCAACACTGTCGACAAAATATACAAAACAGTACGGAGAATTTACTTGGTAATACTCTACTGCCTAGGGAATTATGGTACTTTTAAATATAATGGTAAAAAAGTCAAAACTTATATCATTTGATACTACCGAGTTTTGCAAAACATCAACAGTTGACACAATATAATTGTGCGAGAGACACCTAGGAAATGTAACAAGCAAAATGCAATGCAACATTTGGGAACTGTTCCATCATTCGACATTCGTCATCATTGATGGCTTGACATAATGTCATGTCCCACTCTGTTTGTTACGTCTAACTCATCAGAGCACTGACAGAGCCTGAACTCACTCTGACCTTTAATTAATTTACCAGTGACGAGTGGTGCTCTCTTACGGCCATCATGCATGGCAAGCAAAACATATAATATGTTACTACCGAGTTTTGCAAAACATGGACAATTGACACAATATAATTGTGAGAGCAATTACAATTGCTCACAATTAACAAATTTTTTTTTTTTAGTTCTTATTTTTTTTTTCACCTAGGAAATGTAACAAGCAAAATGAAATGCTACATCTGGGAACTGTTGCATTTCTAACCGCTCTGGCTAGCACCGACTACCAGTTTACAGTGTGCATAGTTCATCTGGTCTTACTAGCACCCCTGACCTCATCAGTCTCACTTGGCCCCCCCTCGTTTATTCAGTCTCACCAATCTCATCAGCTCCTCTTGCATCACCAGACTCAAGCTAGGCTCACCAATATGCCTAGCTCAGAGCCAACCCACAGAGAGCTCTAGCGGTCCCGACGCTAGTGTGCCCAAACTCATTGAATAGCCCTGGCCTGAAAGTCATAGTTCCGGAGTGCTGCTATTAGACGTCTGTCTTCAAGAACCGAGCACTTCTTTCCTAGTCACTTACGTTATTCATTGCAACGGCTTCACTTTCACTGACTAAGTTTTTGGACATAACGAAGGCTTAGTATATCTTTCAATCCTTCATCTCGATCAGCCCGTAAAACCTTGATTTATCGGCAGCTAGAGACAACGGATGCATGGATCTAGACTAGTCTCGGACGAAACAGGAACTCACCCTCGCATTTGCGTATTAGCAGCCAAGGAAACCACGTAAAAACCCTAGCTGGGTTGACCGGCCTTGAATTTAAGACCTCCCGATTGGACGGTTTGAAGGATAACCTCATATTAAGGTCCTCCCGGCTGAATTAGAACCCTTGACCTAGGTTGAGGGCTCAAGGCAAGCGCTCTACCATTGAGTCTACTCGGTCATTCCGATCCGAGACTGCGTTCGAAAGTTTCGTTAAACGATTAGAAACTTCTACGTACACACACACAAAATATATATAATTATTAATATATATATATATAATATATATATATATATATATATATCTCTCTTAAGTCTCTCTTCGTCTGTGGAAGAACTTAAACAGTTCGAAACGTTACGTTTTTATTGTAAGTTTTCTAAATGTCTCTATTTATTTCTCTATAATTAAGTACACACACACACACACACACACACACACACACACACACACACACACACACATATATATATATATATATATATATCTGTGTGTGAGTGTATTTATATATATACTTATATGGATCAGTGAATCCCCGCCTTCTCACTCCCCTCCTCCTTCATCCCAAACCCCCTAAGCATTTTTCCTGTGAATTCGCTAAAATGATACATTTTCAACTCAAAATCTTCATAACGTCTTTATGATAGGAAACATTTGGAACGAGTCCAATACATTTTGGCACGAAGCCAAATCATGGTTTCTATAAATCAGACATAGATACAGCCCAAACATTGTTTTCTTTGTGCTAATAAGGCATAGATAGTTCCAACACATTTTTGTTTACATTTAGTTGGATAAAATACAATTTGTTTACATCTAGAGTGCTAGTTTAGTGTGCCAGGCTTCTCCCATTCATAACACAAGGCTAATTTCAACACGTATCATTTAGTCCCTTAATAGTGTTTCTGTAAAAAAAAACTTTTTTAGATACTTTTGCGTGTGTGGTTAAGCACGAAATTTTGTTTCTGAAAGTTTATGTAGGACACGATAACTTTCTAAGTCTGACTCTGATATCAAATAAAAAAAACATAGACTCGTTCTTCTTTTCTTTTTAAGGGGTTTGCACTGATGATGTCCTCTTTGTAGGTTGAAAGCGCTTTGCCAATAATGTTTTGTTTTGTAGAGAAACTTCGTAGTTTTCATTATTTTAAAAGTTCTTTCTAATTTTATTGAAACATGGTACTATAATAATAATATAATAATAATAATAATAACCATTTATTATAGCAAATACAACTTTGTATTTGCTATGGTACTATAAACTCTACAAAATTAAACTGAGCTTGTAGACTGGTTGTAAAATTGAGTTCAGTATTTTAGACTATTGTGATTTATCATGGTCTTTTATCCATGATGCCTCCGAAGCGTTGGATACATCATCTACATTGATGTGGTCACTACCAAAAGACCTAAATCTTCATTAGGAGGCTTTGAGTAGTCTTATCGACTTCAGACCGGTTTTATTAGATTAATCACCCTTAAAAACATCGAAAACGACACTCTAATTAAAAATTATTTTTTACTAATTAATTTTTTACTACTGATATTTTGTTTTTTTTTATTTTCCATTGTGTTTTCGACTTTGTTGTCACTTAAAGGGGTTGTATCGACTTCGGACCGGTCTTATTAGATTCATCGTTCCAACACATCAAAAACGACACCCTACTCGAAAATTATTTTTTATTAACCCTTATTTTGGATTTTTGTTATCTTCTAAGGTGTTCACAACTTTTTTGTCACTTAGAGTGGTCGTGTCGACTTCAGACCGGGTTCATTCAATTCAGCGCCCAAAAAACATCGAAAACCACACCCTACTCGATAGTTATCTTTTACTAACCGATATTTTGATTTTCTGTTATTTTCTATGGTGTTTTCGATTTTTCAGTAACTTAAAGTGGTCGTATCGACTTCAGACCGGGTTCATTCGATTTAGCGCCCCCAAAAAAACATTAAAAATACCTTCTTCGCGGCAAAACATATTATAATTGACGATGGCTTTCAATAGGGTTTGTGTCCTCCCCAAGGTTGCCTTGGTGTTTCGTACAAGTTTGGCAAAAAAAAGTTCATTCGTCCGAAAAATCCGCTAGAAATACATACATGTATAAAATTTTACGAAACTTATTTAAAACAGATTAACCACTGTTTTAAAACGATTTTGGACCAACCCTCGGGCGCCCATGAAACGAACTATCTCATTAACGAATTTTCTCAAAGAAAATTCGCAAAAAGTAGGTTGGAAGGTAATTTTTTTAGGTTTTTGGTATGAAAACAAGAAAATTTCTTCTTACATATTATAACTTTTCCTCATTTATACCGTAGGTATATAGGAAAAGTATTGTGTACCGGGATGCAACCGGAATTATCAGTTTCAGGTGTTCTTAAGGCCTCCTGAGTGGTTTTCGCTAAGTTGTCTGTGTGTGTGTGTGTGTGTGTATGTTATCACCGTAGCTCCTAGTGTATTTATGCTAATTATCATTAAGTGAATTGAAACGTTTTATCATCAGAGGGAGTAGTAACCAAAAATTTAACAAATAACCTGATATTATTAGGTCTACCCAAAGATTTGCTAATACCATTACAACGTGCAACAGTTCTCCAAATCTGCCTTATAGTACGTAAATGATGCATATTTAGAGATCGATAGACAAGTTGTGATTGACCGAGAAGGTACATATGACGCTGGCAAGCCTCAACATTCCACCTACCAGGACATTGACCACTCAGTTTAATGTCATCTTCTTAATTTAAACATTATCTAACTAATGTTATGTAATGAAGTGGTAAAAATAGAACATCTTATTTCATTTAGCGATTTGAAAAAATCTGAAAAAGTATTCAACCCAGGTTAAGTCATAGAAATGATAACTTATTTGACATGTTTAACGTATTGTGTATAACCTAGATATATTATTACTGGATAAGTATTATCACCTGAATATTGAAACAATTAAAAACGGGCCTTCGGCCCGTAGCCGCTACGCGGCCTCGGCGCTTCGCGCCTCGTCCGCTCCGCGGCGTCGGCCCACCGGGCCGCTTCGCGGCCCGGGGGCATCCTAGTGACCGCTTCGCGGCCACATTGTTGTTGTTTTGTATTAATGTATGTTTTCACTATCGTTTCTTGTTACATGGCATTTTGCCACGTATTTAGCAAATTTTCACAGCTTCATTACACAGGCCCGCTTCGCGGGCCTGAGAGGCTTTCTCACAAATTTGATTTTGTGAGGAAAAAATCCACACGTTGCAACTGTTAAAGTAACCTTGTATAAAGGGTATGAAAAGATTATAGTTTCATCAGCTTTAGTTATCGTCCACTATACGAAAGGGTATAAACTCTAACTTACGTTTATGATTGTTTATAGAATTTAAAGAAAAATGTCAAATTTTGTTTTGTAAACAAATTGTTTATTTGAGTAAAATCTTAAGATTGAAAAAAATATATTCATGATTATTCAAAATAAAAATACCGTTTGCGTCACTTAGGATTGTCCGATTGAGCTGAAACCGGTCGCAATCGTTTTAGAATGACTTCGACCATATAAAGACTACCTCGAGGTTCTTCCTCTTTACAGGCCTGCTTAGTTCGGCGTGGTTCAGTGGAAGCCATTTTTGCCCTGTCTCTCTGGGACAGTAGGCTTACCAGGATGGAGCAAGAGGTAGAGGTCTTTCTTTTATACTATATCCCCACCCTCTAACACTACTGAACCCTACAGATATCGTACGAGTCTTTGACCTAGACGTATACATATATACAAGATTATATATATATGTATACCGATTGCGCCATTTGTGATGGTTCGATTGAGCTGAAATTGGTTTTAATCGATTCAGCTAGCCGTCTACCTAAATACTAGATACCTTGTTGTAAAGCCATTTTAAGTTTCAAAAAAATTTTTTTCATGACGTCTAACTTTGGTTGATGACGTCATAATGTTTTTATAAACAATAGGCCTCGTAACCTCCACAACATCTCGCGATTTGCAAAGTTTCGTTTCAATTTGAGAACGCCTTCGAGAGTTATCGTTCGCCATACGAAAGGGTAGAAACTCTTACATACATATATATATATATATAATATATATATATATATATATATATATATATATATATATATATATATATATATATATATATATATATATATATATATATATATATATATATATATATATATATATATATATATATATATATATATATATATATATATATACATATATATATAAACTTTTTTTGGACATATATTTTTGTTATCAGGAAGCCAATAGGAACCGATTCCACCCACTCCCACCCTCAACTTCCGTCATCCGAACAACCTCATAAGCGTCATTTTCATTATGAAAATTCGCTAAAAGTATTTATTTATTACACATACAGACAGACGTCTTTGTGAAAACCGCTCAGAAGGCAGTATAAACACCTGAAACAGATAATTCCAGTTTCATCCTGGATTAGGTTTTTTTGCAAACATAATACTTTTCCTATAAAAATATTTCATCCCTTCCATTGCATTGAGATAGGGCTACCTATAAGTATACATCACTACATGTTAACTAGAATAAACTATTTTTATTTTATTTATTTATTTTTGTTTGTTTATATCATGTTTACATAAAGATATATTTAATGTCAATGCAGTTAATACATTGGAAAGAGTTAAACAAAAAAAAATTCTAAATAAAATAGCAAACTGGAAGGTAACTTTTCTCTTTTAAAACAGATTGGAAAGAGAAGAACAAGAAATAATAATACATAGAATAGCGAACTGGAAGATAACTTCTCTCTTCTGAAGCAGATTGGAAAGAGTAGAACTAGAAATAATAATAAATAGAGGAGGCATTGTTAGATAAGTGAGCCAAAATACACACCTTTACGCCTCGCTTACGCAAATGAATACGACAAAAAATCATTGCCAACTAGATTATTATAAATGCCTATGTCTTATGTTTTGCAAAGACATGTATCCCTTCTATTTACTATAAAATGCCAGCAAGAACTTGTAAAAAAAACAAAACTCTAGTTACTGTTTACGGTAATGTATCTCACCGTATTTACTTTTCCTCATTTATACTGCAGGTATATAGGAAAAGTGTCGTGTTTTTCCGAACCCAGGATGTCACCGGAATTATCCGTTTCAGGTGTTTTTAATACCCATTTGAGTGGCTTTCACAAAGTTGATGTCAGTATGTTTGTGTGTCTGTTATCATCGTAGCTTCTGGTGTATGTATGCTAGAGAGTTGAAACTTTAAACAAAAATCAGTCTACCGCTGTAGTTGTGCTAATTTGAAAATATTTTTTATGACCTCATTAACCCGCAATAATGACTCGGTACAAATTTAGAAAATTCATAAAATGCGAAACAATTTGTCGATCGGTTTAAGATTTAGCACATTTGTAGCTATATATGAGACTAACATTTGTGCTAAGATAAATCATATTATCAGCATTAGTTGAATTTTTTACACGTGTACAACTATGCATGGTGAACGAAAATATAAATTTAATTTTAATATCAGTATTAGTTTTGGTTTTATTGATTGACATATATAACATAATGTAAACAAATCTCGTTTTTGTACTAATACATTTGAAATTTGTTTATGTCGTGGCAGTATGCCAGCCTTATAAACTATTAATATGACGAACTAATAAAAGACAACAACCATGTGCCATGGTTTTTGTTCCTGTGGACCGTTTCGCGTCCACAGGTTGTCGTGAGCCACTAAAAGTACCCTGTGCCGACGCCGAGGATCGGCAAAAATGCCAAAAGCCTATTGTTTTTAAAGGTGTCTGCCTGTATGTCGGTTATTATCGTAGCTCCTACTGTATTTATACTTGAGAGTTGAAACTTTGTAAAAAAATCTTTAGATCTTGTTGCGCTAAAAAAAAATCATTATGACGTCATTAAACGGTCATGTAAGTTAAGCTACAACGATAGGTGAACCTGCTAGCTACCTGAATTGGTGACCGCTTGGAACAAAACAAATGTATTTACGGTCTAAGAACGAACAAAGCAAGTCCGAAGTCGCATTGCCGTATAGATTTGGTGATTTTTATATTTTGAAGGCGAGCGAAGCTAGTACAAAGTAGTAAGAAAGAGCGTAGTGAATCCGATGTAGTGGGCAAAATTTCTGAGGTACTTCTAACCCGATCTATATTTATTTCTTTTAATTTGGCTCTGTTAATCAATTAATTAAAGGCCTGATGAAATTATAACCTAATAAATTATAATAGATTGTCAATTATAATAAAATATAATAGATTGGTGACAATAAATTGTCACCACACTCAATACGAGTGCATCTGCGCGTGAGATATGCTTCGTAAAATTTATGTTTTAAGAGCTCTCTTTGAGAGACTTTTAAAATTGATTTGAATGTTCAAAGGCTTATAATTATTACGTAATTACGTTGAATGATTTTGTTTTTTCATTAGGTAGAGAAAGGATAATTAATTAATTGAATGTTTAGAAAATCAGAGCCAATGTTTATAGTTTTTTTTTTAAATATAAAGCGTAGCCAAAAACTAACACCCCTCTACACATTACTAAAAATTATAGAACATGAAACTCTTAGAGTGTTGAACCCAGGGAGAGGGCAATATAACAAAACACTTACAATGCGCCTGCAGACGACAATGTTTGAATTATTATAAAATTGACACTCCTGGTGGAGGTTTATTCACAAACAGTGTGATATGACAAACAGCTTGATTTCACAAACAGCGTGGTTTCACAAACGCGGTAAGCTTAAAGTTACCTTTTGATTTTATAAGGCGCGGTCGAATATCCACGGCCTTCTAGAACATTGGATCACCATCAAACTTTTTTTCTTCAAAATTTTCAGTAATTATATACGTATAGTATATATACAGTATATATCCCAACAAAAACACTCCGTGAAAAAATCCAGCCAAGTCTTGCGTAAAAAGATATGATATCATAGTTTACGCCAAGTCTATTCATACGCTGTTTTCATAAATCTTAAAAGATATAGATGATCAGTGGCGTAGCCAGGGGGGGCTAAGGGGGCTTCAGCCACCCCCCCCCCGAAATTTTTACATAACCTAAACCCGCAATAAATATGTGGAAAAAATAAAACCTATAAAAAATATATAAAAATAATAAATTACATAACATATATTTTTTAACAATAAACTTATATTATAAATATCATAAAATAATAAAAAATATACAATGAAATTAAAAGATAAAAATAATTTGAAAACATTGAACAATATACAAATATTTAATATATATAATATATATATATATATATATATATATATATATATATATATATATATATATATATATATATATATATTCTATATATTTACACACACACACACACACACACACACACACACATATATATATATATATATATTTACATATACAATTTTTAACATTCAGCCCCTCCCGAAATTAAATCCTGGCTACGCCACTGTAGATGATCATTTAATATCCGCTACATATGCGCTCAAAAGCCTTACAAAATTTAACAGTAAAGAAATTTCTGACTAGACAAGAACGCAGAGGTAAAATTATTTAATCATGAATTTCTTCCTCAAATAACATTGAAGGTTTTTTTAAAAACTAGGTATTACCTATTTATTTATTCTATTTTTAATGTCGATATTTAGCGCTCTTGCCAAGTCAGAAATTTCTTTACTGTTAAATTTTGTAAGGCTTTTGAGCGCATATGTAGCGGATATTAAATGATCATCTATATTTTAAGATTTATGAAAACAGCGTATGAATAGACTTGGCGTAAACTATGATATCATATCTTTTTACGCAAGACTTGGCTGGATTTTTTCACGGAGTGTTTTTGTTGAGATCTCACTTCTTATTGTAAGTAATTTCGATTAACTTTGCTGCTGAACCTAAGATGTGTGGATTTTGGAAGAGCCTATTTTCTGTCTTTTTTGGTCCATCTTAATGTCACATGTAGATAATAAATCTAGACGGCATTTAAATTTCTGTTATTACCGTGTGTTGATGACTTTACTACCTTAAATATTTTTTCACAAATATTAATTTACTACACTCTAACCCACGCCTTTTAAATAAAAAAAACCCTTGACTTGACATGTCGACTAATCTTTTTCTTATATTGAACGATTTAGAAGCTTATTTAGCTGTTCATAATCGTGTAATTTCCTCTTTGCATATAGTTTCTTGCAATTTATAATATTATACTTTGCATTGGTATAACTTTCATACATAATAAATAGTATTTTTTTAAATATTAGATGACATATATATATAAAATTTAACAAATTTCAAGTGCCTGAAGTCAGAAGCAGGTAGTACCCCAGGCCCTAGGGGTCGAACCACGGAGTACTAATAGTCTCTGGTCGAACCCTTCGTACAAAGCAACATGTAAAATAACTCATGTTGTATCTGAAATAGTTATAACAATGGATGCTTAATATTGAAATCAACAATATGGTCTTAAATTTAAATTATTTAAATGTCTTAACATACTTGATAAAGGTTTAAGAAAAATATATAATACATATAATACAGTCATTATATTATTGTTAGACATATATATTTCCATGTTACAAATAATGGATCATAAGTTGTTGATGAAGTCGTTATAAACCACTAATTTTTCATATCAGAAGCAATATTCAGGTGATCAAATTGAAATATTGCAAATTTTGCAATTTTTCCTTGCTTTGCCAAACAAACCCTACCCTCATTTCAAATTTCAAGTTTCTGCGATTATTAGAAGTGCCTTAGAATTATGATGAGTGAGTGAGTCAGTCAGCGTCGAATTTTGCCATTTTCAAAGCGAAATTTCTCGTGTTCTATAAAAGATAAAGAATTGTAATTTCAAAAGTAATATTGTCTCGATATAATCTTTGCGTAAGCCAAATTGTAAGATTCTAGGATAACCAGGTCAAAAGATATAAGGGGGTAGAAAATGCTCCGAATTGCTTCGGGAAAAGGGTGTTCGTCAGTGCCAGCCTTGGATATGAAACTTGTACCTTATACTGCAAGACTTGGCTGGGGCACTGCCGTGCCCCCAGATACGTATATACGTATGTACGTACGTACGTACGTTCGTATATACTTACATGCGTACATACAAATTACCTCTTTGTTGTGGTGTTGTTGACTGCAAATAATAACAATTTGTGCTAATTTTCATTAATACATTCAAAATATAACACAAATCAGGTAGATAACATTGACGTCTAACAGTAGTTATGTATGTACCAAGTTAGATTAAAACTAAATCGTTGAGTGAATGCAAATACTCTTTGAGATTAACCAAAAGAGCGTGCAGATTACGGAAATAGGCTTCATTTATCACAAATCCGGCTAATTACTGAAAATTTTGAAAAAAAAGTTATAAAAAAAGTTTGTTGGTGATCCAATGTTCTAGAAGGCCGTGGATATTCGACCGCGCCTTATTAGACAATGAAATCAAATGGTAATTTTTTATTGATTATACATAAAAAAAAATACTGCAAATAATTTAAAACAGTCTTTAACCATTTGTTTTTAATGAATGTGCTAAATAAATGCTTAGTTTTTAAATTATTTTTTTGAAAGCCTAATATGCAACTTTTAAGTAATGTTGTTTTTAATTAGATTGATTAATATTATTTTAAATATTGTTACCACTTTTCGTAAACTGAAATATGATCATTTAAGGTTAGTTATTAAACAAGTATAAAAATTAAATTGATACAGTAAATAGTAAAGTAGTAGTAAATATTATGTATACTTTATACATACATACTTTTATACATACTTTATATACTTTATACATACTTTATACATACTTTATACATACTTTATACATACTTTATACATACTTTATACATACTTTATACCTACTTATACATACTTATACATACTTTATACATATTTTACATATTTATACATACTTTTATACTTTATACATATTATACATACTTTATACATACTTTACATACACATACTTTTATACATACTTTATACATTATACATACTTTATACATATTTTATACATATTTTATGCATACTTTATACATACTTTATACATATTTTATACATACTTTATACATACTTTATACATATTTTATACATACTTTATAGATAAAGATAAAGATAAAGATAAAGACTTTTATTTGCTTAAGTTTACAATAACTTGTTACAAATAGAGTTGCTAAACATTATATGTTTCAGATTTAAAGTTATCAAGTGAAAGTAATACTAATTTTTAAATAAAAATATTATTTTTTAGATAAAGAATCAAACAATAAGAATTGTGCCTATAAATAAATAAAATTTTATTTCTGTGCTAATATTTATACACAGTAACTTATAAGATAAGTAAATAAAAACAAAAAGCCTTATTATTGAGATGCATGCTAGTATAAAATAATAAATACAATTTTTAAGTATTTATGTATTCTTAAAATAACTTAATGATATAGGATTATTAAAATAAGGAAAAAAAACATCTGTAAAAAATAAAATTAAAATAAATAAAATCTAAACATGATGTAACTTGAAAATTTATAAGCTAAATAATTAAATAATAGTCATGACGAGTTTTACTTTCCTGCTGTAAGATTATCACTCATGAATAATAAAACTTCTTATCATAAGAGCATTTTTGAAAAATAGAAAAATATTTTTTCCAGTGGCCTTTTCAAAAATATTTAGTACGGATGAAATATTGGTGTTATCACTAAATAAATTTAGGTCAAAAAGGTTTATAGGCAAGTACTGGTTTCTTAGGAGGTCATACTTAGGGCATTGAAACAATATATGGAACAGGGTTTCTTTTTGATCACAATTACAAAGAAGACAAATAGCATCAGTGTTGACTTTATACAGAATACCTGATATCTTTAATATGTTGAAACCTGAAGTTCGAACTTGCGCTAGCAGCTTTTGCATAATAAAAGGCAGACCAATGAATAAATAGTTAATATTTGGGTTATATGAGCTGTGAACTGTTTTGTAAAAACTACTGTATGACGAGTCGTTAATTTTTATTAAATCTTCATGTATTAATTTACTTTCATATTTGGTTATAATTTCATTAATTAATTTTTTATCAATAGCTCTAGTTAACATACTGTCTAAATCTAACCCATCTATACTATTAACTATAGATTTAACTTGCGTAAACCAGTTAAGCTTAATATTATTATTAGGAGTTGAATCTAAAAATCTAAGCCTTTCAAAACATACTTTGACTAGTTTGTCTGAATCTAGATACTGAATATGACTGATATAATTTAAAGTTTGTCTCAAAACACATAATAATAATATAATGAGGTACGTTACTTTGTAGAGAGAAGTATTTTTTGAAGAAAAAGGTCTGAGCAGCTTCTAGTTGCGGGAGGTAACGCAAAGCCCACACTGGGGCACCGTAAGTTAAAGTGGAAATTACACATGCGGAAAAAGTTTTTAAGACGGCATTAAATGAACTATTTTTAGCTGCAACTAGGGTAGCTCTGAGTGAACCAGACGCTGTACGACATCGGCTTATCGCCTGCTTAGAAGCTTGCTCAAAAACCCCCTTTCTGGAAAAACATACCCCTAAGTAGTTAAATTTGTTAATTTCTTCGATTAACTGACCATCATAATATATGCTTTTTCTGTTCTTGGATAAACCACCTTTACTAAAAATTACAACTTTAGTTTTACTTAAGTTAACTTCTAAACCATAAAGTTTACAATATTCTTGTAATATCTTAAGTTTATTGTTCATATCCACCTCAAAAAGCAAATATTATTAAATCGTCGCAGTACAAAAGAATAATAACATCTCTGAGCCCGTCAATATTAACTCCTTGAGTTCCTCTAGCTCTAAAAAAGTCTTCTAAGTCGCAAATCAGGAGATTAAATAAAAGTGGTGATAATATTTCGCCCTGTAATAGGCCTCTTAGGATATTAATAGGGTTAGAGGTCTTGTTATTAAACCTAATTTTAGTACAGGCTTGTTTGTATAAGTTCATAATTGCTCTGATAATTTTATCACTAACTTTAAGATCTTTGAGTTTTTTAAATAAAACATAATGAAGTATCTTGTCAAAAGCCTTTTTGAAATCGATAAAACACGCTACTATTTTCCTTTTCGAGAGCCTTAGATGGTTTTGTATGACTGTATTTAAAATAAAAATGTTGTCAAGGCAACTTTTACCCTTTCTGAACCCGGCCTGTATATCTGGAACAAGCTTACGCTTTTCAGCCCACTGACTTAATCTATTATTTATGATAGATGTAAATATTTTAGCCGTACAGTTAATTAATGAGATGCCGCGGTAGTTATTTAAATCTTCTTTATCGCCCTTCTTAAAAAGAAGGGTAGTTAAGATTTCGGACCAATCTGATGGTATTTCACCTGTATCTAAAATTTTATTAAATAGAATATTTAAGTGCAAAATCCAGTTAGGTGGCAAATTCTTTAAAACATTATAATCTACTCCGTCGATTCCAGGCGATGAATTATTTTTAGCGTTAGCTATAGCATTCCTTATTTTATGATCAGATATAGGAGAGTCTAAATCGGGGTCAGTGATCAATATTAATCTCACTAATTTTGGGCCATCATCATTCAATAAATCTTATAGTAAGCTTCCCAAGTTGTAATATTGATATTAATCGAACCTAAAAAGGGTTTTTTCTTGAACCGTTTTATGCATTTCCAAAATTCTTTTGAATTTTTTACATTGTTAAGCGTTTCCATTTTAGTAAAATTATAGATATTCTTTTTTTGTTTTATTATCTTTTTTTGTTGTTTTGTAATATTATAATAATTACTTTTATAAGGCTCAGAAAATTTTTTCCTTTTACATTTTTTAAGTTGTTTTCGTAACGATTTTTGAGATTTATAACATTCATTATCGAACCACGGCTTTTTAAAATTAACTGAGCGAGGTATAGAACTAACTGAAAATGTTTTTATCAAGCCTAGTTGGTTCGATACTGAATTTACAACATCTTTAAATTCGCTGTATAAATTACTAACAGAAAGTTTATTATATTCTGTAGACTTATTAGATATAATCATTAAATATTTGAACTGTTCAGCCAAATTTTCATTCCAAATAATTTTAGTAATATGAGTGATCTCATTATTAGGCAATACTTTATAATAGTAGGGCATTTCTATTTTAACTAACAAGGTAAGTGATTAATTAAAGAGATCGATGATAATACTTCAAGGTCAACAATTCTTTCTATTTGAGGCAATCTGCACCATACTAGGTCAACCGAACTGGTACCTGAGAAGATGATATTGGTAAAGCTACCTGGGTGATCTGATTTAGATCTTCCATTAATTAAAATAAAGCTGAATGATTCAAATAGCTCCACAATTGTCTTGCCGCGTTTGTCTATTTTTGAATCCATGGCAAGTCTATATCTAAACAAATTCGTGTGATTTTCTTCGAAAGGTAAACAGTTATTAAGATCGCCTACCCTTGCATTAAAATCACCACCCACTAAAAACATTTCATCGGGAAAGCTAGTTATTATTGAATTTAAAGTTTCACTAAAGTATTCCAAAATAAATTCTAAGTCTATATTAGGCTTAAAGTAAATAAGGCCAAGAATTAAAAAGAAATTAGTAACTTTGGATGTAATTCTTAGAAAAAGCCAATATTCATTCTTATCAAGTACCTGTGCAGTATAAATATTTGAAACAAAGCATGCAAGACCACCGCTAGCTCGTCCTCTACTCTTCTCTCGAATTGCAACAGATGTAAAAATATTTATAATCAGTAGCGTAGAAGGCAAGCCAGTGATGTCTTCCATCTTCCAAGTTTCACTTAGACATATGATATGAAAATTAGTGAACTCATGACTCATATCTATAAAGCTATTGTAACCGCTGCAATTCCAAAAGATAACAGATGAAGTAGATGAAATTTTATTAGAAATTGTGGTGTTGTTGCATAGATTAACTTCTAGTCAATCATCTTTACTCTCGACTTTTTTCTTAAACTTATTTTCCACTAATTTCTTCATTGATTCCTCAGTGAAATGTATACCGCATAAATCATTTAATGTTGGTAAACCTGGTTTAGTTTTATGTAAGAGTTCATACGCATCATCCAAATAAAACAGACTGTTTTTAATGTACATGTGGTCCTCAACAATTGAAATTTTTATATCCTTATTTATTAATCTTATTTCTTTCCTAATTTCGAATAAAATCATTCGCTTAGATACGACGTTAGGAGGAAAGTCTCTCTGTACGCTATAGTTAGTGTTTTTCAAGACATAGCAGCTGCTTAAAATTATATGTATATCACTATCTCTTGGCAAATTGACGATTATAATTTGTTTTTGAGAAATATTATTATGTTTAACATCAGCCCTGTTTATCCATATTTCGTCTTGAATTTTAGGGACATCTTTGCAGAACTGAGCAACGATATTAATCGCCTCTATTTTATTTTTAGCATGATTAAGACCTCTAAATATTAAGTTGTTTTGTCTTTCTAATCTTCCAATTCTTTTTTTATATTCACTCTCATTTTTTTCTAGATGCTCAACTTTAATTTTAAGATGACTATTTTCTTGTTTTAATTCAACAATTTTTGAATTTATATCCGCAACATCTGACTTTGTGGCTATATTAGCCAGTTTAGCATCTAAAGTTGAATCCAGTTTTGAATCCAAGAGTTTTTCAAAATCTTCATACGAAATCATTATTTTAGATTTTTTATTATCACTCTTAGGCGTAGAAGGCGATTTTGATAACTCTCTTTTTGTTCTATCTTTATTATTGATATTTTTATCCAGACTGTTATCAATATCTTTGTTTTGATTCAGTGTCAAAGGCGATAATTTCATTTGAAATCACAGGTAGTCAGCTGACACCAGGCTTCTAGTCTCGCGACTGTATAAGGTCTTTCTTTAAAGAGGGGATATGCGCAGACACGCAGTGGCGTAGTTTATGAATGGAATACTCCCTTCAGAAGCGCAATTTATTAATGAACTTCCCCACTTTTGTCTGAGACATGCGCATTAATGAATTATACGCCAACTAGCTAGCTGAATCTTATCAAGAAAAGTAAAAATGTCGGAAAATTTTACCTATTTATGGAAATTTAATTTCACTTTATAACAATTAACTTATTAACAAACTCACTAATAACTATAAGACTACAACTATAAGACTATAGGAAAAAAGTTTGTACACAATTTATAGCACTTGAGATTTTTGAAACCATAAAAAAACGTAATTAACGCGGAGCGATAAATTTGTTGACTTACTTCAAAGGCGCCATTAACGCAACTCCAAAGGCGTCACCTTATACTTTATACATACTTTATACATATTTTATACATACTTTATACATACTTTATACATTTCGATGCAAACAATACCAAAATTCGGAGGTCATAACCTGACATTTTTGTAAATGACGTGTGACGTCATTGCAGGAATCAATATAAGTGGTTAACATTGAAAATTTACTATTTATTCCTGCAATGACGTTTTGGACTATAATCTAACTTGTCAAAAAAAAATTGATTTTCATTCATAAAAACCCTCCAATTAAATCACCTTATACATTCTATCAGCTTGCACATAAAATACTTGTAGCAATACTTGACAGAATCATTTGTAACCACAAGAAAGTGAAATGCGATGAAATCGGGATCATATGAAAGTTATTAAGTTTTAATTTCCATCCTCTGTTCATATTTACCTCTCTTCACACGTAATAATATCCATAATTGTAATACTAATAAAACAAAAGAATTAATTGTAACTCGATTCTCGAATGGGAAGAAAGTGAACATGAAAGAAGAAGTGAACAGAGAGGGAACTTAATATTCTATTCTTGCGTTACATTCTATATTACAAATAAGAAATTAATAAAAATAACTCGCGCTAAAAACCGTCTTCAGTTCTTTAACGGTTAGTCACAAACCGACTTTGGTTCTGTGAGCCCGGTGAGTATGAAATAAATCATCATAACTCGAGCCATAAACCTTATTTGGTTTTCAGAGCCCGGTAAGTATTATTATTATTAATGATTGGGGTTGGAGTCGAGGATAGACTCCATTTGCACTGCGACTGAAGTCTATTGTACAATTTCTTCAATTGGTCCAGATCAGAATAATCCTTTTCTCCGGACTAGGTCTAGGATCTTTTTGACCAGTGATTCATTGGTAGAGTCAAACTTAGTGAGAATGCTGCTACCAAAGTTGGAGAACCTTTGAAAGGCTAGGGCTTCACATCTCAGAAGTATATGAGAGGCAGTTTCGGTTTCCGATTCACAAAGCCTACACTAGGGTATGGAGGTGTTTTCGGAGGTAACAGTGACCAGTCAGTAGTCCAGTTACTGTTTCTAAGGTCCCTTCTGCTTAGACTGAGGAGATCCTCAGTTACTCAGGGACTGGGTCCTAAGTAACTGAGTAAGTAAGTAATATACATAATATATAACTTAAATCGGGACATAAATCGACTCTGGTTCTCTGACTTCGGTAAATAGGAAATAAATGAAAATAACTCAAACCATAAACCAACTTCAGTTCTCTGAGCTTGGTAACTAAGTGAGTAATAAAAATAACTCCAGCCATTTCTCCTGTTACTGCCGGGAACTATTCAATCATTCGACAATTTTAATACGACTTCATGTTAGTGTTTTGCCGAGTCGATTATTTGAGTCAATTGTTATTGCGTCAATCGACTGGCTTGAATTTGAGCTGATTCAAATTCAATCGACTGGCGTCGATTCGAGTCTAGTCGATTTAAGTCAAGTAAATTCAAGTCGGTTCGAATCGATTAGAGTTCATTTGTTTCACTTTAGTCGACTCGCGACGATTTTAATCGACTCTATTCGATTCAACTTAAATTGAATTGAGTGACTTAAATATTATCTTATTTACTTGAATCATTGACTTAAATCGATTTAAGTAGGCCAGAATTTTTCAAATCCAAAGTTTGATACTATTATACTATTGATACTATTGAATATTAGAGGAATTCGGAAAAATTTCGATAAGTTCTTATTAATGCTTAATCAAATGAATAAGCTACCTGACATAATTATCTTGAGCGAAGCCAGACTTAAATCCGGCATTTCTTCTCAACATTTCACTATAGATAATTATGTAACGCACTTTACACAACATAATTTTAACCAAAACAGTGGACTGGCTGTTTTCATTAAACACAATATAGCTGACTTTGTTAGCATAGAAGAGTTGGTTATAGACCATTGCAACTGCTTTCTAATAAAAATAAAATAAAAAATGAAATTTATAATATAGTTGCTCTGTATAGATCTCCGTCTGACTTAGATATAGATAATTATGTGGACCAGGTAAATAAAATATTTAATAAAATAAAAAGTAATATAATATACCTAGGTGACATCAATATTTGCATAAAAAATGACATACGAGGCAAAGCACTTGAATCTTATATTGATATGATGAACAGCAACAAACTAACCTGTCAGATATCTGGTCCCACCAGAGTCACTCATCATTCATCTACTACCATTGATCACTTATTTACTTCTATTAACTTAGATAAATATATAGTACCAGTTCTACTTCAAACAACTCTGACTGATCATTACACAATAGGTTTTGTACTAAATAAAAATGTACAGGCTATTTCGGAGCGGGTCTCAGTTTATAACATTCCGAGATATAAAATAAATTATGAAAAACTAAGTGAACAAATAAATGATATAAACTGGGAGCCTGTTCTGAATGAAAACTGTCCAAACATAGTAGCGCAGGAAATAACAAAAAATATTAACAATGCTATTAACAATTCTCAAGAAGAAATTGTTAATACATACTCAAACAAATGCTTCAAAAAACTTAAACCGTGGATTACTTTTGGTCTTTTGGTGTCTCACCGTAAAAAAGAAAAGTTGTATATTAAATGTCGCAAAAACCTTTTAATGTTAAGTTAAAAGAACAATTCGACAAGTATTGTAAAATGTTCAATAAACTAATCAAAAAAACCAAAGAAGAATTTTATAGCAACAAATTCTCTGAGGCCGAGGGTGACACCAAAAAGACCTGGAGAATAATCAACGGGTTAATAAAAAATAAATCTAATAACAGAGGTATTAGTCAACTAAAAGTAGGAATTAATATGGTTTCTGGAGAAATGTCTTGTGCTAATGAGTTGAACAAGCACTTTGCTTCTGTAGGAAAAAAAATAGCTTCTGATTTAAATTATATACCGAGCCAAGCTGGTCCTGACCCTCCTTTAACTCCTTCTAATAATATTACCGTCACCTTTAAACCGGTCAATGAAACAAATGTACTTAATGCTATTAAGGATCTTAAGGGAGGTTCAGGACCCGGTTGGGACGGCATACCCACACACATCATTAAAAAATATAAAGAAAAGCTTTGTAAACCCATTACACACCTAGCAAATATTAGCTTCAAACACGGGATTTTTCCTGAATTATTAAAAACTGCCATAGTAATTCCTTTATTTAAGAAGGGTGACAGCAAAGTAATGTCCAACTACCGACCAATATCAATGCTTACCACGCTATCAAAAATTCTTGAAAAATTAGTTAAATATCAGTTAAATAAACATTTTAACAAGTACGGGATTGTACCAGACAACCAGTACGGGTTTAAACCAGGAGTAAGTACACAAGATGCCCTGTGTGACGTCACTCAATATATTCACAGCATCATGGATAACGGAGGCAGGGTTTTAGTGGTATCTCTAGATATCGCTAAGGCTTTTGACTCGGTTCCCCATGATGCTTTGATACAATGCTTAAGAGAGGCAGGGCTGGGAGGGACAGTACTGAAATGGTTTTCATATTTATCTAACAGACAACAAATGTGTCGCATCGGTAACAGCTTAAGCGAGCTTGAATCCACTTGTTTCTCAATACCTCAAGGTACGGTCCTAGGTCCGGACCTTTTTGGCGCTTACTTAGCAAAATTCTGTTTAATTGACATCAGAGGTCTAAAAATGTTTTCTTTCTGCGACGACACAATAGCTGTTTTCCATGCTAACACATGGAAAGAAGTTCATGAACTTGCTTCAGAAGGCGTGTCAGTCATTAAAAATTGGTTGTCGAAACATAATTTATCTTTAAATTTACAAAAAACCAACTACATTACTTTTTCTCCGTCTAAAAAGAGTCAACCTGTTGAATCAAACCTCCAAATACACAACAACACTTGCATTCCTAACTCTGTCTGTAACTGCTACAGACTAACTCGTGTCCAGAAAACAAACTATTTAGGAGTCATTATTGACCAACATTTGCGTTGGGATCATCATGTTCTCACTCTTACTAAGAAAATTAGACAATTAGCTTACGTTTTTCTCATGCTCAAAAATTGTGGTTGCAACATTGCAACACTAAAGACTGTGTATTTTGCGCTTGCACAGTCATATTTGCAATACGGCATAGTTGCCTGGGGACCGTGCTCTCAGAACACACTAACACCTCTAATTAGTGCCCAAAATAATCTAATTCGAATAATATGCAAAGCAGATAGACTGGACTCCGCTGCCCCTCTGTACAAAATATTAGGAATTAAACCATTGCTAACTCTTTACAAATATAATCTGTTATTACATCTACATAAAAAAATTGATACTTTTGAATCAATAGATCATGGTAAGAATACAAGAAATGAATCACAGGGAATATTAAAATTACTTAAAGTCAATACTAGTAAAGCTAAAACATCCTGGCGTTACCAAGCTGTCTCTCTTTTTAACAATATGCACTCTGTTATTGGAAAAAATATTTACCTAAAGCACAAAGCATTCAAAAAAGTTATTTTGAATATTCTATCTGTACAGAGTTAAAAGTTTGTTTAAGCAGATGATCTATTATGTATATATATGTGTGTATATGTGTGTGTGTATGTATGTATGTGTGTGTGTATGTAGGTATGTATATAGGTGCATGCACGTATGTATATATGTGTATGTGTGTGTATATATATGTATGTATATATATATTATATGTATGTGGATGTATGTATATGTATATATATATATATATATATTATATATATATATATATATATATATATATATATATATTATATATATATTATATATATAATGTTGTATGTATGTATGTATGTATGTACGTATGAGTGTGTGTGTGAATGTGTGTGTGCGCATTAAAATTAATATTAGGTTTAAGTATTATTTTGTTATGTTTATCTCTTTCCTTTTTATAAAATATATAAAGTAGTTATATTTATATAATAACAATACATAGGCTAAATTTTTTGATAGTACTTGTTTAATATTTTAAATACTCCTCCTCACGGTGCAAGACTCTAGTCTTTTTGTGAGGGGTTCACAATTCTGTTTTTTGTAAGTCTAATTAATTTTTTTTAATACGTGTGTATTGTAATATAATAAATAAATAAATAAAAAATTAGACTCAAGTCGATTTAAAAAATATTGTATATTCAAGTCAATTCCAGTTAAAAACAAGACGAATTAAGTCGATGCAAGTCAACTTGAATCGATTAATGTCAGTTCGAGTCAATTCAATTAACTAGAGTCGATTTGAATCCTATAAAATTGTATTGTATCGACTTGAGTCGACTTAAATCGACTCAACTTGACTTCAAAGCCTATTTAAATCGGCTTAAATCGACTTTCGACTCAAATCGATTTCAAGTCAACTATTATAACCGAATCCGGTAGCTCAGTGGTAGAGCACTCGCCTTTCGACCTGGAGGTCGAGGGTTCAGATCCAACCGAGGGAGGACCTCAGTATGAGGTTATCCCTTGTACCGTACACTCGGCAGGTCTTGAATTCAAGGCCGGCCAACCCAGCCATGGTTTTACGTGGTTTCCTTGGCTACTAATACGCAAATGCGGGGTTAGATCTTATTTCATCTGAGACAGTCT
The DNA here is from genome assembly GCA_018340805.1 of Microvelia longipes. Taxonomy (NCBI): domain Eukaryota; kingdom Metazoa; phylum Arthropoda; class Insecta; order Hemiptera; family Veliidae; genus Microvelia; species Microvelia longipes. Next base: position 47,918,958 of record JACMZG010001870.1, on the reverse strand, counting down.
GGATCCACGTTTCTATTGTCTCCAGCTCACGAAAAATTAAGGTTTTGCGAGCTTGGGGAGATGAATATCTGAAAGATATACTGAGCCTTCGTATGTCCGAAAAATTAGTCAGTAAAAGTGAAGGCGGCGACAAAAATAACGTAAGTGACTAGGAACGAAGTGCTCGTTTCTTGAAGACAGACGACTCCTAATAGGACTGCGGAAAGAAAGTGCATAAAGAATGAGTTTATGCACGCTGACATCTGGGTGCTAAAGTTCTTTCTTGGGTGGCACTGAACTAGCCAGAGGGGGTGAGTCTAGCTAGAGTATGGTGATGCTATAGGAGCTGATGAGATTGGTGAGACTGGAAGGACGAGGCCAAAGTGAGACTAATGTGATCAGAGGAGCTAGTAAGACTAGATGAACCAAGCACACAGTGAACTAGTAGTCGGCGCTAGCCAGATCGGTGAGCCTAGCCAGAGACTGGCTGGTCTAGATGAACTGGTCGCAGGCACTAGCCAGAGCAGTGAGTTTGGATAGAGTCTGGTTGGGCTAGATGAACTAGGCACACTGTGAACTAGTCATATGTGCCACCATGTACGGAGGGTGTGCTTCCTTGATGATTGGATGTGTACAAACTCTGGAGTAGATTAGTTGAGCAAGGGGAAAACGCTAAAATGACCCTACGGGTTTAAGCGTAAAAAAGTCAACTATTTATTTGTTGACTCGTTTAATAAAGAATCGATTTAATACAAAGTCGATTCTCACATTACTACGACTAAAAATATATACAAATATCGAGTACGAGACTATTAGACATGATATACTTTTATCTAAAAAATTACATCGATACGTTTTTAATTGATAGTTGGTAAAAGTAGGTCCATGCTTTATCATATACTCCCGATAGTGTTCACAATAGAACGTATAAGTTATGTGGGAGTTACAGAAGACCTACTAGCACGGTATTAGATTCATACGCTGTATATCCTATTATTTCATCTATATTTTCCTTTAATCCCGGCCTTTATCCAGTTTAATTCAGTACCGGTCTGTCTCTTGTACGGTTCGCTTCGTCTTTCATTTTGCCTTCGTTCTACGTCATATACCATTAATTTAAATCGCACTCTATGTGTATTTATATGAAAAATGAATACTAGTAAATAAATAAAAGACGACCAATAATAGAAAATAGATAAAAAAAAGAAGATAAATAGTAACATAGAAAAAATAAAAAAGATAAATAGTAACATAGAAAAAATAAAGAAGATAAATAGTAAAATAGAAAAAATAAAGAAGATAAACAGTAGAATATAGAAAAAATAAAGAAGATAAATAGTAACATAAAAAAATAAAGAAGATAAATAGTAATATATAAAAAAAAGAAGATAAATAGTAAAATACAAAAAAATAAAGAAGATGCATAGTAACATAAAAAAATGAAGAAGATGAATAGTACAAAAAAGATCAAAAAAGACTAATATTAAAAAATTAAGAGAAATATTAGAAAATGGAAAGAAGAAATAAAGAATGCCCATAATTAGTAGAAAATAGAGATAAAAATAAAGAGAAGAGTGATTTCAGATAGTTAAAATTAGAAATAAGAAAACAAAGAGAAAATAATAAATTAACTTAAAATGACGAAACAAAAAATAACGTTATTATCATAAAAATTATAAGCAAATTAACTGAAATTGACTGTGATAGCTTAGTTTAGCTTAGATTGGACTAAGTTAGTTTTAATGCGTCTTAAGTAGTTAAGTTAAAGAAGTGATAATTTAATGAAACTGGATACTTAATCGAAAACATTACAAAAGGTATGTTTCAGACTGAATTTGCATGTTTTTAATACAAGAATTTTATATGTAATTCATTTTAAACTGCCATAAAAAGAAAACATTAGGTCTTAACCTCTTGGGACAAGAGTCACCCGTGATGTAGTCGTTAAGGTAACGCGGCCAATACACAGAAATGAATGACTTTAGTCATGGGGTTCAATTCCCAGCCCGTGGCCCTCTAGGATTTTATGAGAGGATAAAAATTCTGCGTACCACGTCCCTTCAAAAGGGACGTAAGAGCCGTCCTCGAGTCCTGTGCGTTGTCAGTACTCGTTAAAGATCCCTTACCCTAAATGAAACTGGAATATAGGCAAAATTTAGACCCCCATAGTAAGAATCATTAATATATATAGTTTCTCTGCCCTTGAGTTTAAAAGTGGTCGGAGTTTGGTTTAAACAGTGAAAGGCACGTGTGTTCCTAGTTTTCACTAGACTATAAGATCATGAAAATGTTATGATGCTTGATAAAGCATGGAGGAACCATAGAAATTCCACGGCTCTTCCCGTCTAGATTAGATGAAATATACCTACACTTGAAATTAAAGGAGTAAGAACACTACTTAAGAAGCTGGCAAAAAGGCCCAACACGTGGACTACTTGCCGGTAGTTACTACCACTCTCCTCCATATTACCTCGGTACTCATTTGCCCTTAAAAACAAATGTGTATAAATTCTGTTTTCTTTTTTTTAATATTTCAATTTCTTTTTCATTTTTCTTGGGTAAAAAAATTATATATTTTCAATCGATTCTTCATTCAAATAAAATACAAATAAATTAAAATATAAAATTAAAATTTTTTTCTCTTCTTTTCCTAACTGTAATTTTTATAATTTTTTTCTTTTTAAGGATTTTTCTTAGAATATTTTCAAACATTTATGCATTCAAATAAAACGTATGAACTGGCAGGATCACATTTGCAATACCTTATATCGTTTATATAAATTTTTAATCGTAATAAATTGTTTACCGTGTCGTGTGTAATGTGGTCTGTTACTATCTGCACAGATTCTGGAGACCATGTTTCCCCTTATTTTTTGTTATTTTTTTTTACATTACGAATTTGGACCATGTTTCCCCATTATTTTTTTATTCTTATTTACATACGATTTGGACATGTTTCCCATTATTTTTTTTATTCTTATTTACATACGATTTGGACCATGTTTCCCCATTATTTTTTTTTTTTTTTACAACCGATTTGGACCATGTTTCCCATTAATTTTTTTATTCTTATTTACATACGATTGGACCATGTTTCCCCATTTTTTTATTATTTAACATACGATTTGGACCATTTTCATTATTTTTATTCTTATTACATACGATTGGACCATGTTTCCCCATTATTTTTTTTATTCTTATTTACATACGATTTGGACCATGTTTCCCCAATTATTTTTTTTATTCTTATTTACATACGTTTGTTGTATATTTTTTTGGGTTGGACCTCTTTCTCCCTCTATAATTTAGGGGGTGCCACTCCCAGAATTTTTTTTTATTGCTCCAAACAACTTCTTTTAGTCTGAAACGGATTTTGAGCGTATAAAACATTTTTATTTGGTCGGGTTCCACATAAATTTTAGAGGAAAGTGTTTAAGAATTCATTAATCCTTATAGTAAAATTAAAAAATAATAAATAAAAACAGGTTAATTACATTAAAAAATATATTGGTAGTTTAAGTTAATAGTTTTTGGTGCATTAAAAAATAATTTTTAAGATTTGGGGGGTCTAACTCCAATTATAGGATATACTTTTCACTTCTAAAGAAGAAAATGTTATTTTTTATTGTTGGAGATAAATTTAATTCATTGTTGTTTAAACAAAATATATGATATATACCAAACAATAGCTTACCAGAATATGGTATAAAATATTTAAGCATTTAATGCAGATTCCAAAAATGCCAACATCACGGCAACCTTCATAACCATTTCTGGGTCATTAAAAGTGGTGACAAAATTACCATATTTGGGTAATAGTCACCAAAATAATAATGGTAAATTTGAACTCTCCAAGTGACTATTTATTGGAAGTCATAGGCGATTCTAGGTATATATACAACACACACACACATATATATATATATAATATAATATATATATATATATATATATATAATATATATATTATTATATATATAATAAATATAACTAATTTATAAGAAATAAATAGAGACATTTAGAAAACTTACAATGAAACGTAACGTTTCGAACTGTTTAAGTTCTTCCACAGACGAAGAGAGACTGAAACGATTTTATATACATCATATATAATTATAAACCAATATTACTTACCTTCGTATTGAACTGTTAAGTAAAATGAATCTAAAAAAGTAGATTTTGTTGATTGGTAACCTATGGTTGCTAACTAAACTTATTACAAATAAAGTCATAATTTGATTATTTATTGATAAACTATATTTTTATATGATAAATAAATATATTTTACTTCATTATGTATTTTCTTAATATAAAATAAAAATAAAATGCCGTTTTAGGGCCTTTCGGCCCATCAGGGTATTCACCCTGCGGGAACCACCTCGTGGATGCATCTATTACACTCTAAGAATTAATTAAAAGTTGGCGAACATCATTTAATTCAATACTATTCATAAAATTTAGAGCATAGCCCGGTCTGCGAACCCGGACCTCCGTGCCAAAATCGAACGCATTTTGTTAATATATTTTAAATAAAATAATTCAACTTTTGTTTTAGTAGCTAAAAAGGCAATATGTTTTTCTTGGGGGGGGGGGGGGACTTCAGCTCCTTTAGCCCCCCCTTAGAATCGCCTATACTGGGAGTAAACCAGTACACTATTCTCGAAAGTCTAGGGGTTTGTTTCTTCTTCTATATTTAGGTTATTGCTCTCTCAAAAATGTTCTTCTCGGTATATACAAATAAAAATAAAAATTGAAACACTCTATTAGAAAGAGACAAGTGCGGCCATGACCTGTGTTTGTATATAACATGTTGGTCATATTTAAATTAATGCTCTAATTGGTTATAACTCTAGAACGTAAAGATGTCTAGCTATTAAAATCTGCAAAGTCATCACGGTACACGCCTACGCGTATTTTACAACAGCTCTTAAGGTTAAAAGTTTGATAAAAAGTTGGTTTAAAAATTTTATCTATATTTAACAAAGTGTTAACAAAAGTGTATCTATATTTAAGTGTTATCTATATTTACAAGTGTTATCTATACTTAACAAAGTGTAACCAAAGTTTGTATCTATTTTACAAAGTGTTATTATATTTCAAGTGATTAACAAAGTGTTTTATATTTAAACAAATTGTTAATTCTATATTAACAAGGTTATCTATATTTAACAAAGTTTTATCTATATTTAACAAAGTGTTATCTATATTTAACAAAGTGCAATCTATATTTAACGAAGTGTTATCTATATTTAGCAAAGGTTATCTATATTTAACAAAGTGTTATCTATATTTAACAAAGTCTTATCTATATTTAACATAGTGTTGTCTATATTTAACAAAGTGTAATCTATACTTAACAAAGTGTAATCGATATTTAACAAAGTGTTATCTATATTTAACAAAGTGTTATCTATACTTAACAAAGTGTTATCTATATTTAACAAAGTTGTATCTATATTTAACAAAGGTTATCTATATTAACAAAGTGTTATCTATATTACAAAGTTTTATCTATATTAACAAAGTGTTATCTATATTTAACAAAGTGCAATCTATACTTAACAAAGTGTTATCTATATTTAACAAAGTTTTATCTATATTTAACAAAGTGTATCTATATTTAAGTGACAAATAATCTTAACTAACAAAGTGTATCGATATTTAACAAAAGTTATTATACTTAACAAAGTTATCTATATTTAAGTTTATCTATATTTAACAAATTGTATCTATATTTTACAAGTGTTATCTATATTAACAAAGTGTAATCTATACTTAACAAAGTGTAATCGATATTTAACAAAGTGTTATCTATATACGTTATCTATACTTAACAAAGTGTTATCTATATTGATATTTAACAAAGTTGTATCTATATTTAACAAAATGTTATCTAATAACAGTGTTATATTAATTTTCTATCTATAATTTAACAAAGTGTTATCTATATAACAAAGTGTAATCTATACTTACAAAGTAATGTATTTAACAAAGTGTTATCTATATTTAACGAAGTGTTATCTATATTTAACAAATTGTTATCTATATTTTACAAAGTGTTATCTATATTTAACAAAGTTTTATCTATATTTAACAAAGTTTTATCTATATTTATTAATATAATATAATTATAATAATAATAAACTTTATTTAATCATGAAGGGCTGATTTTTAAGTGTGCCGGAAGTAGTATTTTCAATTTTTGCCCCTATTTTGACAAGCTATAACTCTGATGGGCAACTTTTAAAAATTCTGATTATTTTACATTAAAACACTGCATACTAGTGCTCATGCTCAAAAAGTTCCAAGATGTGATATCTCTTATTTTAGAGAAATTGGTATTTATATATACATACTTTTTATTATGTAAATCATATAATAGGGAGATTTATAATTGTTTATTGATGTGGGTATTCTAACACCGATTTGCCTTTATGAATTTTGTTCCAACTCAATTAAAGGGAAAAAAGGTATGCGAATGTAAAAAAATATCAGGAATTATATTGCTCTCATATAGTATAAGAAAATTAAATTTAAATAAAACTGTTTTTATTTTTTTGGAGTTTTTAAATAAATTATTCACAGCTATTGTAGCTAACTTATTTCATGCAGTATATCGTATTTAGCGAATTTTAACTGATAATTTGCCTATGAGATGGCTTCATACATACAGTATCGTATGTGTGAAACTGATCTGACCCCAAATTGGTCTGCTTATTCAATGTTTTAATAACCATGTTAGGACTTAGCACATCTCAAAATGATAGTATGTTATTTTAAACTGACGAAGGGTCAATTTCTACTTATTCTTAATATTAAAGAAATTTATAGAAGTGATACTTCATGTATGAAAAGAAGGTTGACAATTAAAGATAAAAATAAGAAAAAATAAATTTAATTTAACAAAAATAAATGCTGGATTTCGTACCTAGATAATGAAGTTCTTTTAAATATCAATTTATTGCTTCCTTCAGGAACTATGCAATGCATAACTCTGATTCCCTGATATTTTTTACATTCGCATACCTTTTTTCCCTTTAATTGAGTTGGAACAAAATTCATAAAGGCATATCGGTGTTAGAATACCCACATCAATAAACAATTATAAATCTCCCTATTATATGATTATACATATAAAAGTATGTATATATAAATACCAATTTCTCTAAAATAAGAGATATCACATCCTTGGAACTTTTTGAGCATTGAGCACTAGTATGCAGTGTTTTATGTAAAAATATCAGATTTTTAAAAGTTGCCCCATCAGAGTTAGCTTGTCAAAATAGGGCAAAAATGAAAACATACTACTTCCGCACACTTAAAAATCATGAAGGGCTGTAAATATTAAAAACCTAATAATATTTATGTTAAGGGCACTCTTTGGGGTCATCACTGTAAAAATATCAAGATTGTGTTATTACTATTTCATATATTTTTTCCCCATAAAAATTGGCCAAAATTTGCCTATTTTTATGCATTTTTAGGTTAAAAATAAGCTTTGCACGCTTCACACCCAAAACAAAAACCAGGTATTAGTTAAAAATATAGTCTTTCCTGGTTACAACAGCTGTTTTTTCATTCAATTATCTCAACTAATAAACAGTTACAGTTATTTAAAATTTATCAAAAAAATGAAAAAAATGACATTTTCAAGAAACAAACAAGCACTGTCAAGAAACGGATTAAGATATTGAGAAAATTCGACCATTTCCTTTTAGAATAAGCAAAAGACAATAAATAAATAAAGTATCATTCACTTTTAAATTTTGACGGCACAAAATTGGCTGATTCTGCATGGAATGACCCATCTATATTTAACAAAGTGTTATCTATATTTAGCAAATTGTTATCTATATTTAACGAAGTGTTATCTATATTTAACAAATTGTTATCTATATTTAACAAAGTGTTATCTATATTTAACATTTTTTATCTATTTAACAAAGTTTTATCTATATTTATTAATATAATATATTATATAATAATAACTTTATTTATTTATAAATTACATGATACATAATAGTTTTTCCACAATTTTATGAAGATAGTTATGTTAATTATTGATTATAATTTATAAATTTATAAATAAAAACAGATTAGTAAACAAAAAGTCCTTTTATTTTTTAATATATAATAATAACTAAGCTTTCGACTAAAAATTAGTCATCATCAGAGTTTAACAAATATAAAATATAAAATGAAATACAATTTTACAGACTACTTCATATTGCACCTTGGTATGTTTTGGTAAGCTATGTTTAAAAGTAAGTTTTTAAACATAGCTTACCAAAACATACCAAGGTGCAATATGAAGTAGTCTGTAAAATTGTATTTTCATTTTATATTTTATATTGTTAAACTCTGATGATGACTAATTTTTAGTCGAAAGCTTAGTTATTATTATATATTAAAAAATAAAAGGACTTTTTGTGTTACTAATCTGTTTTTATTTTATATGTTTTACAAGTCCAAAATAAGAAACTTATTAATTATAAATTTATGTTAATTTATTTATTAGTATTTTATGTTACGCCATCTTCAAAAAGCGGTAATGCTTGAAACTGAAGACTGTTATATATTATATAGTTGCTATAATTATTTTTAATAGTCCAATGTAAATTAATTTTTATTGGTAGTTAAAATGTATTATAATATAGGTTTACAATTTATGTATTCATTCCAAGATTATTTTATTTTAATTATTTATTGATTCAATTTTCTAATGTTAATTCATATTTTATTATACTATTACTAAACATTCATATTTAGCAAGGTGTTATCTATTCGCGATTCAAAGAGATAGTTGTAAGGTTGGCAATACCAATGGCGAGAAAACGAAAGGGTGATCAATTTTTTATCATAGGATGAGCATGGGAGCCGATAAAAATTCTTCTTTTATTTCTTTATTGTTAGTTAATTCGTGATAATTGAGTTAAAAATTGATTATTATGTGTTGCAGAGAGGCGGGGCAGTGGCATGGGTAAAGGCGAAGGCGCTAGAGATAGGCAACCCGCAATGCAGTCACTCTCTACTGGTTTACCAGTCAGGTAATTTTCCAGGAGTAAATTACCCAAATCTTTCTTTATATTTTTGATTATGTATAGTTATACATATAATAATTTAGATGTTTTAGTAACTATCACCAATTACCATTTGTAACCACCATGAACCATTACGTCCCATACGCAGTAATAACCACTATAAATTATTATAATGAGCGTGAATGGAGTCCATTATTAATAATGAAAACTACGAAGTCTCTCCACAAAACAAAACTTTGTTGGCGAAGCGCTTTCAACCTGCAAAGAGGCCATCATCAGTGCAAAACCTACAAACAAGTACTACAGAATAAAATTCAAAAATAATGTGAAAAAACAAATAAGGATAGAAAGTAAATAAGTAATCTGAATAGTGTAAATACATTGTGATTACTGTTGAGGTGTTATAATGGAAGAAGAACGAGTCTATGTTTTTTTAATTGTTTTTTACTTGATATCACAGTCAGGCTAACAGTAGATGTGTCGTGGGTGCCTGTAGCATAGCTTTCAGTAGGAGTCGTGGGTGCCTGTAGCATAGCTTGTTTCTCAGCATAGTTCCTTACTAGCCTTAGCTTTCTTGTTCCTCATAGCTTTCTTGTTCCTTAGCCATAGGTTTCTTGTTTCTCAGCCTTAGCTTTCTTGTTCCTCAGCCATAGCTTTCTTGTTCCTCAGCCATAGCTTTCTTGTTCCTCTTAGCTTTCTTGTTCCTCATAGCTTTCTTGTTCCTTTTTCTTCCTCAGCCTTAGCTTTCTTGCTTTCTTGTTCCTCAGCCTTAGCTTTCTGTTCTCAGCCTTAGCTTTCGTTGTTCCTCAGCTTCTTGTCCTCAGCCATAGCTTTCTTGTTCCTAGCCATAGCTTTTATGTTCCTCAGCTTAGCTTTTTGTTCCTTAGCCTTGCTTTCTTGTTCTCAGCATTAGCTTTCTTATACATAGCTTTCTGTTCCTCAGCTATAGCTTCTTGTCCTCCAGCCATAGCTTTCTTGTTCTTCAGCCTTAGTTTTCTTGTTCCTTAGCCTTAGCTTTCTTGTTCCTCAGCCATAGCTTTCTTGTTCTTCAGCCATGAGGAATGAGCTATGAGCTATGAGCCCAGTCAGTTTGCGAAAATAAATAGAAATTTATTTTTGTAAACCTATGATATTTATTGAAATATAATTACATGACAAAGCGCTTTCAGCCTAGCACTTTGCCAATAAAGTTTTGTTTTGTGGAGAGACTTCTTTTCTTCCATACCTAATATTTTTTGTAAGTATTCATCTATCTGTTTTAATTTCTAGGGCCGGAGAGGAACTGGCAAGAGGTTGCATCGACCCGGTTATAAATAAACCGGAAGAAACGACGACGGAATCTATTCCGACGACAAGTGACGCCGTTATTACTTCGGCGAATGCGGATACAACAGTTACGAAAAGTGAAATGATCACGGGAAAAAGTGACGCGGACGTAAACGCGAAAAGTAATGCAGACGTAGACGCGAAAAGTAATGCGGTCGTAAACGCGAAATGTAATGCGGTCGTGAACGCTAACACGGATAACACGGATAAAGTGACGAAGGCAAAGTGCGCCGTTAAGTCGCCAACATTTCGAAGGCCCTTATCGAACGACTATAAACGACTAGATAATCTCGTACTCCTTAAACAAGAAATCAAGAAACTGCATTCTGAAATCAAGGTAAGAGCAAATAGTGCATAGATATATATTACTAGAGGGGCCCTATTGATTGAACTTTTGAAACATCAAAAAAATAACCCGACCATCTTCGACTATCATTATAATCAAATAAACAACAAAATTACAGAGACTTATATAGTAGAATGTTAAACATACAAATCAAAACACAAACAATGTGCGGGATGCCAAAAAAAAAATATTTTTTTGAGGTAGGTAAATTGAGCACTTTATAGACCGTTTTTAGATGAGAAGCCAATCATTATTGTTATAGGAGGTATTTAGTAAATTTTCACCTCCGAGGACAGTAATGAATGTAAAAAAACTCCTAGACGTAAAAGTAATTCATATATTGCCGCCATTACTGTAATGTAGGCGTGTTCAAAAAAAACATCGTGTAAAACCTTCATGAGGTTTCTTAAAAACGTTCATTTGTTTCTGTTTGTTCGTAACTAATTTTTTTTCCTTTAAAAGGTTTTCTAATTGACAATTTTTGTGTGTTATTTGTAAAGGTTTTACATTTTGAGTAAAAGTGCAAAGCTATGGATGAATTCAATGACGACGATAATATGGAGCTAATTAGACGTTTTTTCAATTAAATTATAGCGCAGTTTATTTAATGAGTTACCTCAAAAAAATAGTGTATGCCATCCGGTGAGAATGTCTTTATGTCTCGGCAATTTTTCCCGACTCGCTTCGCTCGTCGGTAAATCTAATTGCCGTGACATAAAGTCACACTTCTCAGCCTCATGGCATAAATAACTATTTTTATAACTCAGTCTTGGAGGAGGTTTCAATAAGATTACAACAGAGCCCCTGAGAGCCCCAAAATGATGTTTCAGGCCCCTCTTAATGTTTATAGACTCTCAATCTATAGACTCAATAAGATTAGGTATCTCATTAGCAATTCCCCTTAAATGTGCAAATCTAAAGGCTAAGAGGGGGGGGTTGGTATTTTGTCTAATGAACTGAAACTTATTCTATATAAATAAGGGTTCGGGGGCAAGCCAATATTAAAAAATGTAGGTACATACGTATCCAATTTTAGCTGGAGTCAACCTTAGTAGTGTTATAAATTTGAGTTCGACAATCGATTGGCCGTTTTCCGACGACGGTACGGAGAAATTTGATTTTATCCGGGTCCGGTATCGGCACTTCGAGTTTTTGATCGAGACTGACCGCATTAACTCTCACTCGTCGGGATGCATCTTATATTTTTTATTTAGGTCCAATAGGACGGAACCTAATCTCGTTACATAGCTCCTCCTGGCCGTTGGGTCGGATGACCTGAGGATGTTGCCGAAGTGTCCCGAATCAAAGGCCATTTATTTAAGCATCATATTGTCAGTCTTCTTTAATAGAGGTCACGATTTGGCTCTATGGTGATTCGGATAAATATTGGCTTAAGGGATGACTTGAAATGAGAAGGTTAAAGTTACTAGTGGAAATAAAACTTTACAAAATTAAAATTTATCTTAACTCCTAAACTGATATTAAATCTTACGTTAAAGTATAACCTTTACTCCTAAACATCAAAATAATACAAAATAAACATGTCTTTAAAAATAAACTAATAATTAATCTTTTAAACTCTTGATATAAGAAAATAAATATATAACTTCTATGCACAAACTGAACTTAATAATAATAACTAATTAATCTTTTAATGGATTAATATATTCTTTTAATTTAGAAACATGATGCACACCTTTATTTGTGTCATTCATTTCATCCTGCAGTTCATACGAATCATCGCCAATTTTATTAATGATAACATATGGACCCTGGTATATCGCTAGCAGTTTACCAACTATTTTATTCTCCGCACTTGATACATTTAAAGATTTTACTAGAACATTGTCACCAATTTTAAATTTTTTGAAACATTTTTCTTTGCCTAAACGTCTGAACGCATTTCTTTTTCCTTGGCAGATCATATTTTTATTTGCTTTTTCTAAGACTAAATGATACTGTAAATCAGGACGCAAATCGGGTATCCATTTATACCAGAACCGAGATGGTTTAATTCCTAACTGTAATTCCGTCGGAGTATAACCGGTAGCATCGCTTACTGTTTCATTTAAGCAATCTTCAACATGTGGTACATATTTCCACCAAGCGTTGTGCTTATCTCTGGTTAATACTCTCAGAATCCTACCTATTTCCCGATTATATCTCTCGACCGGGTTAGCTTCCGGGTGTCTAACACTATTCAGTGTTAAATGAATCCCTTCCTGCTTTAATTTTTCAATCCAGGCCTTCGCTGTAAAATTGCGTACCTCTGTCACATATTAGCCGTTTCATTTTCCAAATTGAGGGATATATTCTAAGAAAATTTTTTGTATAACCCCGCGAGTAGTAGCTTTTCTTAATCCATAAATTTTTATATACTTACTAAAGACATCTAAAACTACCAAAGCATACTTTATTCCGAATTGGGAAGCAACAAGTGGCCCATAAAAATCTATACTGACCATTTCATTTTTATTGGTCGGCAAAATATTTTGCATAGGTGCACTGTAATAATATAACGGATATTTGCATCGTTGACAGGTATCGCACGTACGAAGCAGCTGCTTAATTCGAGATAACATATGTGGAAAATAAAATGCTTCTTTCATTATTAAATAACATTTTCTTATCCCACAGTGGGCATATTGCTGGTGGCAAGCCCATATTAATTTACTAATCATTATTTCGGGGATATATATGTTCCATGTCTTATTGAAGTAATAGTATACCTTAGAGTTTAAAATTTTATATTTTTCAGGTAACTTGCCTTCCGTATTCATTTTGAAAATCTTAGAAATAATATCATCTTCGTTTTGAAGTTGATCAACTTTTTGAAATGCTTCTTTCAACTCGTCATCAGGTTCAAAATAAATGGTTGGGCAAGGAGCATAAATTCGTGTTCCTTTCCTCCAGAGCGTCTCTCTAATACTTCACCGGGCGGGTATCGTGATAAAATATCCGCTACGATGTTTTCACGTCCAGGTATAAATTTAATTTCTAAGTGATATTCTTGCAAAAACAATATCCAACGAGATAATCGCGAGTTAGTTAATTTACACGTATTCAAAAACGTTAATGCTCTATGATCTGTGAGTAAAGTGACTTTTTGATTAAAAATATAAATCCTAAATTTTTTACAAGCATGGACTATTGCACCAAGCTCTTTTTCACAAGTAGTATAGTTAAGTTCTGAACCCTTTAGAGTCCGACTAGTAAAACTTATCACCGCTATCTCTCCATTATCATCTAGCTGATGTAAACTCGCTCCTAATGCATAATACGAACTGTCACATGTAATATAAAACGGCTTATTTGGCAAAGGAAATTTCAACACGACATTATCCGTAAATATTTGTTTTAAATTTTGAAATGCTTGTTCATAATTTTCATTCCAAGTCCAGGCGACCCCTTTCTTTAATAAATTAGTTAACGGTTGTATAGAGTGCGCATAATTTCTCGAAAAACGGGAATGAAAATTTAATAAACCAAGAAAAGCTTGTAAATCTTTTTTATCTTTAGGTTGCGGAAATTTAACAATAGCTTCTATTTTTTCCGATTGAGGCGTAATACCATCCCTCGTAATATGATAACCTAAAAAATTAATCGATTTTTTAAAGAATTTACATTTTTCTTGATTTATACGGACGTTATGTTTTCGAAACCTTAATAAGACTAATCTAATAAGCTTTAAATGTTCAGCAAACGACTTTGAAATCAATAAAATATCGTCTACAAAAATTAAAATATTTTTTTCTAATCCCGCCAGTACGCGATTTAACGATTTTATTAACGCCGACTGAGCCGTTTTCAAACCGAACGGTGTAACTTTAAATAAATAAATACGATTATCAAATGAAAATGCTACGTACTTCCGGCTATTTTTGTTAAGAGGCACATGCCAAAAGCTAGCTGTTATATCTAAACTAGTCATAAAATAAACTTCGCCACATTGAGCTAACAACGATTCAATCGGAGGGGGCACTGCGGTTCCGCTAAAATAAATTCATTTAATTTTCTTAAATCAACAAAGTCTAACTTGGTTACAATTTTTCTTTAAAACCGGTCTTAAAGGACTGATATATTCACTATCACCTTCTTCTATGACGTCACATTTAATCATCCTATTTATTTCCTCTCTAACCTTATCTTTTAATCCTAAAGGGATATAATTTCCTCTTTCAAAAAACGGTACCGCTGATTTTATTTTTATTTCATAATCATAGACATCTATTTTTCCTGGTTCGCTACTAAAAACATCTTTAAACTCATTTATTAAATCATTAACTTTTTGACGCTGTTCCTCTGATAATTCAGCATCAGTCTCTGAATTTAAGTCGCAACTATTATTACTACAAATTTGTCTATGAGATGTAAGATGCGTACATGCAATTTGCATGATACATTTTTCAGTTAAAAACGGTACTATTTTTGTAGGCACAATATTAGACATAATTAAAATATTTTTTCCTAAATCGATTTCAGCTCCAACTTTAGCTAACGTATCTATCCCGATAATAAATTTTTTAATTAAATTCGGCACAACAATACATACACATTCGATAACTTGACTATCGATCATAATATTTAACAAAGCTTGTTCTTTAAGCGCTTTGGATTTCTCTCTAGTTGCCCCGACAATTTTAGTATTCGACAACGGCAAGACTAAAATTTTATTTTTTGAATTATTACGGATG
>JACMZG010001870.1:47846539-47902725 GCA_018340805.1 Microvelia longipes | reverse complement strand
CATGCTCACCATCTTCCCTCCATGCTCACCATCTTCTGTTCTATTCAACAAATAGATGTGTCTAAGTGAGCTTTTGATGTTATTTTATTTATAAGATGTGTGTGCTTGGGTTAATTAAGGGACTGTAAAGGTTTAGGGGGTTGAGCCTACTGGCACTTAACAAGAGAACGTCTATTATTATAGTAATGCAATAGTTTGACGAATTTAACCGAAATAGTTTTTCATAAAAGTTTTGAATAGACTTTTTGCAAAGATAATTGGGTAATATACTTAATACGGTGTCTAGTACATCCCAATGATTCATTACTCAAAAACTTTCTGTGTTACCTTAGTCTTTCCTTTAACAAATTCACTAAAAATTATATAAAAGTTACGAAATGCAACTTTTATACAAATACGTATATCAGCAACTGATATTTATATGACAAAGGAATATAAATGCGCACGCATCCCATGTTTGTTAGTGCTATACGATGTAAAAATTTCGTTACTTATATAAACTTTCTAGTAAGTTTTGAGTGAAGTTGAACAAAGGCAATGAAAAGGTTTTACTGTTATTAATCAATTGTATCCACTGGATACTGTATTATATTTAAATTCCGGAGGAAATAATTTCCTAGGTACTTAGACCTCGTATGTGGGTCCATTGTACCTGGGATACTGTATTAAGTAATTTACCGATTATTTGTATGGTTTACTTGAAATGACTTAAGTCAGTTCACAATCCTGTCGTATTATTCTATTTCTTTAAGAATCCTCTGATTTGGCTTAAAATCAATGACTATGGCAGTGCAGTATCGTTGCCAGTTTATAAAACGCTGCCTATTTATCATTAGTTAGTTTATATGCGTTACAGAAAACATTAGTATTCTAGAAGAAAGTGAATGTTATAATGGCCAAGGAATTTTAATTCAAAAAAATCTATATTTTTTTAAAATCTATTTTTGGAACTAGAATTAGGGAAAAAACAGGTTTTTCTCTTAAACCTGAGAAATTATCACTTTTTAAAAAGAAATAATCACATCAAAGTGTGTAATTTTAAATTAATAAAATAAAAACTTAGGTCTCATAAATATTATGTGTGTCTCGTCAGAGGGCTCTACATACCCAGCTTTGTATTTTAAAATTCTCTAATTTTATTCATTTACAAAACCTGTTTTTAGGTCAGGTTTCAGGTTCCCTTAAAAACCTGCTCCCTGAGAATATAAAAAAAAAACTTAAAATAACTTTTAATAAAGTTTTAAGGTTTTATAACTTAAATTTTTTTCTCAGATGACCGAATCTTTGTAGGTTAATTGAAACCTGACTGATGGCAGGTTCGGTCGACTGTGTGTAATATTCATGTTTATACATAGATTTCAAAACATATGATTTTGTTAAATTGGTGTATCTTTGAACATTGTATTTTATTTTATATTTTTATTCGGAAGGATTTAATAAACGTATTATGTTGATTTCTATGTATCAATAATTATTCAAAAATTAGGAGGTACAATACCCTAGGGGAAAATTCCTCTCATCGAATCCAATACTAACTCTGTTGGAAAGAAGTAATAAATAGTGAATTATGTTGCAAGACGGTGAAGAAGGTCCATTTTACCGTGGCGACGACTATATTTGCTGCCGAGCGAAGCAAGACAGTAAAAGTACTGTCTTGCTTCGCTCGGCAGCAAATATTGTCGTCGGCTCCTTTGAGCCGAAGTAAAAAAGCCATTCCCAGTCGTGTAGCATATGATATTTTTTCGGGCAAAACAAACTCTTTACTGTCGCCGACGGTAAAAATCCAGAACACTATCGCCGACATTGAAAAACTACGAAACTTTAAACTACATAAAAGAGGCACAGGTAAATTTGTACTTGTAAAACTTATAGTATACAGTACATTATAGAGGCACAGGCAAATTTGCACTTGTGAAACTTATAGTATACAGTACATTAAGAGGCACAGGCAAATTTGCACTTTTGTAAATCTGTAAAATATACTGTACATTAAGAGGGCACAGGCAAAATTTGCACTTGTCAATCTTATAGTATACAGTACCATTTTAAAGAGGCACAGGGCAAATTTGCATTGCTAAATCTAAAATATACTGTACATTAAAGAGGCACAGGCAAATGGCACTTGTCAATGCTTATTAGTATACAGTATGTATTGTCTATTTATTTGATTTAAAAAGCAGGATTTGACTGTTGTGGATAGGAAGGCTCTAATTTTAAGTCTTGTTCAAGTATAGGTCTTTGTCAACCAAAAATGTTACATGCTCAAAAGCCTTACTTACAGAAACAGAGTCTTGTGTTGGTGCTGTGGGGATGTCACTGAGTGCTTTGAAAGTAGTGTAGTGCTGAGACAGGGTTGTTTGCTTTCGCCAACTTTGTTTGCTTTATTTATTAATGATTTAATTGATAATCTAAGGGGTGGGGTGTGGATAGATAAACTAAATATTAAAGCATTTACTTTACGCAGATGACTTAGCAATTTTTGGCGCCAGATGCTGTTACTCTAAAGAATATTGATTTTAGACTTAGAAAAATATTTCAGCACTTGGAATCTCACAGTTTAATACATCAAAAAGCAAGGTCATGGTGTTTGGCACCAAAGGAGGTAAACTAGCAAAATATGAGAAATGGTGGTACAAGGTGAAAGTTGGAAGTGGTCAAAAACTATAAATATCTTGGTATCACCATTGACTCGAATCTTACCTTGCAAAAGCACTTTGGTGACAGACTCACTGCAGCAAAATTGCTATTAATAATGTCTGGGGAGCTTTCTTTTCAAAAAACAACATCTCCTTTGAAGCTAAAATGAAAGTTTTTAAAGCAGTCCCACAGGCTATTATTACATATGGTGCCCAGGTATGGGGTTTTAAGCATTATAGTTAACTTGAAGTATTATTAAGATACTTTATCAAA
Organism: Microvelia longipes; assembly: GCA_018340805.1. NCBI lineage: Eukaryota > Metazoa > Arthropoda > Insecta > Hemiptera > Veliidae > Microvelia > Microvelia longipes. Next base: position 47,899,815 of record JACMZG010001870.1, on the reverse strand, counting down.
AAACTTTTTTGCCTTCCTATGAACACTCCAAATTATATTATTGAATTGGAGACAGGCCTACCACCTATACATACAACAGCCTTAAAAATACACTTTGATTATGTATATAAAGTCCTCAAAATGCCAAAGGATAGATTGCCCAATTTGCTTGCCAAGGAAATAATCAAGCGAAAAGTGTTTGGGTAAAAGAATGGGAACATCTATTTAATATGCATGGCATGAATTTAACACCAAATTACTTTTTGGAAGTGGAGGAGCTTCCAAAAGCATTTAACCAAATTTTGGCCAAGGTACAAGTGGCGGCACGAGAGAAAGCCTTCAGTTATGCTAAGAATGCAAAAATACATAACTTTTATTTCGATTTGGTTCAAGGCTTACCCCCACCAAAATATTTAAACATAGTCAAGGACAGACAAATTATCAGCTGGATTATGAAAGCCAGAGGGCAGTTGTACAAATTAAACCTCACTTATGAAAATAGTGACGTGTCATGTAAGCTATGTGATAAGGAGGATACAGAAGATAATCCCCACTTTATAGCTTTATGCCCTGCCTTGTCTGACTGTCGCAGACTGCATTTAAGACAGCCAGTACTCACACAAGAAAATTATTATGCTCTACTTCGACCCAATACAGCTACAGAATGTGAAAAACTTGCTCTCTTTACAAAAAATCTTTGGGGCCTAAGATGTAAATTGATCTCTGCTGAAAGAGCCGTCTTTCAATGACACAATTTATTATTTAATCATTCATTCTAAAAAAAAAAAAAAAAAAAAAAAAAAAAAAAAAAAAAAAAAAAAAAACGTACTTATGTATAAGCTGATCCCTTATGTAATAATAATTAAGTAACCAGCAACCCTCCTCCTGACGTCCAACATATGGACCTGGAGTAGGCTGTTTTGATTTTTAATCAATTGTAAGAAAAATATCTTTTATTTTTGTTACAAAATAAAACAGTATTCTATTCTATTTTATATCATTTCTAGTATACAGTACATTAAAGAGGCCAGGCAAATTTGCACTTGTAAATCTTAATTATACTGTGACATTAAAGAGGCACAGGCAAATTTGCACTTGCATTTTATAGTTATACAGTACATTAAAAAGAGGCACAGGCAAAATTGCACTATGGTAAAAACTTATAGTATACACGTACATTAAGAGGCACAGGCAAATTTGCACGTGTAATCTATAGTATACAGTACATTAAAGGAGGAACAGCAAATTTGCACTTGTAATCCTTAAAATATACAGTACATTAAAGAGGCACAGGGCAAATTTGCACTTGTAAATCTTAAAAGTATACTGTACATATTGAAGAGGCACAGGAAATTTGCACTTGTAAATCTTATATTAGGTATTACAGGTAACACATTAAGAGGGCACAGGCAAATGCACTTGTTAAATCTGTAAAATATACTGTACATTAAAGGGCACAGGCAAATATTGCACTTGTAAATCTTATGTATTACAGTAACATTAAAGAGGACAGGCAAATTTTGCACTTGTAAATCTTAAAAATATACTTGTACATTAAACGAGGCACAGGCAAATTTGCACGTAAATCTTTATAGTATACAGTTCATTAAAGAAGGGCCACAGGCAAAATTGCACTCTGTAAATCTTAAATTATACTGTACATTTTAAAAGGCACAGGCAAATTTGCACTTGTAAATCTTATAGTATACAGTACATTAAAGAGGCCACAGGCAAATTTGCCATTGTAATCTTTAAAATTATACTGACATTAAAGAGGCACGGCAATTTGCACTTGTAAATCTTAAAATAACGTACAATTAAAGAGGGCACAGGCAAATTTGCACTTAAATCTTATAGTATAACAGTGACATTAAAGAGCACATGGCAAATTTTGCACTGAATTTAAAATATCCAGTACATTAAGGAGGCACAGGCAAATTTGCATTGTAATCTTTATGTATACAGTTACATTAAAGGGAACAGGCAAGATTTGCACTTGTAAATCTTAAAATTATACAGGTACATTAAAGAGGCACAGGCAAATTATTGCACTTGTAAATCTTAAAATATACTGTACATTAAAGCACTTGGCTTACACAGGCACAGCAAATTTGCACTTGTAAATCTTAAAATATACTGTACATTAAAGAGGCACAGGCAAATTTGCACTTGTAAATCTTATAGTATACGTCATTAAGAGGCACAGGCAATTTGCACATTGTAAATCTAAATATACTGTACATTAAAGAGGCCACAGGCAAATTTGCACTTGTAAATCTTATGTATACAGTACATTAAAGAAGAACAGGCAAATTTGCACTGTTAAATCTAAAATATACTGTACATTAAAAAGGCACAGGCAAATTTGCACTTGTAAATCTTAATATACAGTACATTAAAGAGGCACAGGCAAATTTGCACTTGTAAATCTTAAAATATACTGTACATTAAAGAGGCACAGGCAAATTTGCACTTGTAAATCTTAAAATATACAGTAATTAAAGAGGCACAGGCAAAATTTGCACATCTTGTTTGCTAACATTGTAAATCTTATAGTAACAGTTCATTAAAGGGCAACAGGCAAATTTGTACATGTAAATCTTAAAATAATACGTACATTAAAGAGGCACAGGCAAATTTGCACTTGTAAATTTATAGTATACAGTACATTAAAGAGGACAGGCCAAATTTGCACTTGTAATCTTAAATATACTGTACATTAAAGAGGCACAGGCAAATTTGCACTTGTAAATCTAAAAAAACTTACATTTAAGAGGCACAGGCAAATTGGCTTGTAAAATCTTTAAAATATACAGTACATTAAAGAGGCACAGGGCAAATTTGCACTTGTAAATCTTAAAATATAACAGTACATTAAAGAGGCACAGGCAAATTTGCACTTGTAAATCTTAAAATATACAGTACATTAAAGAGGCACAGGCAAATTTGCACTTGTAAATCTTAAAATATACAGTACATTAAAGAGGCACAGGGCAAATTTGCACTTGTAAATCTTATAGTATACAGTTCATTAAAGAGGCACAGGCAAATTTGCACTTGTAAATCTTAAAATATACTGTACATATAAAGAGGCACAGGCAAATTTGCACTTGTAATCTTATATAGTATACAGTACATTAAAGAGGAACAGGCAAATTTGCACTGTAAATCTTAAATATACTGTACATTAAAGAGGCACCAGGAAAAATTTGGCACTTGTAAATCTTAATAGTATAATGTACATTAAAGAGGGAACAGGCAAATTTGCACTTGTAAATCTTAAAATAACTGTACATTAAAGGAGGCACAAAATTGAGTATACCAGCATTGCAATTTGGCACCTTGTAAATCTTATAATATACAGTACATTAAAGAGGCACAGGCAAATTTGCACTTGTAAATCTTATAGTATACAGTACATTAAAGGCACAGGCAAATTTGCACTTGTAAATGCTAAAATATACTGTACATTAAAGAGGAACGGCAAATTTGCACTTGTAAATTCTTAAAATTTACAAGTACATTAAAGAGGCACAGGCAAATTGCACTTGTAAATCTTATAGTATACAAGTACATTAAAGAGGAACAGGCAATTTTGCACTTGTAAATCTTAACATATGACCAGGTACATTAAAGAGGCACAGGCAAATTTGCACTTGTAAATCTTTAAAACTATACAGATACATATAAAGAGCACAGGCAAATCTTGCACTGTAAAGTCTTAAAATATACTGTACATAAAGAGGCACAGTGCAAATTTGCACTTGTAAATCTTAAGTATACAGTACATTAAAGAGGCAAGCAAATTTTTGCACTTGTAAATTTATAGTTGAAACTTATTCTTATAAAATAAGGTTCGGGGGCAAGCCAATATTAAAAAATGTAGGTACATACGTATCCAATTTTAGCTGGAGTCAACCTTAGTAGTGTTATAAAATTTGAGTTCGACAATCGATTGGCCGTTTTCCGACGACGGTACGGAAATTTGATTTTTATCCGGGTCCGGTATCGGCACTTCGAGTTTTTGATCGAGACTGACTGCATTAACTCTCACTCGTCGGGGTATGCATCTTTATTTTTTATTTAGGTCCAATAGGACGGAACCTAATCTCGTTACATAGCTCCTCCTGGCCGTTGGGTCGGATGACCTGAGGATGTTGCCGAAGTGTCCCGAATCAAAGGCCATTTATTTAAGCATCATATTGTCAGTCTTCTTTAATAGAGGTCACGATTTGGCTCTATGGTGATTCGGATTAATATTGGCTTAAGGGATGACTTTAATTGAGTAGGTTAAAGTTACTAGTGGAAATAAAAACTTTACAAAATTAAAATTTATCTTAACTCCTAAACTGATATTAAATCTTACGTTAAAGTATAACCTTTACTCCTAAACATCAAAATAATACAAAATAAACATGTCTTTAAAAATAAACTAATAATTAATCTTTAAACTCTTGATTATAAGAAAATAAATATATAACTTCTATGCACAAACTGAACTTAATAATAATAACTAATTAATCTTTTAATGGATTGATATATTCTTTTAATTTAGAAACATGATGCACACCTTTATTTGTGTCATTCATTTCATCCTGCAGTTCATACGAATCATCGCCTATTTTATTAATGATAACATATGGACCCTGGTATATCGCTAGCAGTTTACCAACTATTTTATTCTCAGCACTTGATACATTTAAAGATTTTACTAGAACATTGTCACCAATTTTAAATTTTTTGAAACATTTTTCTTTGCCTAAACGTCTGAACGCATTTCTTTTTCCTTGGCAGATCATATTTTTATTTGCTTTTCTAAGACTAAATGATACTGTAAATCAGGACGCAAATCGGGTATCCATTTATACCAGAACCGAGATGGTTTAATTCCTAACTGTAATTCCGTCGGAGTATAACCGGTAGCATCGCTTACTGTTTCATTTAAGCAATCTTCAACATGTGTACATATTTCCACAGCNTGAGCTGATATTTATTGAAATATAATTACATGACAAAGCGCTTTCAGCCTAGCACTTTGCCAATAAAGTTTTGTTTTGTGGAGAGACTTCTTTTCTTCCATACCTAATATTTTTTGTAAGTATTCATCTATCTGTTTTAATTTCTAGGGCCGGAGAGGAACTGGCAAGAGGTTGCATCGACCCGGTTATAAATAAACCGGAAGAAACGACGACGGAATCTATTCGACGACAAGTGACGCCGTTATTACTTCGCGAATGCGGATACAACAGTTACGAAAAGTGAAATGATCACGGGAAAAGTGACGCGGACGTAAACGCGAAAAGTAATGCAGACGTAGACGGAAAAGTAATGCGGTCCGTAAACGCGAAATGTAATGCGGTCGTGAACGCTAACACGGATAACACGGATAAAGTGACGAAGGCAAAGTGCGCCGTTAAGTCGCCAACATTTCGAAGGCCCTTATCGAACGACTATAACGACTAGATAATCTCGTACCTCCTTAAACAAGAAATCAAGAAACTGCATTCTGAAATCAAGGTAAGAGCAAATAGTGCATAGATATATATTACTAGAGGGGCCCTATTGATTGAACTTTGAAACATCAAAAAAATAACCCGACCATCTTCGACTATCATTATAATCAAATAAACAACAAAATTACAGAGACTTATATAGTAGAATGTTAAACATACAAATCAAAACACAAACAATGTGCGGGATGCCAAAAAAAAAATTTTTTTGAGGTAGAACGTAATTGAGCACTTTATAGACCGTTTTTAGGATGAGAAGCCAATCATTATTGTTATAGGAGGTTATTTAGTAATTTTCACCTCCGAGGACAGTAATGAATGTAAAAAAACTCCTAGACGTAAAAGTAATTCATATATTGCCGCCATTACTGTAATGTAGGCGTGTTCAAAAACAATCTGTGTAAAACCTTCATGAGGTTTCTTTAAAAACGTTCATTTTGTTTCTGTTTTTGTTCGTAGACTAATTTTTTTTCCTTTTTAAAAGGTTTTTAATTGACAATTTTTGTGTGTTATTTGTAAAGGTTTTACATTTTTGAGTAAAAGTGCAAAGCTATGGATGAATTCAATGACGACGATAATATGGAGCTAATTAGACGTTTTTTTCAATTAAATATATAGCGCAGTTTATTTAATGAGTGCTACCTCAAAAAAATAGTGTATGCCATCCGGTGAGAATGTCTTATGTCTCGGCAATTTTTCCCGACGCTTCGCTCGTCGGTAAATCTAATTGCCGTGACATAAAGTCACACTTCTCAGCCTCATGGCATAAATAACTATTTTTATAACTCAGTCTTGGAGGAGGTTTCAATAAGATTACACAGAGCCCCTGAGAGCCCCAAAATGATGTTTCAGGCCCCTCTTAATGTATTATAGACTCTCAATCTATAGACTCAATAAGATTAGGTATCTCATTAGCAATTCCCCTTAAATGTGCAAATCTAAAGGCTAAGAGGGGGGTTGTATTTTGTCTAATGATGAACTTATTCTATATAATTAAATAAGGGTTCGGGGCAAGCCAAATATTAAAAATGTAGGTACATACGTATCCAATTTTAGCTGGAGTCAACCTTAGTAGTGTTATAAAATTTGAGTTCGACAATCGATTGGCCGTTTTCCGACGACGGTACGGAGAAATTTGATTTTTATCCGGGTCCGGTATCGGCACTTCGAGTTTTGATCGAGACTGACCGCATTAACTCTCACTCGTCGGGATGCATCTTATATTTTTATTTAGGTCCAATAGGACGGAACCTAATCTCGTTACATAGCTCCTCCTGGCCGTTGGGTCGGATGACCTGAGGATGTTGCCGAAGTGTCCCGAATCAAAGGCCATTTATTTAAGCATCATATTGTCAGTCTTCTTTAATAGAGGTCACGATTTGGCTCTATGGTGATTCGGATAAATATTGGCTTAAGGGATGACTTTAATTGAGAAGGTTAAAGTTACTAGTGGAAATAAAAACTTTACAAAATTAAAATTTATCTTAACTCCTAAACTGATATTAAATCTTACGTTAAAGTATAACCTTTACTCCTAAACATCAAAATAATACAAAATAAACATGTCTTTAAAAATAAACTAATAATTAATCTTTTAAACTCTTGATTATAAGAAAATAAATATATAACTTCTATGCGCAAACTGAAATTAATAATAATAACTAATTAATCTTTTAATTGATTGATATATTCTTTTAATTTAGAAACATGATGCACACCTTTATTTGTGTCATTCATTTCATCCTGCAGTTCATACGAATCATCGCCATTTTATTAATGATAACATATGGACCCTGGTATATCGCTAGCAGTTTACCAACTATTTTATTCTCCGCACTTGATACATTTAAAGATTTTACTAGAACATTGTCACCATTTTAAATTTTTTGAAACATTTTTCTTTGCCTAAACGTCTGAACGCATTTCTTTTTCCTTGGCAGATCATATTTTATTTGCTTTTTCTAAGACTAAATGATACTGTAAATCAGGACGCAAATCGGGTATCCATTTATACCAGAACCGAGATGGTTTAATTCCTAACTGTAATTCCGTCGGAGTATAACCGGTAGCATTGCTTACTGTTTCATTTAAGCAATCTTCAACATGTGGTACATATTTCCACCAAGCGTTGTGCTTATCTCTGGTTAATACTCTCAGAATCCTACCTATTTCCCGATTATATCTCTCGACCGGGTTAGCTTCCGGGTGTCTAACACTATTCAGTGTTAAATGAATCCCTTCCTGCTTTAATTTTTTCAATCCAGGCCTTCGCTGTAAATTGCGTACCTCTGTCACATATTAGCCGTTTCATTTTTCCAAATTGAGGGATATATTCTAAGAAAATTTTTTGTATAACCCCGCGAGTAGTAGCTTTTCTTAATCCATAAATTTTTATATACTTACTAAAGACATCTAAAACTACCAAAGCATACTTTATTCCGAATTGGGAAGCAACAAGTGGCCCATAAAAATCTATACTGACCATTTCATTTTTATTGGTCGGCAAAATATTTTGCATAGGTGCACTGTAATAATATAACGGATATTTGCATCGTTGACAGGTATCGCACGTACGAAGCAGCTGCTTAATTCGAGATAACATATGTGGAAAATAAAATGCTTCTTTCATTATTAAATAACATTTTCTTATCCCACAGTGGGCATATTGCTGGTGGCAAGCCCATATTAATTTACTAATCATTATTTCGGGGATATATATGTTCCATGTCTTATTGAAGTAATAGTATACCTTAGAGTTTAAAATTTTATATTTTTCAGGTAAATTGCCTTCCGTATTCATTTTGAAAATCTTAGAAATAATATCATCTTCGGTTTGAAGTTGATCAACTTTTTGAAATGCTTCTTTCAACTCGTCATCAGGTTCAAAAATAAATGGTTGGGCAAGGAGCATAAATTCGTGTTCCTTTCCTCCAGAGCGTCTCTCTAATACTTCACCGGGCGGGTATCGTGATAAAATATCCGCTACGATGTTTTCACGTCCAGGTATAATTTAATTTCTAAGTGATATTCTTGCAAAAACAATATCCAACGAGATAATCGCGAGTTAGTTAATTTACACGTATTCAAAAACGTTAATGCTCTATGATCTGTGAGTAAAGTGACTTTTTGATTAAAAATATAAATCCTAAATTTTTTACAAGCATGGACTATTGCACCAAGCTCTTTTTCACAAGTAGTATAGTTAAGTTCTGAACCCTTTAGAGTCCGACTAGTAAAACTTATCACCGCTATCTCTCCATTATCATCTAGCTGATGTAAACTCGCTCCTAATGCATAATACGAACTGTCACATGTAATATAAAACGGCTTATTTGGCAAAGGAAATTTCAACACGACATTATCCGTAAATATTTGTTTTAAATTTTGAAATGCTTGTTCATAATTTTCATTCCAAGTCCAGGCGACCCTTTCTTTAATAAATTAGTTAACGGTTGTATAGAGTGCGCATAATTTCTCGAAAAACGGGAATGAAAATTTAATAAACCAAGAAAAGCTTGTAAATCTTTTTTATCTTTAGGTTGCGGAAATTTAACAATAGCTTCTATTTTTTCCGATTGAGGCGTAATACCATCCCTCGTAATATGATAACCTAAAAAATTAATCGATTTTTTAAAGAATTTACATTTTCTTGATTTATACGGACGTTATGTTTTCGAAACCTTAATAAGACTAATCTAATAAGCTTTAAATGCTCAGCAAACGACTTTGAAATCAATAAAATATCGTCTACAAAAATTAAAATATTTTTTTCTAATCCCGCCAGTACGCGATTTAACGATTTTATTAACGCCGACTGAGCCGTTTTTAAACCGAACGGTGTAACCTTAAATAAATAAATACGATTATCAAATGAAAATGCTACGTACTTCCGGCTATTTTTGTTAAGAGGCACATGCCAAAAACTAGCTGTTATATCTAAACTAGTCATAAAATAAACTTCGCCACATTGAGCTAATAATGATTCAATCGGAGGGGGGCACTGCGGTTCTGCTAAAATAAATTCATTTAATTTTCTTAAATCAAGACAAAGTCTAACTTGGTTACAATTTTTCTTTAAAACCGGTCTTAAAGGACTGATATATTCACTATCACCTTCTTCTATGACGTCACATTTAATCATCCTATTTATTTCCTCTCTAACCTTATCTTTTAATCCTAAAGGGATATAATTTCCTCTTTCAAAAAACGGTACCGCTGATTTTATTTTTATTTCATAATCATAGACATCTATTTTTCCTGGTTCGCTACTAAAAACATCTTTAAACTCATTTATTAAATCATTAACTTTTTGACGCTGTTCCTCTGATAATTCAGCATCAGTCTCTGAATTTAAGTCGCAACTATTACTACAAATTTGTCTATGAGATGTAAGATGCGTACATGCAATTTGCATGATACATTTTTCAGTTAAAAACGGTACTATTTTTGTAGGCACAATATTAGACATAATTAAAATATTTTTTCCTAAATCGATTTCAGCTCCAACTTTAGCTAACGTATCTATCCCGATAATAAATTTTTTAATTAAATTCGGCACAACAATACATACACATTCGATAACTTGACTATCGATCATAATATTTAACAAAGCTTGTTCTTTAAGCGCTTTGGATTTCTCTCTAGTTGCCCCGACAATTTTAGTATTCGACAACGGCAAGACTAAAATTTTATTTTTTGAATTATTACGGATTTGGTTAAACGTATCTTGCTCAATACAAGTCAGTTCGCTGCCCGTATCTATAAGTGCGGTCATATTTTCGCCTTCAATTTGTATCGGTATCATCGGACAACTTAGCGATTGTTTCACTTGTATATACTTGTTGTCATCGTAATCTAAATAATCGCGAGGATCCTCAAACAAATTGTCAGCACTATTTTCTTTCTCAAGATTACAAACTCGTACAACTTCTTGATTATCAGGTCCATTTTCGTGGCAAATGAAGGTTACGCCCATATCTAAAGATTTCTCCTTAGTGCCACCTAGCTGTGGGTAACCTTTACAAGTTTCCCGACTGGTCGTCATCATCATTTTCGGTATGTTTTATATCATTTTCAGCATCAAAATCCTCCAGTTTATCCTCGATCGCATCCTCGTCTTCCATAGTTATTGGTCTGACTTGTTTTAATCTATCTTTAGAATTATATTGGAAACTTGTATTTTTATTTTTTAAATCTTTATTCTCATTTTGTTTTATCTATTACTATTAGCGCTGTAGGTAATAGGATCCTGTTTCTTTTCTGTTTTCGTATTTTGAAACGTTTTATTGTTTAAATTAAATTTAGAATCATCTTTTCTTTTCGAAACACGGTCATCGAATAATCTTAGAACCTGAGATAAACCCATAACATCCGTTACGTTTCTACTACGTACACATTTTGGACTTCTTGTTCAAAATGATTTATTATATGTTCAAAGATTTCCGTGTCTGCCATTTCTAATTCTCTAGCACTAGCTAATAATCTGTACGCGTATTCTTCCCTGGATAAACCTCTGGCTTCGTCGTATTTACCACTTACCAAATTTTGAAAAATACGTCTTTGTACCGATTTGTCCCAAAAACGTTCTAAAAATATTTTCTTAAATTCTCGATATTCTTTTATATTCGGTGACATAACATTCCACCACTTCAACGCCGGCCCTGAAAATACTTGTCGTAATATTTTTAATTTTTCAATATCTAATGTTTTAGTTAACGAGAAAAAATCATCCAATTGTTTAAGAAATGTTGCCGGGTTTTTATCTTTTGACCCATTAAATTTAGGCATGTAAGTATCGATAGCAGATCGCATCGTTAAAATATCTAAACTTCTCGACCCTAATATCGAAACGGAAGAACCTGACGCAACTACCCTCTCTTCTAAATTTTGAATAGCTCCTCCATAAGCGAGAACTTGAGTATTTACAAGAGTTTTCCACTCTTCAATTTTTTCATCCTCTTTCCTAACTTCATTTAAAACCTTTTCTATACCTTTTGAATTCTTATCAATGTCTTGAATTATTTCACCAAATTTGTCTTCGGTTGAATTCTGTAAAGACGTTATTCTAACCGTTGCGTCTTGTATTTTCGAGTTTACGTTATTAATAAATAAATTAAGTTTATTTATTTCTTGGGCATTTACATTATGTTTCTCTAACATAAGTTCACGTTCCGCGTCGAGTCTACGTTCAAAAATAGTCGACATATGAGCTGTTGCTTCTTCAAAAAATTGTAAACATCTATTAAATTTTACATTTAATGTTTCTTCCATTTTTTCTATCCGGTCTATTATCGATTTAGTTTCCCTATCATAAATTCGTATTTTTCCTTCATTTATTTCTGTTCTACCTAATTTTAAATCATTAAATTTTTCCGTAACCTCTACGACTTCAGAATCACTTACAATAGTATTTTTTCCCGTATTTTCTATCCCTATTTTCGTATTATCTAAAATATTTTCCGTGTTGATATCAATACTATCTTTATTTATTTGTTCCACGATACTTGGTTGTATCGTATTCTTTAAAGTTTTTGAATAGGTAGGTTCATCTACTGTACTTTCATCACAAACCGTTTCAATTAGCGGTGTTTCCGATACTTTACTCTCACTCAAAGTTTGTTGGTTACCGGGTAACGTTATTTTTGTTTCCGGGTTTTAAAGACGTTTTTATACTTTTTTCTCCCGGAGGAATTTCCGGAGATCGTGGTGGTGAGACTATATTCCCCTTTCTATCGGTAACGAATCCTTTTCCGCTTCGATTTTCCGCCATATTTTTACGAATAAAAATAATTAAATTAATAAAATGTCCACGTTAAAACCAAAATTTTAAATCTGTTTTTAATATGTAAAATTATATAAAAAAATTAAATCCTAACTGCATTACATAAAATATAATCTTAACAAAATTAAAATAAACTAACAAAATGTTACTAGTAATTATTTCCACTTTATTACGTAGATAACAAAAAAATTAAAAGGGCTTAAATGTTTTTCTTTAAATTTTAATAAAGTAAAACCAAACAATAAAAACTTGCCTTCTCGTAGGGCGCCAATGAAACTTATTCTATATAAATAAGGGTTCGGGGGCAAGCCAATATTAAAAAATGTAGGTACATACGTATCCAATTTTAGCTGGAGTCAACCTTAGTAGTGTTATAAATTTGAGTTCGACAATCGATTGGCCGTTTTCCGACGACGGTACGGAGAAATTTGATTTTATCCGGGTCCGGTATCGGCACTTCGAGTTTTTGATCGAGACTGACCGCATTAACTCTGACTCGTCGGGATGCATCTTATATTTTTATTTAGGTCCAATAGGACGGAACCTAATCTCGTTACAGAACCAGGTGTATATTCTCTAGTGTAGGTACTATAAGGAAGCTCAATTTTACATTTTCTATCTAAACTAATTATGTTAATATCGGAAAGAACGTAAGTTGATACAGAACTTTTGCTATTAATAGTTGTGAGCGTAAAATTTGATGGGACGCCAGATAATCCTAATTTCTCTCTAAGATTGTCACTATAAAAGTAACTATCACTACCATTATCTAAGATTGCATAAGTTAGGACCTCTACATTAGGATTTGCTTCGTGCTTTGAACCGAAACTTAGTGTACTTATTTATGTGTTAATGGCATACACTTGTATTAAAAGTCAACTCAATCGGACCATTTCCCAATTTTTTTGAAAAACTTACACAAGTCATTTAATAAAAATTAAACAAATGCTGATAATGAAATGAAACTTATCACATTTGTTAGTCTTATACATAGTCACATGTGTGCCAAATATCAATCCAATCCCATCATTTTTCCGCGTTTCTGGATTTTTCGAAATTTTTGCAGTCATTAAAAAAATATTTTCCGAATACCACAACTACAGCGGTAGACTGATTTTTGTACAAAATTTCAACTCTCTAGCATAAATACACTGGGCGCTATGATGATAACAGACACACACACACACACACATACACACACATACTGACAGACAACTTTGTGAAAATCACTCAGGAAACCTTAAAAACACCTTCCGGTGTAATCCCTGTTTTGGATTTGTTTGCAAACACAATACTTTTCCTATAAACCTACGGTAAAAATGAGGAAAAAGTAAACAAGTTGAATTTTTTATCATAAGTGTGGGTAATTAGGTCTTAAGGGCATGTTATACAGGTTGTTGTTATAAAATAAGATATAAAATATTGTTTTCGAACCAGAAGACATTTAAGTCAAAACTTGTTTGTTACCTTATATAGACAAACTTAGTCGGTAGGAGTTACGTTCTATTTTTTCAAATCAGCTTTTTTTCTTTATAAATAAAGAAACTTATGTTAAAGTTGAACTTCATATAACTTTTTATTTTAAGCAATACTTTTTCTGAGGACAAGTGTAATAAGAAAGTAAATACAAAATAAGAAAAACCAGTCTAAGAAAAAAGGTAAGGGAATAAATAAGCAGGAAAAGAAGCGCAAAGTTTTAATAAAAATAATCATACTTTAAAACCTAGGGTGTTGCGTTACTAATTACATATATATATAATATATATAAATATATGTATATATATATAATATATATATATATATATATTAATTATTATATTATATATATATATATAATTGCCAAAAAAACGTCAAAAACAACTCCCACATGAAATTCGTTGTTTAGCGGCCGTATTTAAGGTTTCCTGATATTGACCACCGTTTTTTCGACCTTTTGGTCACTTAAATTGGTCGCATCGTGTTTGGATCGGTTTTATTTATTTCAGCACTCAAAAAGACATAGAAAACGCCACCCTACTTAAAATTCAATTTTCATCGACTGTAATTTTGGTTTCGGGTAATTTATTTTTTTCTCTACTTTTGGTCACTAAAAGTGATCGTATTGGTTTCATTCGATCTAGCGTCCCAAAACATAAATAATGACATTTTGAGACGAAAAGGTCAATATAGTATATATATATATATATATATATATATATATATATATATATATAAATATAATATATATTATATATATATATATTTATTTATTTATTTATATAAAGTTTTGCGAAATATAATTTTCCTCATTAGAGACCTCTGAAACGGATTTGTGTTGTGGTTCGATGTTCGACTCCCGCCAAGACGCCTATCCCATTAGCGAATTTTTTCCATAAGAAATTGAAAGTGTTTAGATAAGTTTATAATAGATGCAATATACATGAGTTCTTAATTTTAAATAATGATATGCAAAGGCGAGCCGCGACGAGCAGTGGCGATAACGTTAGCGATTTTATAGTTATACGTTTCTTACAATTGTGATTTAAAAAGGCGAAGGTATTGTAATTTGATAGATAATAAAGCTTTTAAGAAAGCAGGTAAATAAAAAATAAATTTGTAATAATAAAAAAGCAAAGACAGTTAGTTATAAATGCAAGAGATATAGCATTAGTAAAAATACTTTAAGATATTACTGGTTATGTAGTTTGATTACGCCAACAGATATGACTCCATTTCTTAAGTTCCCTTGGAACAAATAACTGCAGGCGTTTGTATTGTTCCGTCGACAAATCAGTTTGTCGAAGATTTTGTCATTTAATTCGTCAGCACAACGATTTTTGGACGGAATGAACCAGTTTGTCGAAGAGAATATTTGTTGACGGGAAGAATCAGTTTGTCGACAAAACGATTTGTTGACGGAATGAACCAGTTTGTCGAAGAGACGATTTGTTGACGGAAAGAACCAGTTTGTCGAAGATAATATTTGTTGACGGAAAGAACCAGTTTGTCGACAAAACGATTTGTTGAATGGAAAGAACCAGTTTGTCGACAAAACGATTTGTTGACGGAAAGAACCAGTTTGTCAACTGTATGATAACGTTTGTTGCATCGAAAAATCATTCAGTTGATTGCCGACAAAGTGGTTTGTCGAGCAACTGATTTGTCGACGGTACGATTCCACCACAACTGCAGAAATGCCAATTAGCAGTTGGCAATTCTGCAACTAATTCTTTCTGTCTAATATGCTATACGCCCTGCAGGAAACAGCATAGATTGATCATATCCACTACCCACAAAGTATTTGCTGAAGTTGGGTAAATGTAATTCAACATAAACTAATCATACAAATTGATAAGGTAGCGCAGGCTAGGAATATTATTTATAAATAATATTATAATAAGTAAATTTATATTATTCATTAGTAATAATAAATAAGTCTCCTATATCAAATAAATAAGCAAATAAACTAATTTTTTTAAATTTTTTTTTAGTGTCAACTTTTCCTTCGCCCTTAAAGGAAAAGTTTTATCCCTCAGAATCAAAACAGCCGTACCATGTTGTGGGGACTGACAAACTTATCGTCTGCCCAGCTGATACCAAAGCAGCTATTGGACTTTACCCCACTTAACATTTAGAGCCTCTCACCAGACGATTACCCTCAATTGAGTATTGCGCCTCCGCGTGATCAATAGTCTCCACCACGCCCCAGCATATGGTCAGCTAACTTTTGACTAGTGATGTGATGGGTTCTCTGACTTACCATTTCTTTCACTGCTTCCTGCTTCGGAGGAAGCTAAAGACCCATCGATGGTGGTTGCCTCGTTAACTGCTAGTGTTACCATAAAGTGTCTCCGAAGACTAACGGCACCTGGAACAGAACCGGTACCCCAAGTGGAACCCGTTCATTTTGTGGACCCTCTAGTCCATCCAAATCGCCCTGCAACTTCTAACTCCGATGTATGAGAGCTTTCAGCTGAGGCTTCCCGACAACCACTGGATCCAGCTAGGCCGTGATACCTCCCGACGCAACCAATGATGAGACACCGGTGACGGTGGAAAATATTACCTAAGAAGCTGTTGGGTCTTTCAGGATAGTTAGGTCCTTTCTTTGATAGAAATGAAACTTGGTACTAAAATCTACCTTGCCCCACTCGCTATTGTTTATGAAATATGTTTTCTTAAAACATTTCAAGAAATCGTAAATCTTCATATAGTATTTAAATTGAACTGGAATTGTTACACATATAAAAAATTGTATGTATGGTTTACAAACGTACAAAGTTCCACCATATTTGCAGCGTTAGTTCTGGTTTTATTGATTGACATATATATGTCAAACAAAACATTGTCATTAATTGACATAATGTAAACAAAAGACGTATCTCGACTATAGTACAACACACGGCTAAAATCAATTGACAGCGCGGAAAATTGTATTGTGGAACCAATATGGTTGGCCTGATTTAAAATTGAAGGCGTGGTTTAACATCCATAACAAATATCATTGGCTCCCTCGCATTATTTTCCCGCGCTGTTAACAGACGTCTCCCAGTGCCGACGCCGAGCGGCTATTAGGCCGGAAGCCTCTTGTTTGTTCATTATCATTTATTATTTGTACTTTTTACTGTTTTTACTGTTCTTATTATTTATTACTATTAATTATGAATTATTATTACATTATTATTATTTACAAACAAACTGTTTTAGGTACAACAAACTTAACGAGAAGTTTGTTTATCTCCAGATGGTGTATAATGTAAAGTTTATTGACTAGTTTTTAGGGAGTAGAGAAGCACTTTTCAGTCCCAAGGAGAAAAAGTTACTTTTCACTCCCTTGGGAATAAAAAATGTTTCCTATTATTGGGTTATTAGGGGCAATTATATCAATTTTTTAGGGGTGGTATTCTCTAAATTTATGCAGGTGACCGAACAATTTTTTTAATTTTCCCGGGGGTGGCACCCCTAAAATGTATAAGGGGGACACGACCAATTTTTTGGTCGTTTTTAAGCCAACATTTTTTATTGGCTCAAAATTCGTTTAGGTCAAAACAAACAGTTTGTTTGGAGCAATATTGTCTTTTTGTGTTGTTAAAAATAGTGTCATTTGAGTGGTGCCCTGATGAGACACCATAAGCTGCCTAGGAGAGAAATATACCAATTATTAGGAGTTGTAAGATTTTCTCCAGCGTAGAGAAAATGTACGTCATATATAACCTATCTCAAAACATTTATTATGAAGAAGTTATATTGAATTATATTAAGAGAAATCTGGTTATTTCCTTGTGTAGTAGTATCACAAGTTTCTTTATTGTCTATCCTAGGTACCGGAGTATTAAAGAAGATCTCGACATTTTCCCTTGCTGCACATTACGTCAATAATCGCCTCGGGGGGCATATAACCTCGCCAGGTACTCGGTGTATGCTTATAATATATCATATCTGGGCTCGTTAAACGCCTTGAGGAAAACACATCTAGTAAACACAACCACGTGTACTCGTAGTGAAATAAATCATGTGTTGTTTAGATTCCTACAAACTAGTGTTGGCAAGATAGCTAAATATGTATATTAATAACCTCTGAGTGAACTCATGATAGTAAATGTATTATATTGATTTACTTAGAATCACCTTAACCCATTGAGTAAAGTAGGTTGGATTGTATCATTATTTGTGAGTGGAAGCTCACATTGTTAAATTTATATCGTTATAGTTACATCCATTAAGATTTAGATATATTACATCTTAGATGTATTTAGAGATACAACCATACAATATACCTCTTTTACTTTAATTGTTTTTGACATTTAATACATTATTTTAGTATAGAATATATTATTGAATACAGTTAATTACTATTGGCTTATGATACACTTTACATGATAATTATCACTACCTTATAGTTGTTTGCAGGTTAGTGGTGAGTATTATCCAGGTACTTACTGTCTGGTATATACTCATATACTTCATTTAGATTGAAGTTTAGACCGTAAACGAAACACGCATAGTTAGGGTATATATTGATAACATAATTATATGTATTGAGCCTATACAAATGATTGACAAATTGATATCTCGATATGAATGGAACAGTTAGTTTACCCCAGATGATATACAAATTTACTCCATTTTGTATATAGGTTACTTATTTTCTAGTGATGATCTCTCGTCACTTCAATATTAATTAAATTGTGTGAACTTATTTAATTAGTTATTATTGACTTATTTAGTTCTTTTCGGATAGGAATAAACTCAGTTCTCATTCCAGGGATTAGATAAGTATTATTGATACAGGTTCTTATTATTATATTAGTAAAACAGCACATTATTTTTAATACTTATGATGAATTAATACTATTTAAATTGGGTAGTTTCTTCAGGGCAAATTAGGTATTTTCACTAGTGAATGTGTCCATTATTCATGTTTCAAATTTGGTTGGCATAATGATAATCTATTAGATTTTAACAATTTATATAATTTTGAGTACATAATTGATAATTTTAAATACGCCTTTGACTTATGTCCACTTATCTTTTTAGCAGGTCTTGTGGTCCGGGTCATTAGGGTATTAACACTTGTGGAAACCAGAAAGGCTATCTATTGGGGTGCTGTCGCGCAGACTTTACTACAAGAGTTAAAGTTAATCTCAAAGTATAGACCAATATCATTATAGTAAAAATTAATTTATTAATATAAAAATAATCTATAACCGCAAGAATGTAATTGTATAACGGGCATCATTGAGAATAAAGATCAAATCTCCATATACCTTCACATAAGTTAAATAAGTGGGCTAGGTTCGAGTTTCTATTTACAATACTCATAATAATGCTATTCTTTGGTATCTAATAATTAACTTGTTTTAAAGGATCTATATTTTCATTGGAAAAAAGATATTGTGCATGGATTGGTAGATTCATCAGTAAGAATATGATAATTGGATAAAACAACTGGTTCGGCTTCATTCTGATATTTTAAATGAATGGGTACTTATGTAACATGTGTGTGTATAAAATGTACAAGGCTCTTTAAAGTTACGTCTATATAGATACTATCCTGTTTTAACTCGCATGTTATAATTTACCTTTTTATAAAAAGATGTTTTGTATATTCTTTTGTCATATTTTATTTTTTATTTCTAATTGTAGTCTCGGGAGAATTGAGTAATCATTATTTGGTAAGAGGAGAGACTTCTTATCCTTGCTCCTATTTAGAAATCCAGTACCAACACAATATTTCCCTCAGTCGCCTCATTATACAAATAATGATGTTCGCCGAAATACTCCTTATTGTGAATAGTAGGTTCTTTGATAACTAGTGACATTATCATTCAGATAACTGGATACTGCTTATTTTTTTGTTGGTAGATGTAATATGGCACTCTATGTAATATTAGTACTGGCTGGTCAGGGTTAATATACCAGGAGCATCAAGGTGGTCTTAGTATTTTAATGCAATAAAATACTCGGAAATCCCATGTGGGTATCCTTTACAAAGCGCGACTAATATATCATAGTATCACAATGTGTGTTTTGTATTAAACTTTATTAAGTGACTGGCTTGCTGGAGGTGTTGTTTCGGGCAATGATATTTTGTCTATCTGGAATGCTCGGTGTAGGTTTAGTTCTGTCAGTATTATTACATCTGAGTGATGAGTTGAGACATACATTTTATTGACTCTACTGATCATATTCAATTTGTTTCTGGTTATTAAATATGTAAAGATTGAACCCTATGCAGATGTTTTTACACCAACTTTTTTGAGGGTTATCTAGTATAACGGTAAGTAAATCTCAGTCTCCTATTGAGTGTCATTTTAATGTGAAATTAATTTGTTGTTATTCTGGTTTTATTTCTTGGTACCAGAGATGTACATTATATTTCCAATGCTACGACAGTAAGCCGTAATCAAATAATGGGGAAAGGGCTGGGTCTACCACTATTTAATTTTGACAAGAGTCAATTAAGTGAAATTTGCCATAATAGCTAGCTTATACTTTTATGACGTATACTTGGGTTATTATAGAACTATTATTTGTGTGAAGCTACCGCTAACACTTATTAAGGACTTCGGACTCTTATACTTGAGATGCACTTTAAACCCATATTCACACATCTAGCTTGAAACAGTTAGCTATGTAACAATAAATTATTTGAGTATATAAACTATTTGTCTGCTAACTCGCTTCAATAATCAAGCTTTTTACACTACATGGCTTGACTGATAGGTAAATTAAATTTAAACACTAATGATGCATAACCTAGAATAAGTAATGTGAGTAAATACTTACTTCACAACATAATAATTTAGAAAAAAAACAAATGCGAGTCGATTATACTTATGTGAGTTATACATACATTTCTTTGACTATTTGTCTTATATAGCACTATGTGAGCTATGTAGTTATTACATTGATGACTTATGTATGAAACATGTGAACTCATGTAATTATTGTGGATCATGTTGACCCTATGTAGTAACATGTGGGACTGATGGTTGAAATACATGTGACTACTCGCTCATATACATGTGACTTATGTAATAAGACACTCTTGACTGCTTAATGTATATACATGTGACTATGTTTACTATTAAACATGTGACTAGGATTGTTAATAACATGTTGACCTTATGTATTACAAGATGACATATGTATAATTATTACACATGTGACTATGTATCTTACATGTGACAATTGTATAACATGTACTATGTATAAAAACATGTGACTATGTATAAACATGTGACTATGGTATACCACATTGGACCTATGTATAAACATCGTGACTATGTATAAAAAAGTACACGTTGAACAATATGTATATTAAATAGACAGTGGCTGATGTATAAACGTGCTATGTCTAACACGTGACATGTATAAACGTGGACTATGTATAGACATGTGACTATGTATAGAGCATGTTGTACTTATTGTAAATAAATTTAATGTTACACACGGATCTAATGTTAATAAACTTAACGTATGTATAAAGACAAGTTGATCATAAGATATAACATGCTGACTACTCAAATATAACATCTGTGACTATGGTATTAAATTTTACAACGCTCACCTATGTTATAACATGTGACTATGTTATACCGGTGACTGATTGTTATACCGAAATAAATGCGACTGACCTGTATATACATGTTGACTATGTAATGATTATATTGACATTGGTTGGACTCACTCCGTCGAATTTACGATTCGTTAACTTAATGTATTAAAACATGTTGACCTATGTATAAAACCAAGTGACTTTATGTATATTAATTTCTAGTGACTATGTATGAACAATGTGCCTATGGTATTGAAACGAAACATCTTAGACTATTACATACAGACTAAGATTAGTTGACAGCAGTAACCACCTGATACTGTCAAGTCTCCTTCTCGATATATATATCAGCATGTTATATCAATTTTAATCAGCGGACTTTGTGTAACGGAAGCTTTGTTAATAAGATTCCTCGTGAAAATAATGCAGAGAATAGGTGATTCAATTTAATTTATACATATAATTTTTGGAAGATAGACTACACTGTAGAACAAGATGTATGAGCCCTTGTTACGTATATAAATTATAAGTATAAACATCTAATGTATTTCTTGTTGGGGAATCCATAAGTGTTAATGGATAAACACGCATGGAGCGTGATTCCAAGTGCTGTATGGGTGCCGCTGAGATATAATAACACGGGATCATTTACTATCTTGAGGTACGTGCCCTGCATGAGAATCCATAAGTGAGCCATCATTATTGCTATATATCAATTTAGCGCACTATATATGTATCACGTTCTTAGGACACGCGAGCGAAGTCCCGAAGCACGCGAGAGGAATAACGAAGCGAATCGATGGTGAGAATAGTTCCGAAAGTAACCGAAAGTGTTTTACAATACACCGTTATACAATAAATAAAAAGAATGAATAAGAACATAAGTGGTTTAAAAGCAATAATATTAGGATTACTTTATTTTTATTAGTGTTTTATATATTTTATTTCTATTCTTGACCAGTGAGTTTTCCCTAAATTAATCACCTTTGAATCTGATACCCTTAATAGCTATATCCCCCCCATTTTTCAATAAGATTTCGCTATATAATAGGTGGTCGACCTTACAACACAGAAAAAAACGAAAAACTGTATGAAGCCTCTGATCTAACCTTATTAGAAAAACAAGTAATCATTAATAAAGCGCAACATATAGGCAATTTAACATTCCATTATCTTCATATTGCTAAATTCTTATCTTACTTTGAATCATGGGTAAGTAAAGCCGAGAACAAAGAGATCGCTCTAGCCATATATGATACAACTTAAAGACTGAGAGTCTTCGTTGGAAGTAACTTTATTTTAGATAGTATGTGTAAAGGTGATTACAAGGTGATGTAGATCGAAGCGGGAGAATCAGTACGGTACGTAATTTAAGTTGTATTTTAAGTGATATTATGACTCAATTTACCAATTAATGAGTGAGAGGTGAAAATATTAACCTCTGAATATTAAGGAGATGAAATCTAATATTATATATCCAGGTTTAAAGAAACAGCGTATAGTAAGACTCGCACACTATAGAGAAGTACTTCCTTAGAACTTTTTGACAACTTTGCTCTAGCGTTCAGCGTGCGTTAGCAATTGGAATCAAGTGCGTGTAGATGAGATAATATTGAGATTAAAATATCACGTTTAGAAGCCTTGCGGCTCATCAGGGTAACCCCCTGCGGGAACCACCTCGGAGTCGGTAGTAAGCAAACCGTTAGCGCTCAAAGGTGATATCTTCTCAATATGGTGGCGTGATATATGTATCTAAAACAATAAATCTTCTATAAACTAGAGCAGCAGGGGCTAACCTGAGTATGGGAACCCAGACCTCCGTGGGTGTCAAAGGTCGAGATGTATAACTAACGGCCGAGATCGACCATCTCGTCACGTGAGGTGGCGCCTGGAGAGTCATTTATAATTTTTTTTCCTTCACTCTTTAATATTGTCTAATATATAGGTTGACAGAGAAAAATTAAATAAATAGTTACATGTTAAATTTATATATGATATACAGTTTATAATATCTAGAAATATTCAAAATCTTTGCAGGAAAATGTGTTAATATCACGCAGAAAAGGGCTTCGGAAATGACCTGAATCATTACAAACGACGTCTAATATTTAACAAAAATTTAACTATAAAATCATCTATATTATCCCCTTTTCAAAATATATCACAATTATAATAAATGTTGATAAAAATAAATAACAGCGAATAAAATCATAATTTAAAAAAATTAAAAATATAACAAATAAGCTCAAGGCACCTTCTGAACTTTTTGGATTTGTACGTCTCTTCCTCACAGTTTTTGACTCACCTTTCTCGCCTTCGTCATCAGATATATTAATTGTACTTGGGCGAAATGGATAATATATTTTATATATATATATATATATATTGAGTGGTTGACATAAACCTAACTTACCTAATAATATATATATAACTTATATATATTTATTATTAAACATATATTAAATTATATACTATGTTATTTATAGTTAATAAATAATATAATATTTATACTAGGTGTACAAAATAATAACTCCCTTTGCCTCAATGAAGAGTGTGGTACTATTGCTATATTTGTCACAAAAAACTTCAATAAATTAACTATGATTGTGTCCACGAATTTTCAATTAATCCTGTGTTTCCTGCGCCACAAGGGTCAATTTTTCAAATTATTTGATATAGAATATATATAAAAAACGCAGTTGGTACTAACGTCATAAATACCTGAACCAATTGTATAGGGCCGTAAACTATGTAAATACTGCTAGGCCTTCAAAAACATATTGGTTTTCGTGTTGGATAAGCTGAAGAAAATTCCTCGCCTATCACCTTTACACCCATAAGAAGAGACCTTCTTTTACTCCTTGTATTTCTTCAATAGAGCAGTTGTAATCCTATTAACAGCCCCAAAATTTTGCATGAAATCAAAAATTATAAAATTTTCTGGAGATTTTCACCCCAAAAATTTTGAACCGTTATACTTTGATATAGATGAACCGTAGCATATACTTGAGTAATCCTCTTGTCTATTTCAGAAAAACTATCCCTTGTTACCGTCCATAGCCTTTTATATGGTCAACTACCTCTTTAACATTCAATATAAACTGCGCGTAGTGTGATACGTGTGATTTTTTTCAGCACAAAGCAAAATGAGGGCTCAAAAACACGCTAAAATTACTGCTACAGATTTGATTCCTGTATAATATTCCTATATAGAGCCAGACTGGGCAATACACGTGAAAATCGGTCTAGGCCCAAAAGGGTTAAACACCAAGAAGATTCGGACTTTATTTCTGGCTCCTCATGTATACTTGAAATCAGTGTTCTGGCTCCGGCGTTTTCAGATAAGGAAATTTACGCCCCGGGCCCGGTATTAACAATCCGAAAAACTGACCCCAAATCCTGTTTTCGATACACCTCGCGTTCCAAATTTTCCTATTAG
Organism: Microvelia longipes; assembly: GCA_018340805.1. Taxonomy (NCBI): domain Eukaryota; kingdom Metazoa; phylum Arthropoda; class Insecta; order Hemiptera; family Veliidae; genus Microvelia; species Microvelia longipes. Next base: position 47,875,066 of record JACMZG010001870.1, on the reverse strand, counting down.
ATTTTATCATAAATACATTAAAAGGGTTGTTTTTTAAAAGTTGAGAATGTAAATTGAATTGCTGGAAAACTGCATTTTTTTAACTGATTCTAAATCGGTGCCAGTAAAGAGCCGCTGGGATATATGCAAATTTTGACAGATCCACGAAAAAAACTGTAAAAAGCACTTACATTTGTTGTCCTGAAAATCAAGCACAAATACCTTTAAGAAAAGTGGTGCCATGTTCCGTACTTACTCATGTTTTATAGAAGTGAGGCAGTGATCTATAAGAGAATACCAGCAATTATTCTGTTAAACTGCAGGTAAGCTAAGATGTTTGTGACTAGAGAAAGAAGTCAGCACAGCTCTAATATGTGAGATGAACCTAATGACCGACATATAATGCTGAAAGATAGGTTAAAACTTTGAATTTAGAAAAAATACACTTTTTCAGCACTATATGTCGGTCATTAAGTCATTTGTAATCATACTCCGGTTGTTACTGGGACCGATCGAAGTTTAAAGAAATGTGATTAGTACCAAAAATAAAATTTTTATTAACTAACCTTTTAGTTTTTTAGATAAAATCCCAATAGAACCACCGTTTGGGCGAAACAGAATTTGGGGGTCATTTTTCGGATTTTAAAGGGGCCCCGGGGCTAAATTTCCCTTATCTTGAAACGGCAGACCACTGATTCATTTTATCAGGGAGCCAGAATAAGTCGATCTAGTGGGTTAACCTTAGGGGCTAGACACACGTTTTTTTGCGTCTGGCTCTTGGACTAATTATACAGAAATCACTTTCTGTAAGAGTTTTTAGCGGTGTTTTTGAGGCTATTTTGCTTTTCTGAAAAAATCACGTATCAACGTATAATGATATGGGTATTGACTTAAAGAGGAGTAAACAAGGTAGTTTTCCTGAAACCAAGAGGTTCTCAAGTTTGCTAGTTTCTCATCAAAGTAACTTCAAAATTTTTGGAAAATCATAAAATTTTACTAATTTTTGATTTCATGCAAATTTTTGGCTGTTATGTTTAAATTGTTTTTGAAAATACAAGTAAGTGGTCTTATAGCAAATTTTCTCAGCTTTCCAACGAAACCAATATTTTGAAGCTAGCAGTTATAGTTTAGCCACAATTGGTCATTTTATGAAGTTAAGTCAACGCGTTTTTTAAAATCATAAAATTGACCTTGTGGGAAACGTTGAAAATCGGACTATAGTTAATAAAGAAGGTTTTTTGTTGGAAAATTAGCTGTAGTACCACCTCCTTCGGGAAGGGAGTTTTTTTTTGTACACCTGAATATATATATATATATATATATATTATATATAATATAATATATATATATATATATATATATAATATATATGTATTATTATATATATATATGTATATATATATATTATATATATATGTATATATAATATATATATATATATGTATATATATATATATATATATATATATTATATATGTATATATATATATATATATATATATATATATATATATATATAATATATATATATATATATATATAATATATATATATATATATATATATATACATATATATATATATATATATATATAATTATTTATTTAATTTCCTCACAAATAACGTATAAACAAGAAAAAGTAATAACTTGACAATTACGTAATTTATACAAAGATTTTGCATTCCATAGGTGGTGTTTTCATAGCATAAAATTCAAGTAGAAATCAAATGAGGTTATAAAAGTATCAAGTCTAGACTTAGTCAAGTTTTAGAGTTGTAGGTGACATTTTTTTTATTGCTAACTTGGCGTGTCAAAATTTAAAACTATAAAATTTGCCTTCAATTATAAGATAAATAATAATAAGTTTGTAATAACTTTTAATTACAGTAATGCATTTAATATAATTATTTCTTAATTAAAAAAATAAATAAATGAATTACATGAAAATGTACAGATTTAATTACTGACATATAGAGTTTTATAAGCGAAAAGAATTGCTCATGTTTAGTTACGAGTTGATAGGTTGAAAACAAGAACCATAAATAACCGGACCACCTCGCGAGACGATTAAATTTGTCTTGAGTTTTATTTCATAATATGTGAAATCGAGTTTTATAGAGGTAAAAATTAAGACGTCAAAAGTGGAAATAAGAGGATGTAATAGTAGTGGTAATATGGTATGTTACAGTATGTGGTATGTTACAGTATGTGGTATGTTAAGTAATGTGTGCTGGATGTTAAGTTATGTTGTATGTGGTACAGTAAAGAGGGAAAAGTACGTACAGCCAATTTGATAGAGATTTTTCACTTTTCCTTATTTATATCGTAGGTGTGTATAGGAAAAGTATTGTGTTTGCGAAAAAATCCGAAACTGGGATTACACCAGAATAATCCGTTTCAGACGTTTTTAAGGCCTCATGAGTGGATTTTATAAAGTTGTCTGTCTGTATGTGTGTGTGTGTCTGTTATCATTGTAGCGCCCAGTGTATTTATGCTAGAGAGTTGAAATTTTGTACAAAAATCAGTCTACTGCTGTAGTTGTGGTATTAGGAAGTTTTTTTATGACGTTAGTAACCCACAGTAATGACTCATAAAACATGAAAAAATGATGCGATTCGATTGAAATTTTGCAAGCATGTAATTATGTATAAGATTAACAAATGTGATAAGTTTCGTCTCATTATCAGCATTAGTTCAAGTTTTATCGAGGAAAAGTTCCTAGATACCCCTAGGAACTTGGGGTAGTTGTATATTACCTTAAATTTGGTTAATTGTATATTCTGAGGACGAGCGAAGCGATTCCGAAGCAGGGAGGATGAGCGTAGCGAATCCGATGTGATGAGGAAAAGTTCCAAGGTACCCCGTACCCGATTTTTTTTCTTTTATAAATTCGCTAATAATTTTCAACAAGGTTGGAATCGTAGGTGAGTGTAAACTACTATGACTGAAATACATCGATTCAACTGAATAAATTAAGTCACAAGGCAAACAAAATATAGCTGATTACTAAAGTGTTGATATAGATATAAGGAGGTAACCAGACATCAATAAACATTGTTTTAGACAAACACAGACAAGTCAATGATCTGTCTAAGACAATAAATTAACTGGCTGCATATGACAATAAACAATAGTAACTGACTTAATAACTAGTGATGTGGAGAGGTTGAAACTTGCGTTGTTTCTTTCTGCTGAGGAAACAAATTATTAGTCCAGAAAATAATTTAAAGGAGGTAATTTTAACTTAGATCTTGAAATTATTATCGAGTCTAGCCTCTTTTTACTTCTCCTCATTTATACCGTAGATATATAGGCAAAGTATTGTGTTTGCAAAAAAATCCGAAACCGGTATGTTACTAGAATTAGTTGTTTCAGGTGTTTTTAAGGCCTCGTAAGTGGTTTTCACAAAGTTGTCTGTCTATGTGAGTGTGTGTCTGTTATCATCGTAGCTCCCAGTGTATTTAAGCTAGAGAGTTGAAACTTTGTACAAATATAATGTTACTGCTGTAGTTGTGCTATTCGGAAAATAATTTGTTTATGACGTCATTAAGACGAGAATTTTGTTTATGACGTCATGACTATGCAAAATTTTGAAGAATCATTAAACGCGAAAAAATGATGAAATCAGATTGATATTTGGCATGCATGTAGCCTATTGGTAGAGAGCCTCCCTCCACGATTGACAGCTTGTTTTTTTATTTCCTTTTATAAAAGTAAACAAACATACATAATTAGTACTGGAATTACTTAGTTTATTCAGCTTGGGTTGTCTTAAAGAGTTATAAAAAGAATGTATATAGTCAGACATATGGAGGTAAACACCACGTAGAGTTTAGGTGTATAGTTTAGGGAGGGATCCGTTTCTCACTGACACTGTATTTAAACTTACGGACAAAAATGATCGCAGTTCTATAAATTATTTGAACTTGAAAGTAGTTATCAAAAGGTTTATAATCGCGGTTGTCACCAAGGGTGTGCAAGCGGGTGGTGGAGGTTTTCCTAAAAGCAGCGTTAGAATTGATGACATTAACGCAGATGACTAGACGACATTATGGCTATCCACGAGTTACTAGGGCACGCTAGTACCTCTCTGAGAGTATAAGGATTCGCAAGGTCTCGTTGGGCCTCCTTGAGGGTTTTAAGATCGATAGGCCATGCTAGGCTTCTTTGAGAGTTTAAGGGTTGCTAGGCCTCTTTGACAGTGTTAGGGAACAAGGTCACGCTAGGCCTCTTTGACAGTGTTAGGGAACAAGGTCACGCTAGGCCTCGTTGAAGTGTTAGGGAACAGTGTTAGGACAGTGTTAGGGAACAAGGTCACGCTAGACCTCTTTGACAGTGTTAGGGAAAAGGTCACGCTAGGCCTCTTTGACAGGTTAGGGAACAAGGTCACGCTAGGCCTCGTTGACAGTGTTAGGGAACAAGGTCACGCTAGGCCTCGTTGACAGTGTTAGGGAACAAGTCAGCTTAGGGCATACCTAGAGTTTAAGTGTCAATAGACCATGGCTAAAAATCACCTGTAAAAATTTGCACAGCTTACTATAATAACTGCAAAAATCTATTTACTGCGTAAAATCTACAATATCAGAATTTCAGTGATTGATTTTGTATCATGAATCTGTACTTCATATACATCTGCCTGACTGAAATTGATGATCTTTAATTTACTGGGAATTAAAAAGGGATGGAATTGTATATTATAGAACACATAAAATCCTATTAATCAATTATCTAATCTAATCTTCTGCCCCTAAAACTATAATATATGATAACGACAATGCTCGTTTAGAGCTTTGCAGCCCATCAAGGATAAACCCTACGGAAACTCAGGTGGTAGTGTAAACTATAATTTATTTGAACTATAATCTTACAAAAACTAAGAGCGTAACTTGGGATGCGAACCCCAGACCTCAGTGGTGTCATAAGCCAGTGTAAGACAAAGCACTTCGACCACGTAAGATACTTGCACCTAAAACTATTACTTGTTTTATATTTTCAGGAGCTACGAGATGGCGAGAGGAGAAGACTGGACGATATGAGAAGTCAATCTGAAGCTCATCGAACCGAACTTCATGAAATATCGAAACTAAACAACAGAGAATCACTCAAACTCGTAAGTAACTCCTTCTTATAACTTCTGTTTGATCATACCAAGCAGACAATAATTGAAACAACGGAAAAAATGATGCGATCTGATTAAAATTTGCCACACATGTATCCATGTATAATACTAACATATGTACCAAGTTTCATCTCATTATCAGCTAAGTTATCTAATCTAATTTAAATTAATCAAATTGATCATTTTTATAAGCATTCTGTTAAATTTATATTAAATTATAATTTATGAGTAAGTTATTTCGATCATAACTATTGAATACTCTATATACATACACCTATGTATGTACTTACTTCTACTTACTACGTAGAAAATTTCAGATGTAACATACATTTTCTGAAAATATGGGAAAATATGGTTCTGGAGTCTCGAAAATGGTCTCCAACCCCTCCCTCTAAGTTGGCCCGTTTGATTTCAAATTTACCATTATTTACCATCAAATTACAATGTTAATTTATCAAAAATTACTGTATACTGAGTGGAGTGACATCTTTTTTTCTCCTATTTGGGAACTCCACAATCATCTTACTATCAAAAAAAATTAATAGTAAAATTCAACTCGTACGAATCAATATTTTTGGAGTAAAGATCATTTCTGAAAATCTAGGACCATGTTTTACCCATTATTTTATGGATTTAATAACAGTCCATCTAAACGATCCACCCTGTTTAGGTATACTTAAAATATTGTGCAACCATTAATCTGGACTTCAAACAAAAAAAAACTACAATGTCTAGACGTAAAACTGAAAGAAACATTTATTCCAAAATGTTTTTTTCCGTAGACTATTATTATACTATTTTGATATTATTAGATTATAGTGTTTACAGAACCTAACCTATTTTACATTGATATTCATTCTAAAAGGTCCTACTTAATTTTGGTAAATCTTTTAGAGGTAGAAGAAGAGCATAGATGGCCTGAAGCAATACGACCTTTACATTCATGGTATATCATAGCTTAAGGGCGTTTTTTTCAAATGGTATCAAAAAGGTACTCGTAATAATCATAAAAAACTTTTCAGCGAATTTCCCAAGAAAAATGAGCTTATGAGAATGGGATTACGAAGGGGGTGGGATGGAGGTGGTTTTTTCTGACGCAGGATCACTGATCAAGAAATTTATATATATATATATATATATATATTATATATATTATATATATATATATATATATATATAATATATATATATATATTATATATACATGTGTGTGTGTGTGTGTAAAATGTATATAATGTATATATATTTATGTGTGTGTGTAAAATGTATATAATGTAGGAATGTAACTTAGCACGAAATCAACCATGTAAAAGTACAGAACCCTAATGTTTATGAAATATTTATAACGTCCCAATAATGATTCAACAAAAATGTAAACATCTTTAAACAAATCTAAAACCTAATTGCTCGACTTAAAACCTAATATACACATACCTTTAATATAGTGGTTAACAAAATGTCGAAGTCATATCAGTTGCGATATTTTTCGACAACACTAAAAATCTATCAGCATTAGTAACTTTTTTATCGTTTGACATATGAAATTGTTTGCAAATAAATCACGTTCTTTGACTATACAGACGTTTGACATATGTAATTGTTTGTAAACAAATCACGTTCTTTGACTATACAGACGTTTGACATATGTAATTGTTTGTAAACAAATCACGTTCTTTGACTATACAGACGTTTGACATATGTAATTATTTGTAAACAAATCACGTTCTTTGACTATACAGACGTTTGACATATGTAATTGTTTGTCAACAAATCAAGTTCTTTGACTATACAGACGTTTGACATATGTAATTGTTTGTAAATAAATCACGTTCTTTGACTATACAGACGTTTGACATATGTAATTGTTTGTAAATAAATCACGTTCTTTGACTATATAGACGTTTGACATATGAAATTGTTTGTTAACAAATCACGTTCTTTGACTATACATACGTTTAACATATGAAATTGTTTGTAAACAAATCACGTTCTTTGACTATACATACGTTTAACATATGAAATTGTTTGTAAACAAATCACGTTCTTTGACTATACATACGTTTAACATATGAAATTGTTTGTAAACAAATGTTCTTTGACTATACATAGGTTTAAAATATGAAATTATTTGTAAACAAATCACGTTCTTTAACTATATATACGTTTGACATATGAAATTATTTGTAAACAAATCACGTTCTTTGACTATACAGACGTTTGACATATGTAATTGTTTGTAAATAAATCGTTCTTTGACTATACAGACGTTTGACATATGAAATTGTTTGTTAACAATCACGTTCTTGACTATACATACGTTTAACATATGAAATGTTTGTAAACAAACGTTCTTACTATACATACGTTTAACATGAAATTGTTTGTAAACAAATCACGTTCTTTAACTATACATACGTTTGACATATGAAATTATTTGTAAACAAATCACGTTCTTTGACTATACAGACGTTTGACATATGAAATTATTTGTAAACAAATCACGTTCTTTGACTATACATACGTTTGGCATATGTAATTGTTTGTAAATAAATCACGTTCTTTGACTACAGACGTTTGACATATGTAATTGTTGTACGACTATACATACATAAATAAATACATTGGGAATTGGGTAATATTGTGGCAGCATACTACATACAAAGATTAGCAATACGACAGCCTAATACAGGAAAACAACATAGTTATCCCCAAGTGGCCTACAGGCTGCATTTATTAAAATAAATGCGCTTAGAGTTAATTAAAATAAATGCGTGTCAATAGTAAATTAGATTAATTCTTTCTTTATTGACTACAGTAGGACACACGGCTAAAATCAGTTGACAGCATGGGAAAATAATCTGATGGAGTAAATTTCTACGTACCAGGAGGGTTAACTTAAATGAGAAAAAGTTTGGATTCGATTATCGCAGGCTACTAAAAATTAGCGCTGTAACGGACCGGTGCGGACAACTTATGAACTAACTCCAATAGCTTTCCAAAAATGACTGATTATATTTTTATAATTAAATTTTTGAATACCAATGAAATTTTTGGTTATGGCCAGCTACATTTATTGTTATTATAGAATGATTGTTTTCTTTATTTATTTTTCACAAAAACGGTTCGCCGTTGTCATGTTCTGTATTAAACAACTCAGACCCTAAAAGTAAATAGAAGTATTTTTAAAACTTTCACAAAACGCTACTGATTGCAGGTAAGTGCTAATTTCATTTAATTAATTTATTGATTTAGTCGACTTTATCAGGTAATTATATTTAATCACATGTGCGCAGCATCTTGCCGATGTAATTAAAATACAGGCTGCATTAAATGCTAAAATCTATCTTCTAGTAGTGTAAACTAAAGCCACTATTTCATTATTACCTGATTGAATCAATTAAATTAATAAATTACTTGAATGAAAAACTTAAAAGTAATCAAAAGCGTTCTGTGTAAGCGACAAAAGGATGACATACAAAGAATAAATATTTAATTTCAAACTGACTGTGGGCAAAAAGCGGGAAATTAAGCCACGCCCACTCATTTGAAAGGCAGGTCCCCCGCAGCGCTAGTGTCGACCGGAATCCAAATTTCCCTATCATTGAGACGACAGTCTTACTGTTTAAGTATCTATAGTATCTGCTACGTACACACAGCGTATTTAACAGGCGATCGTATTGGATAGGCATTAAATACGATAAGGTTTTTGCTCCGTGATAACTGATCCCGCCAAAACATCGCGTCTTTTATAGTGAAGGCTCACTTTTGGTTATAAGGAAGTATAAAACAAAAAATATATTTAATTAAATTGTGATTTCTTTGCATAATAATAAATTTACACAAAAAAATAATATTCCAAAAGTTATTTGATAAAAAACGGTAATATTGAAGTGAAATAAAAATTCGACGAGAAGGTTATCCGTTAAATACGATCGTCTCTAAAGCTACATACAGCGTATCGGGGGATCCATTTAGATTCCATCTCCCTAGTTCTAGCGTATGCGATCGGATCCCCTCCGCAAGGTTCATACAGCTAATATTACCGTATTGAGAGATCGTACTGTATACGATCCGCGGATCTAGAAGTGTGTGAGGACGAACTAAATGAGGTTAGTCCTCGATGTTAAACCGCGCCTTTAATTTCATATCAGGCCAACCTTATTGGTTACTCTACACAATTTTCCCACGCTGATAACTGATTTTAGCCGTGTTTCGTACTATAAATGTAATTAGAATTTTTTCTCACTATATCGCATTTGCTACCCTCGTCCTCACCACTTCGAATTCGCTTCGTTCGTCCTCAAACTGTAAGAATATCAATTTATTCCCAGCGGTCACCCATTCAAGTATACTGACCGCTCGACGACGCTCGCTTTAGTTATCCAACAAAGACTCCAGATAAACCAACCGTAAAACGAAACTTTATTATATTTAATAGTTTAAAACATTTAACGCATACTAATTTATCGCATAAACAAATACACTTAGACCAAATTTCAACTCAATTAATTTTTACTTTTCTTCATTTATAGCAAAGGTATATAGGAAAAGTATTGTTTTTTCTTGAGCTTTCTTATATTAGAAATTAGATAAGGGAGCTTCCTTGAGCTTACATATCTCAAAAATTAGTTAAGGGAGCTTCCTTGAGCTTCCATATCTCAGAACTTAGATAAGGGAGCTTCCTTGAGCTTCCATATCTCAGAAATTAGATAAGGGAGCTTTCTTGAGCTTCCATATCTCAGAAATTAGATAAGGGAGCATTCTTGAGCTTCCATATCTCAGAAATTAGATAAGAGAGCATTCTTGAGCTTCCATATCTCAGAAAGTAGATAAGGGAGCTTCCTTTAGTTCCCATATCTCAGAAATTAGATAAGGAAGCTTTCTTGAACTTCCTTATATAAGAAATTAGATAAGGGAGCTTTCTTGAGCTTCCATATCTCAAAATACGGGCCTTCGGCCCGTAGCCGCTACGCGGCCTCGGCGCTTCGCGCCTCGTCCGCTCCACGGCGTCGGCCCACCGGGCCGCTTCGCGGCCCGGCCTCCTGTGCCGCTTCGCGGCCACATTGTTGGTTTGTATTATGTGTTGTTCTTGTTACATGGCATTTTGCCATGTATCTAGCGAATTTTCACAGCCTTTCCACACAGGCCCGCTTCGCGGGCCTGAGAGGCTTTCTCACAAATTTGATTTTGCTAATTGAGATTTTATTCATACTCTATTATTAATAGTATGCTATATATTAAAATTAAGAAGCATTATTGTGCCGGCAATCGCGCAACAATCGTCACGAAATTCATTCTAGCTACACAAATTTAAAGTCAGACAGCTTTAACTTTCACAGAGTTTTATTGATATAAGTATCGATACGAAGAAGGAACAACTGTAACATAAAACTTCCCGTTTCCGCGAACAATAATCGAACAAGAACCCGTAAAAAACTCATTTGAACCCTGGTTAGAACCCGTAAAAGAATATTTTACCGTCTATACTAATAAAACTTGAAACGAATCGAAAAACTAGAATAATACGTCAAACATAATTCTTTCCTGACAGTGTTGTCCAAAACAAAACATTACAAAAAAAAAACAAAACAAATATAGATAAAAATAAACCTAGCGGCGGCCGCGACAATTATAAAACAAAAATATATTCATGATTTAGTTTTTAAATAAAAATGCCGTTTCCGTCACTTAAGATTGCCTGATTGAGCTGAAACCGGTCGCAATCGTTTTAGAATGACTTCGACCATATAAAGACTACTTCGAGGTTCTTCCGCTTTACGGGCCTGCTTAGCTCGGCGTGGTTTAGTGGAAGCCATTTTTGTCCTGTCTCTCTGGACAGTAGGCTTACCAGGATGGAGCTAGAGGTAGAGGCCCCTCTTTTATACTATATCACCACCCTCTAACACTACTGAAACCAACAGATATCGTACGAGTCTTTGACCTAGATATACATATATACAAGATTATATATATATGTATACCGTTGGCCATTTGTGATGGTTCGATTGAGCTGAAATTGGTCTTAATCGATTCAGCTAGCCGTCTACCTAAACACAAAATACCTTGTTTTATAGCCATTTCAAGTTTCAAAAAAAATTTTTTTTCATGACGTCATAACTTTGGTTGATGACGTCATAATGTTTTTAAACAATAGGCCTCGTAACCTCCTCGACATCTCGCGATTTGCAAAGTTTCGTTTCAATTTGAGAACGCCTTCGAGAGTTATCGTTCGCCATACGAAAGGGTAGAAACTCTTACATACATATATATATATATACATATATATATATATATATATATATATATATAAACTTTTTTCGGACATATATTTTTGTTATCAGGAAGTCAATAGGAACCGATTCCGCTCACTCCCACCCTCAACTTCCGTCATCCGAACAACCTCATAAGCGTCATTTTCATAATGAAAATTCGCTAAAATTAGATAAGAGAGCTTTCTTGAGCTTTCTTGTATTAGAAATTAGATAAGGGAGCTTTCTTGAGCTTCCATATCTCAAAAATTAGTTAAGGGAGCTTTCTTGAGCTTTCTTATATTAGAAATTAGATAAGGGAGCTTTCTTGAGCTTCCATATCTCAGAAATTAATTAAGGGAGCTTCCTTTAGTTTCCATATCTCAGAAATTAGATATGAAAGCTTTCTTGAACTTACTTATATCAGTAATTAGATAAGGGAGCTTTCTTGAGCTTCCATATCTCAAAAAATTATATAAGAGAGCTTTCTTGAGCTTTCTTATATTAGAAATTAGATAAGGGAGCTTCCTTGAGCTTCCATTTCTCAAAAATTAGTTAAGGGAGCTTCCTTGAGCTTCCATATCTTAGAAATTAGATAAGGGAGCTTTCTTGGGCTTCCATATCTCAAAAAATTAGATAAGAGAGCTTTCTTGAGCTTCCTTATATCAGAAATTAGATAAGTGAGCTTATTTAAGCTTCCATATCTCAGAAAGTAGATAAGGGAGCTTTCTTGAGCTCCCACATCTCAGAAATTAGATAAGTGAGCTTATTTGAGCTTCCATATCTCAGAAAGTAGATAAGGGAGCTTTCTTGAGCTTCCACATCTCAGAAAGTAGATAAGGGAGCTTACTTGAGCTTCTATATCTCAGAAATTAGGTAAGGGAGCTCCCTTGAGCTTTCATATCTCAGAAATTAGATAAGGAATCTTTCTTAAGTTTCCTTATCTCAGAAATAAGGTAAAAACGGCAGTTTCCGCATGTTTTATAAAAAGGAAGTACATTTTAAGAGAAAATTGCTTTTAAGGCTGAAAGATGTCACAGAATAAAGTCTGCGAAAGATTGATGAGACTTAATATCATTCATATTTAGTTACGGTGTCGTCCAAGTGGGTGGGCAGCGCTAGTGTTTAATAAAGACACTGCGACCCCACTAATATCTTCATTATTGCACGGATATTAAAACTTCAGCTCTCCAGAAGGTTTCAACTTCAAAAGAATACTATTACACGTCACTGTAAATTTCTTATTTTGTATACGACTTGTTTAGTCTAAAGATCAGCGCAGTAAATTGTTTTTCTCACACATGTGCAGTAAAAAGGTTCACTATATTAATAGCTCCTCTTCAAACATTTTAAGGTTGGCTCTAAAGAAAACAAGAGGCCTCGGCCTCTTGTTTTCAAAATAAACCCGTTGACGCGGTGTCGCAGCAAGGATAGCAACGCGCTAGCGTTGACCGCTTGGCGCCCACCCCCCAGGACGCAGTGCAAGTGCTTAGGATAGCTCAGTTAGTTAGAGCGCAACCGCGTTTAGGTTGATGTTCATCCTGGGTTCGAACTCCAGCTCGGGGGTTTCATTTTAATCTCACTTTTTAATATATATATATATATATATATATATATATATATAATATAATATATATATATATATATATATATATATATATATATATATAAGCTAACCTCATAAGCTCATTTTTCTTTGAAAATAATTTTTTTGTTACCACCTCGTGTCTATATATTTTTATTGCAAATAATAAAAGTTGGTCGTTTCAATGTTTTGTTTGCCCTGATGTGACGAATATATGCCGAAGTTGTATTGTTCTGTTTTTATTATTAGGGTTCCGCGCCTTTATCAAAGTAAATTTGCTGTTATTTCTCTACCTCATACGATGTTCATGAGTTCCTTTATGCGTCATCTCTTTAAACCAAAATCCTTGGTATAGAAATAGTAATGCCTTAACGGCCTCTAACATGGAGGCGGCTTTTAATGGTAGACGACAAATATAATAATGTGAAAACAACCTGTAGCCGTAATAACCTTACTTATAACAATGGGACCACACATCGAAATAACCTTTCAATATATCTCCATGAATCTAATCAACAGTCCCTCGATAAACCTAATAAATTATCTATCACTAAAACAACTCACAACTTCTGACTTTAAATGATTCAGGTTTGGTTATAAAAAACACCAAAAGTTAACCAATAGCAACAACAATTATTTCGAAATAAAACAATGACATATATAGGTTAATTCTTTAATAAGAAAGGAACAACCAACTGTTGAATGAATCAACAAGTGTGTGGGATGATATTTAATTGAAAGAAGTCACCGCCTTTAAGTTCAAATATTAAGTACCGAACTTAGCCATCCGAGATGAAACTTAAATCCGACCCAGAACAATGTAGCGCCGGACATTCCGAAATTCGTTTTGTCGTATTTTATTGTTCCTTAGAATTTTTATTACAACAATAAAATATAAATCAGATCTTATGTGACAATATGTATAATATATTATACAATAACTGGTCATAGGCGCTGATGTAGGTGATATGAAAATAGTTGTGGCGCCAAAAATAATTAATTATGTCATTATGGCGCCAAAATAACATGAATAAACATGAATTCCAAGAAATAAATTGAGACAACAGTCTTATTTTATTTTTTGGAATTCATGGTTATTCATGTTATTTTGGCGCCATAGTGACATAATTAATGTCTTGCTAAACATAGCGATGACATTTTTTATTTCGACTCGTTTGATTCATTATTAAGACTTAACATTCTACTATATAATCACAAAAACAATTTGAGTGGTTGTTTGGTGCAATAGCAGTGTTGAACCAACTTAAGAGGATATATATACTTCGTTCACATGCGGGGTTTAGCAGAGGGTTCAACCCTGTGTTCAACCCCTTTTGAGGTTCTTCACCAACTGTTTACACGGCATTTTACACCGTGAAAAATTAGTTTCAGGGTGGAATACCGTGTTCAGTCCTGTTAACACGACAACTGCCATATTAGTCGAAAAACGTAATTTGTTTACATAAACTAATAAAATATAGGGTTCAGGAAATATATATCAGGTCTATTTCATGAACTATAGGGTTCAGGAAATATATCAGGTCTATTTCATGAACTATAGGGTTCAGGAAATATATCATGTTCATTTCATGAACTATAGGGTTCAGGAAATATATCAGGTCTATTTCATAAACTATAGGGTTCAGGAAATATATCAGGTCCATTTCATGAACTATAGGATCCAGGAAATATATCAGGTCCATTTCATAAACTAAAGGGTTAAGAAAACCGATATTTTTAAAATGGCGACCATAATGGCGCAACATTTAAAACAAATTTTGAATGAAAAAATCATGTTGCATATTGTTCTAAAGCTCTTGCAGAGTAGAAAAAGAAAATACATATGATATGTACAAAATTATTAAAATAACAGAGAACTGAAAAATAGCGAACATTATTGCGGACCATTTAAAAAAAATTTGAGTGCAAAAATCGTTTTGCATATCATTTTAAAGCTCTTGAAGAGTAAAAAAAGATAATATACATTGCATGCTAAAAATGTATCATATATATATATATATATATATATATATATATATATATATACGGAATCTAGCGAGCAAAACGAACCTCTTGGACTATGTATTATAATAATTATACTAAATTTAGTGAGCTAACGAGCCTTTTAGCGAATTTTCATAATGAAAATGACGCTTATGAGGTTGTTCGGATGACGGAAGTTGAGGGTGGGAGTGAGTGGAATCGGTTCCTATTGGCTTCCTGATAACAAAAATATATGTCCGAAAAAAGTTTATATATATATGTATATATATATATATATATATATATATATATATATATATGTATATATATATATGTATGTAAGAGTTTCTACCCTTTCGTATGGCGAACGATAACTCTCGAAGGCGTTCTCAAATTGAAACGAAACTTTGCAAATCGCGAGATGTTGAGGAGGTTACGAGGCCTATTGTTTATAAAAACATTATGACGTCATCAACCAAAGTTATGACGTCATGAAAAAAAAAATTTTTGAAACTTAAAATGGCTTTAAAACAAAGTACCTAGTATTTAGGTAGACGGCTAGCTGAATCGATTAAGACCAATTTCAGCTCAATCGAACCATCACAAATGGCGCAAATGGTATACATATATATATAATCTTGTATATATGTATACGTCTAGGTCAAAGACTCGTACGATATCTGTTGGGTTCAGTAGTGTTAGAGGGTGGGGATATAGTATAAAAGAGATACCTCTACCTCTTGCTCCATCATGGTAAGCCTACTGTCCCAGAGAGACAGGGCAAAAATGGCTTCCACTAAACCACGCCGAGCTAAGCAGACCCGTAAAGAGGAAGAACATCGAAGTAGTCTTTATATGGTCGAAGTTATTCTAAAACGAATGCGACCAGTTTCAGCTCAATCGGACAATCCTAAGTGACGCAAACGGTATTTTTATTTTAAATAATCATGAATATATTTTTTTCAACCTTAAGATTTTACTCAAACAAACAATTTGTTTACAAAACAAATTTGACATTTTTCTTTAAATTCTATAAACAATCATGAATGTAAGTAAGAGTTTATACCCTTTTGTATAGTGGACGATAACTAAAGCTGATGAAAGATGGAACTATAATCTTTTCTTTAAAGCCTCTCAGGCCCGCGAAGCGGGCCTGTGAAACGAGGCTGTGAAAATTCGCTAAATACGTGGCAAAATGCCATGTAACAAGAAACGATAGTGAAACCATACATAATACAAAACAACAACAATGTGACCGCGAAGCGGTCACTGGGAGGCCCCCGGGCCGCGAAGCGGCCCGGCGGGCCGACGCCGCGGAGCGACGAGGCGCGAAGCGCCGAGGCCGCGTAGCGGCTACGGGCCGAAGGCCCGTATTTTACTATGTAAAATTCTCAAGATAAATGAGGAGATGTGAAAATTAAAATAATAGAATTTTTAATTTTTCTGATTCGTTACAGTAAGTAAACAAACAAAGCTATAGGTATCATTTGATACCATCAAGTTTTGCAAAATATGAATAGTGGACACAATATAATTGTGCGAAAGACACCTAGGAAATGTAACAAGCCAAATGGAATGCTACATCTGGGAACTGTTCCATCATTCGACATTCGTCATCATTGATGGCTCGACATAATGTCATGTCCCACTCTGTTTCGTTACGTCTAACTCATCAGGGCGCCGACAGAGCCTGAACTTACTCTGATCTTCAATTAAAATTCCGAAGAATATAATATGAAGTATTTACCAGAGACGAGCGGTGCTCTCTTACGACCGTACCGGCATCATGCTTAGCAAGCAATGATGGCGGAGTGACAATTCCTAAGTTCAGGCTCTGTCGGCGCCCTGATGAGTTAGACGTAACGAAACAGAGTGGGACATGACATTATGTCGAGCCATCAATGATGACGAATGTCGAATGATGGAACAGTTCCCAGATGTAGCATTCCATTTTGCTTGTTACATTTCCTAGGTGTCTCTCGCACAATTATATTGTGTTAAGCTATAGGTTTTGGCGCTTTAGATAAAAATTTCTACAGTTATTACTCTTTTCAATCAACAGTCAAAACTATACCTCTTCAATTGCAAGTTTTTTGAGCAATTTTCATTTCAAGTTCGTAAAACATGCATAAAATGCTTTAAAATCAAATAAGTAAGTTAATAAAGGAATTAAGCCGTAATTATTGGTTTGTTTACATTATTTATTTTATCGCCTCGCATTGTAGTCTTTATAGAGAGAAACATAGAGATATTATTACTAGAGGGGCCCTATATGTTTAATTTTGAAACATCGAAAAAGTAACCTGACCATCTTCGCTTATAATAATCAAATAATCAGTACAAAATTACACTAACTTATACAGTATAAGGTTAAAAATACATACAAAAACACTAATAATGTGCAGGAAGCCGATAACAATTGATTTATTATAACCTTAACTGATTCTTGAAGGAGGTTTCAGTGAGGTTACACAGAGCCCCTGAGAGCCCCAAAATGATGTTTCAGATCTCGCAATGTATTGAGATAGGCTATGCCCCCTCTAGTAGAATATATCTATATGGGGAGAAACATTTTAAGCTTGTGAAATATACCAAGTGGTAGAGGTTGGGTGCTATTAAAAAAAATCGAGTATTTCAAAACTGAAAAGTATGCTTTGCGGAGTGATTTAATAAAAGAGACACAAGGAAGTAAAAAATGATTGATGATGACCTCTTCAAATGACTTGGGTGACTTAAGGGTTCATTTGAAAATTAACCGTAACATAATGGTTGGAATAGCCTGGCGCCTCAGAATTATCATTACCCATCAGGGTGTCTACCTGATATTCAAATTAAAATACCTGCAATGTTATATTCTTAACAAATTGAATTATTTTAGTAGAACAAAAAATTCTTAAACCAAACTGTTAAAATCTTTTGTATCGGTCCTTTCTGTCCCCTCTTCAACTTGATAATTACTTTCACTCATCCACTTGCGTACGTGTATATAGGAAAAGTATCGCGTTCCTCCTAAATATGTATATGTATGTGTCTGTTTTCATCGTTTCTTCTAGTGTATTTATGATAGAGAGATGAAACTTTGTACAAAAATCAGTTCATACATGTAGTTGAGTTATCCGGAAAAATTTTTATGACGTCATTAACCCGCAATAATTTGTATAAATCATGAAACTCGGATTAGCTTGCATATAATCTGTACAAGACTAACAAATGTCCCAAGTTCTACTTCATTATCAGCATTAGTTAATTTTTACCACATGGCTTGTGTACGTTTTTTAAAAAAATCGTAAAATAATCCAATTAAATTGAAATTTAGTACAAGTGTATAGCTTTACGTAATAAATAAGTGCAATAAGTTAATTTTTATTATGACATGTATATCAATGGTTTTTGGTGGATCATAAAAGATAAGCTGCATCTAGCGTAGACAGTGCCTAAATGGGTTACCGAAATGGAATTAATTTACTATCTGAGGACGAGCGAAGCGTGTCCGAGGAAGAGTTACAAATAAATTTAACCACTTGTATATTCTAAGGACGAGTAAAGCGAGGCCTAAGCAGGGAGGATGAGCGTAGCGAATCCGATGTGCACTATCTATACACTCATACATACACATATACATACACTCATACAATACATAAAGCAATCGAAGAATCAGCTACCGTCGATACTTGCTGTTGGATATAAATATCCCTGGACCGGCTTCGGCATAACGCCATCATCAGCAGGCGGGGCAACACTCGAGCTCTCAACTAATAAAGTATATCAGTGATTAACTTCTAGTCTCAATAAGCACGACGAGCCCTCTGAAGATGCTCGTTGCTCGAAAGAACGTCGTGCTCATTGAGACTAGGAGTTAATCACTGATATAACTTTATTAGTTGAGAGATCGAGTGTTGCCCCCCTGTTGATGATGGCGTTATGCCGAAACCGGTCCAGGGATATTCATATCCAACAGCAAGTATCGACGGTAGCTGATTCTTCGATTGCTTCTTCTACTTGCGGTAAATACAACCTTTTTAATTTTAACATACATAAAGACACAAATGTTTGGAATATGTTGGTACTGAAAAGTCGGTAATGCAGAAAAAAGGGTTTTGTTTCATGCTAATGCAATGCTTTCTCTCTCTTTAAGAGGTAGGGAAGAAAAACTAGAGATATTTCTGGTGAAGTAAATTAATGAAATATATAAAGTTCTAATATGGATCCCACAGGTTTACTAAATGTAAATCAGTTTTTTCCCTGTTGTATCACCTGTGGGAAAATAGGCCCTAATTCTGAATGACTCACACGTAATAATCAAACCTTTTTCTTTAACTTTTTTTTTATAAAAATAAACAGTTAATAACAATATCGAAAAGATATTCATGATAAATACTTGAGTGTTTTAAAACGAATTTCTTTAGGTAAAATTAGTTTTTGGGCCAGCAATGTTGAAGCGATGACCTGACAATGAGGTAAGCAATATATATGCCATACGTTTATGTCAGTGGTATGGAATATGGGTGGTTTAGACGTGTCATAAAGCTTATACTCGTGATATTAAATTGGAATAAGGATGCCATGTGGTTTTTGAGCCAGCTCTGTAGAAGCCGTAAGGGGTTTTAAAAGTGATAAGGAGTCCATAGGTTCTGTGTACGTATATTAAAAAATCGAAAAATAATCCAATTCAATTGAAATTAAGTACAGGTGTCTAAATACCATAGGTTCTGCACCCAGCTTTGTGAACCTATTAAGCTTTTTAAATAGAGATGAGATACATAAGTTTAAGGCAGCTTATAATAAAGTTTTAAAAAGTGATAAGGAGTCCATAGGTTCTGCACCCACTTTGTGAACCTATATAAGAATTAATGAGGATACCATAATTTGTAAGGCAGCTTTATAATAATTTTTTAAAAGTGATAAGGACTCCATAGGTTCTGCACCCAGCTTGTGAACCTATATAAGAATTTAATGAGGATACCATAATTTGTAAGGCAGCTTTATAATAAAGTTTTTAAAAAGTGATAAGGAGTCCATAGGTTCTGCACCCAGCTTTGTGAACCTATATAAGCTTTTTAAATAGAGATGAGGATACCATAAGTTTTTAAGGCGCTTTATAATAAAGTTTTTAAAAAGTGATAAGGAGTCCATAGTTCGCACCCAGCTTTGTGAACCATATAAGCTTTTAAATAGAGAGGATACCATAAGTTTTTAAGGCAGCTTTATAATAAAGTTTTTAAAAAGTGATAAGGAGTCCATAGGTTCTGCACCCAGCTTTGTGAACCTATATAAGCTTTTTAAATAGAGATGAGGATACCATAAGTTTTTAAGGCAGCTTTATAATAAAGTTTTTAAAAAGGTGATAAGGAGTCCATAGGGTTCTGCACCCAGCTTTGTGAACCTATATAAGAATTTAATGAGGATACCATAATTGTAAGGCAGCTTTATAATAAATTTTTTTAAAAAGTGATAAGGACTCCATAGGTTCTGCACCCAGCTTTGTGAACCTATATAAGAATTTAATGAGGATACCATAATTTGTAAGGCAGCTTTATAATAAAGTTTTTAAAAAGTGATAAGGAGTCCATAGTTCTGCACCCAGCTTTGTGAACCTATATAAGAATTAAATGAGGATACCATAATTTGTAAGGCAGCTTTATAATAATTTTTAAAAAGTGATAAGAGTCCATAGTTTTGCACCTAGCTTTGTGAACCTATATAAGAATTTAATGAGGATACCATAATTTGTAAGGCAGCTTTATAATAAATTTTTTAAAAAGTGATAAGGAGTCCATAGGTTCTGCACCCAGCTTTGTGAACCTATATAAGAATTTAATGAGGATACCATAATTTTTAAGGCAGCTTTATAATAAAGTTTTTTTAAAAAGTGATAAGGAGTCCATAGGTTCTGCACCCAGCTTTGTGAACCTATATAAGCTTTTTAAATAGACGAGATCATAATTTTTAAGGCAGCTTTATATAAAGTTTTTAAAAAAGTGATAAGGACTCCATAGTTTTGCACCGCTTTGTGACCTATAAAGAATTTAATGAGGAACCATAATTTTTAAGGCACTTTATAATAAAGTTTTTTAAAAAGTGATAAGGAGTCCATAGTTCTGCACCAGCTTTGTGAACCTATATAAGCTTTTTAAATAGAGATGAGGATGCCATAATTTTTAAGGCAGCTTTATAATAAAGTTTTTTTAAAAAGTGATAAGGAGTCCATAGGTTCTGCACCCAGCTTTGTGAACTTATAAGAATTTAATAAAGGACATAATTTTTAAGGCAGCTTATAATAAAGTTAAAAAGTGATAAGGACTCCATAGGTTTTTGCACCCAGCTTGTGAACCTATATAAGAATTTAATGAGGATACACCATAATTTTAAGGCAGCTTTATAATAAAGTTTTTTAAAAAGTGATAAGGAGTCCATAGTTTCTGCACCCAGCTTTGTGAACCTATATAAGCTTTTTAAATAGAGATGAGGATGCCATAAGTTTTAAGGCAGCTTTATAATAAAGTTTTTTTAAAATGTGATAAGGAGTCTATAGGTTCTGCACCCAGCTTTGTGAACCTATATAAGAATTTAATGAGGATACCATAATTTTAAGGCAGCTTTATAATAAAGTTTTAAAAAGTGATAAGGAGTCCATAGTTTCTGCACCAGCTTTGTGAACCTATATAAGCTTTTAAATAGAGATGAGGATGCCATAAGTTTTTAAGGCAGCTTTATAATAAAGTTTTTTAAAATGTGATAAGGAGTCTATAGGTTCTGCACCCAGCTTTGTGAACCTATAAAGAATTAATGAGGATACCATAATTTTTAAGGCAGCTTTATAATAAAGTTTTTAAAAAGTGATAAGGAGTCCATAGGTTCTGCACCCAGCTTTGTGAACCTATATAAGAATTTAAATGAGGATACCATAATTTAAAGGCAGTTTATAATAAAGTTTTTTTAAAAAGTTGATAAGGAGTCCATAGTTTCTGCACCAGCTTTGTGAACCTATATAAGAATTTTAATAGAGATGAGGATGCCATAAGTTTAAGGCAGCTTTATAATAAAGTTTTTTTAAAAAGTGATAAGGAGTCTATAGGTTCTGCACCCAGCTTTGTGAACCTATATAAGAATTTAATAAGGATACCATAATTTTTAAGGCAGCTTTATAATAAAGTTTTTAAAAAGGTGATAAGGACTCATAGGTTTTGCACCCAGCTTTGTGAACTATATAAGAATTTTAATGAGGATACATTAATTTTTAAGGCAGCTTATAATAAAGTTTTTTAAAAAAGTGATAAGGAGTCCATAGGTTCTGCACCCACTTTGTGAACCTATATAAGAATTTAATGAGGATACATATATTTGTAAGGCAGCTTTATAATAAAGTTTTTTTAAAAAGTGATAAGGACTCCATAGGTTTTGCATCCAGCTTTGTGAACCTATATAAGAATTTAATGAGGATACCATAATTTGTAAGGCAGCTTTATAATAAAGTTTTTTTAAAAAGTGATAAGGACTCCATAGGTTCTGCATCCAGCTTTGTGAACCTATATAAGAATTTAATGAGGATACCATAATTTGTAAGGCAGCTTTATAATAAAGTTTTTTTAAAAAGTGATAAGGACTCCATAGGTTCTGCACCCAGCTTTGTGAACCTATATAAAATTTTTTGATAAGATGTAAGTTAAAATAAAAATTATCTCATTTTGTAACTGTTATGGTAATGAAAATTCGCTGATTTTGAGCGTAATGGAAACTACTTTTTAGGTAGACAAAAACCTTTTGTAACTGCAACCTTTTCGTTTACTGTGTCCTACTGATATTTTGGACACGCCCCCTATCAAAGGAAAAATAAGTAGGGTCCAAAGCCAGTACCTTGGGTCGCCCATTCAAAACTAATATCTGTTCCTAATTAAAATTCCTTTCAATAATAAATATACCTTTAACCTTACAATATGAAACAAAATTAGATAATAATTAAGAAAAACTATATACGTCAGTAAATACCATTCAAAGAAATATTGGTTGTTTTGATTGCCGTACCAAATTTTAATTATTTTGTATTTTTAAAGATTTTCCTTTAAATCTTAAAGCTTATCTATAAATCTAAAAGCTACTTTATTTATTTTTATTTAATATTATTTATTTTCCCGTTCACGTTTATTTTCTAGAGGGACATTACTTGATTTACGTTTTGTTTTGGTATTTCCTTTCTTTAGGTTCAGTTTTTTTTAACATGTTTGAGATATTCTCACGATTTCATAATTGGAGTAATTAGATGAAAGTAAAAAATGTAAGTAATTTGATTTCATATAGGGCAGCATGCTAGATGAAAATATAAATTTAGGATAGTCATACATAAACTATAATTATAGATTAAATATTTGAGTTATATATGTTAAAAATGTAAATATTATGTAAAGCTAGAACTAGAGGTATTAAGTCTAAGAGCCAAGCTTGAAAAAACGTTTTCAAACAGAACTAAAGTAAATGTACTTTTTCTGTTCCTTGAACCAATTTTTTGAGTAAAATATACCTTAAATGTATTCTGCCAATACTAAGAATCAATTTTGTTTATAAATAAACCTAAAATTATTAAAGATTCGACGATCTGCCAATCTATAGGTGCACTGCCTCACACTGAATTTTCTGAAAGTATTCTCTTAACAGACGTGTGCTAGTAGCACTGCGGAACTTTGACTTTCAGGCCAGGGATATTAAATGAGTTTGTGCACACTGGCGTCGGGACAGCTAGAGTTATTTGTAGGGTGGCGCTGAGCTAGGCATGTTGGTGAACCTAGCTAGAGTCTGGTGATGCAAGAGGAGCTGATGAGATTGGTGAGACTGGATAAACAAGGACGGTGCCAAGTGAGACTAATGTGATCAGACGAGCTAGTAAGACTAGATTTACCAAGCACACTGTGAACTAGTAGTCCGCGCTAGCCTGAGCGGTGAGCCTAGCCAGAGTCTAGCTTGTCTAGATGAACTGGGCTCACTGTGAACTAGTAACGGACACTAGACAGAGCGGTGAGTTTGGGTAGGGTCTAGTTATGATAAATAAACTAGGCACACTGTGGATTACTCCATGTGCCGCCATGTACGGAGGGTGTGCTTCCTAGATGATTAGGTGAGTACAAACTCTGGGGAGAATTAAATGAGTAAGGGGAAACGCTAATATGACCCTTCAGGCTTAAGCGAAATAAACAAAAAAAACATATACTTTATAACAAATAATAACAATACTTCATAACAAATAATAATAACAAATGATAACAATACTTTATAACAAATAATAACAATACTTCATAACAAATAATAACAATACTTCATAACAAATAATAACAATATAACTTAACAATAATAATAATAACAATACTTTTACAATAATAACAATAATAACAATACTTATAACAAATAATAACAATACCTTCATAACAAATAATAACAATACTTCATAACAAATATAACAATACTTTATAACAAAATAACAATACTTTATAACAAATAATAACAATACTTTATGACAAATAATAACAATACTTTATAACAAATAATAACAATACTTTATAACAAATAATAACAATACTTCATAACAAATAATAACAATACTTCATAACAAATAATAACAATACTTTATAACAAATACACAAACAACAAATAAACAATACCTTTATAACAAATAACAATACTTTATAACAAATAATAACAATACTTTACAATAACAATATATAACAATAATAACAATAACTTCATAAACAAATAATAACAAATACTTTATAACAAATACAATACTTTATAACAATAATAACAATACTTTGACAAATAATAACAATACTTATAACAAATAATAACAATACTTCATAACAAATTATAACAATACTTTTAACAATAATAACAATACCTTTATAACAAATAAAAATACTTTTTTCTATTAATTTAGTAGAATGCAAGTGAAAGTAAATAATAATGTAAATGTAAGATTTTCCAAGTAAAAGGAAGTATAGATTTAAGATAGGATTTATGATTTCATTGTGAAGTAGAAAGACGATCACACGGATCGGTGTAATGTGATGGCTGGCATCACGTGACCCGATCAAGCGATAACACCGTTATGAGAAACACCATATTCATTGTAGTTGTATGATTTGCATTAAAAGCAAAATATAAACATGTTTACTTTTCCTCATTTATACCGTAGGTATATAGAAAAGTATTGTGTTTGCAAAAATTCCGAAACCGGATGAAAAACGGAATTATGAGTTTGAGTAGTTTTTAAGACCTTTGAGTGGTTTTAGCAGTTGCCTGTCTGTTTCAGTCCAAGAGCCGGACCTGAAAAAATTGTGACTCATTTTGTACTACTTCAAACCAAATTTTTCTGAAAATATAATTTTAATTATGAAAGAAAAGCATAGTCTGCCTATCCAGAGTGGAGCCCTTCATATAATTGCGCATGCTTAAAATTTTATAAAATCGCACAAATTTCAGTTATCTTGAAATAAGTGGTTCCCTGTGGGTCGGGTGCAAAACATGAAGAGGACATTTTTAAGGTGATAAAATTTTCTATAAAAACAAGTGTTTAATCATTAAAATCGGATAACTACAACCAAAGTTATGGCTCTGTCAAAAACACCAAAAAATGGTTTTTTTATGCAGTCATCGAATTTCTTTGAAAAAATATTAGCTTTTTGTGCATTTTTTTGGCAATTTTACAAATGTTATAACTTTATTTATACTTATCCGATTTTGACGAAAAACTCTGGTTTTAAAGAAAATTTTATCAGTTTTAATTAATGTCCTCTCCATGGTTTGCACACGACCTACAGGAAACTACTTATTGCAAGAAAAACTGAAAATTGTGCGATTTTCTAATATTTTGAACGAATGCATTCATATGAAGTACTCCACTCTTAATTGACAGACTATGCTTTTCCTTTATAATTTATGTTATATTTTCAGAATAATTTGGTTTAAAGTAGTACAAAATGAGTCACATTTTTTAGGCCTGGCTCTTGGACTATATGTGTGTGTGTGTGTGTGTGTGTGTGTGTGTGTGTGTCTGTTTATCATCACAGTGCCCAGAGTATTTATGCTAGAGAGTTGAAATTGAAAAATCGGTCTACCACTGTAGTTGTGTTTATGACGTCATTAACCCGCATAATTGACTCAGCAAATATTTCGAAAAATCATAAAACGCGGAGAAATTTTTAACACATTATAGACCAAGACCCCAGGGGTGTTTTGTTAATAAAAAGTGTAATGGCTGGAACCGGTCTTAATTTTTCGTAAATATCTTCCTTAACAAGGATCTGCAATTCTGCCGACTCGTATCGGATGGGTGTCCCAGGCAGAACGCACTTTACATGTAAAATTTACCACCGAAGTTAATAAAAATTGTAATGGCTGGAAACGGGTTTAATTTTTCGTAAATACCTTCCTGAACAAGGATATGCAATTCTGCCGACTCGTAACGGATGGGTGTCCCAGGCAGAACCTTTGACCTTTTTAAAGTGCGTTCTGCCTGGGACACCCATCCGATACGAGTCTGGAGAATTGCAGATCCTTGTTCAGGAAGGTATTTCCAAAAAATTAAGACCGGTTCCAGCCATTACACTTTTTATTAACAAAACACCCCTGGGCTCTTGGACTATTATATCATATGGTCTAAAAACAAAACAAATCATTCTAAAAATATTAACATTGTAACACTAGTGAGAAATTATATCTTTGGCACTCATGTAGCCAGGTATGTGCTAAGTTCCATCTTATTATTAGAATTAGTTCAATTTCCATCAAATAATTTGTAGACTTTTTTAAAATAAATATCTAAATATCAGAACATATTCCAATTATATTGAAGTAATAAATAAGTAAACTAAGTTTCGCTATAATACAACAAGTCTATCCATGATTTTTAGTGAATCATAAAAGTTAAGCAGCATCGAGCGTGTTCTGTGCCTGGATAAATAACCACTGGGACTGAAAGGAATGTATTTACTATCTAAGGACAAGAAAAGCAAGTCTGAAGACGTGTTGCAATATAAATTTAACGACTTGTACTCCTGAGAACGAGCGAAGCAAGTCCGATGTAATGAAGAAAAGTACCGAGTACTCAATTTTTTATATTGTCAAAAGCATTGTGTCAATACAAAGGCACTTTATGAAAAACGCAATATGTATGTATATGTATTATATATATATATATATATATATATATATATATATATATATATATATATATATATATATATATATATATATATGTGTGTGTTGTGTGTTGTGGTGGGATGTGTGTTAATGCACCAAAATTCTTAATTACTGAATGGATTATAAGGTTGTATGTATTTTGGATTGTTACTCGTGTTTTGTTACATATATGTGAGATATCAAGCCAAGGCAAAATCATATCAAAGTGTATTTGACATTGTTACTCTTGTTGTTACAGATGTGTGAGTTAAGGAGCAAAGACAGAGTCATATCAAAGCTGGAAAAGGAGCTGGGACAACTTAGGACTCACTGCGAGAAGCTCACTAGTAAACAGGTAAATTAAATTATTTGTCAATTTATGTTGGTTTCCGCTTTTATCTTTACTTAACATGTATGAGGCTTTGATATATTTTAGCCAAAATATATGTTAGCCAAAATATATGTTAGCCAAAATATATGTTAGCCAAAATATATGTTAGTAAATAAGTTGAGCTGTGGAGTCAATCAATAAAAGGAATTGAAAGAAACAGTCTCTTCACTAATTTTAAAGACAATATATTGACAGAGCCAGCTTTCAGTTTTAACAAACCAACATCAGTGCCTAACCAACAAAGTACAAACCAAATATATTACAAAAAATTACAGCATAACAATAAACAGCAACTACTCTTAAAGTACAAAATAAATATAAAATAATAATAAAAAATAAATAAATAAATAACATAACTAAGCCAAATATATAAAATAATTTAAAAATGATATAATATAAATTAGGTATAAGAGCAATATAAATGCATAAAAATGAATATAAAATATAAATAATTCAAATTATTAGAATTAAATTTTTATTATTAGAAATAAATAAAATATAGATAAAATTAAATTAAATTAAATAGATAAATTACCGGTGAGTCGAGAAGAAAGTCAAGCAACAGGCATAATTGAATTATGCCTGTTGGAATATTCAAGTGTCTACGTTTGCTGGGAGTGCTTTAGAATTTTGATGAGTCAGTGAGTGAGAGTCAAAACTGCCTAACTCTGAGCCTCCATATCTCATTTCCTTTAAATGGCAAAGATATGATATTCAGTAGAATTGGTCAGCTCAACAAGATCATTTAGTTGCTATTAAAATTATATTTTTATGTCCTCAATAAAAAGATACGAGGGGAGAAATAGCCTCAAGATGCTTCCAATAAAGAATGGTACGACAGTGACAGATAGACTAGGCGGGAGCACGGTAGTGTCACCGATATAGCCTGTTGTCAAAATCAATTTATCTGTAATTTTGACTGCATAATATAGCAAAAGAATAATAAAATTTCTCAACAGTTCACAGAGAGAGAACAGTGGAGATACTTTTTATTCTATCGTTCTATTAAGATAGACTCCATTTATGATCATTTTTAAACATTTGACTGCACAGTTAAAA
>JACMZG010001870.1:47801434-47838422 GCA_018340805.1 Microvelia longipes | reverse complement strand
TATTCGGTACAAGAGTACACATTTACGTAATATATTCGGTACAAGAGTACACATTTACGTAATATATTCGGTACAAGAATACACATTTACGTAATATATTAGTACTTCAAGTTTCGTTTTAATACAACTAAATTCATGATTTTTTGTTGGATCATAAAAGTTTAGTAGCATCGAACTCCTTAACTTTGAGTGCCCGGATAGGTGGCCGCTGGAAATGAAACAGATATATTTACTATTTGACGAGCGAATTATATTCGCAGTTCTGCAGTTTAAATTTAACGACTTGCATATTCCAAAGACGAGTGGTGCGAGTCCGAAGAAGGGAGGATATGCATAGCGAATCCGATAGGATGAGTGAAACGTCCGAGGTACCCCGTACCCGGTTTTTGTTATTAGTATAATTGTTGAGAATTGTTCTTTAATTTTGAGGGATCTCAATAATTTTATTTTTTTCTGCCTCTAAATTTTTTTGTCGCCGATAAACAGTCTTGCCTCTTTGTGGGGTAAAAAATATGACTGATAGAGAAAAATTTCTAGTTATTACACATCATTTTTTTACCTATAGAACCCAAATCACCTACATTAAAATTTGTTTTTAATTACTTTTTTGCACAATTTTAAATTTTGCCCCTCCGTAGAGGGCAAACTATTAGTGATTGACCAAATATTTACAATCTATGACCCAAATAATATGCAAGAGAAAATACGTGGTCAATTTGAAATTTCAAAGGTTGATGCAGTAGGGTGTCATTGGTGCGGTGTCCAATGATATGGTGAATCCTTAAGTTTCAATATTTTATCTTATACAGTTCAGAAACTAAGAGAGAAGGATGAGACTTTTTGACCACTCCGTATAATAAGCATTGATTTATCTGGTCCCAAAAATATCCAGGTCAGCTTGCAATCAGTATTTTTTGACATAACCATTTGCTAGAGTAAAATCTGCTCTCAATACTACGAATTGCAAGATTGAACATTTCATGTTTTTATATCTGGCAAGATAAAGAGGATTTATCTTTACTACACACTAACACATTCAAACTTAGTCCTTCCGTCTGATTTCTTATCAACTGTCGTTTTAGAAAACTCTCCACAGTACAGATTAGTCATGTATCACTTCTCTCCAAGTGTTTTAGAGAGTTCCATTATGTTGTTACTTTTAGTATTGATGAATATAGGTTATAATTATGGTTATAATTTAAGTCGGGGTGAGTGTTCTCCAGGTTATGTTCAGTGCGAAAAGGGTTCAAATTGGAGATCGAATTATAGTGATTACTGCATTCAGGAGAAGTTAGTGTGTAATAATATCTATGATTGCAGTGATAGTTCCGATGAGAAATATTGTACTGGAAATTTTAATTTTGGTTTTAAAGGTTTCGCTATAAAATTTGTTACAGGACCTTGTGATATAGATCGGTTATTGTGTTTAAAAGGTTACTTGGAAAGTACGGGAGATAGAGTCGGTGATTACAGGTGTACCAAGATTTACTGGATTTGTGATGAATATAAGGATTGCTCTGACGACGAGTCCGATGACGTATTCTGTCCGTATAATGAAACATCTAATTTCTACAACTTCCAGTTCTCACAATCAGGTTGTCCTGAAAATTATTATAAATGTAAAACTGGGAATTCTAAGCACAATTTAACTGAAAATAATGGATGCATAAGAGGATCCTGGATATGCGACGGTACTTTAGATTGTGAAGACAAGTCAGACGAAACTTACTGTCCTTATTTCTTCGACACACCTGTTGATCCAACGCCCCAATCGTTGTTAATAACTTCACCAATAACTGCGTTTGAAACCAGCCAATCTTTGCCAATAACATCACCCACCATCACCACAGATTCAACGCTAGATTCTGATTTGACATCAACCGATTCGATATCTTCTGTAATTCCTATCACAGGAATAACCCCAAGGAAACAGACGTCTCTTACACAAAATAAAATTATTCCGAAATCTGTTGATCTGTTCAGTTACATCGTTACGTCTATAACGGTACAAATACTATTACTAATATTGGTATCTGGATACATTATTCTGAAAATAATTTCTTTCAGACGCAATGTATGGTTTAGTAATAATAATAATAATTACAATTTAACTCCTTTAACATATTAGTTAATAGTATTACATTACAATCTTTTGTATTTTTTGTACTATCTTTTGTATAAAATTAAAGAACATTATTTAATACAAAAAGGCCCTCCAGTAATAATATTTCTATGTTTATTTCTGTTTATTTCTGCCAGAGTTCGATTACTGTATTATTTCTCTTAATATGCTTATCAGGCCAGTAAAACTGCTTTAGCTCTAATACTTAGCGCCAAAAATATTGTTGTATTACCGAAAAAAAATGTAAAAATGTTAATAAGTTTTCGATCATTATAAATATATATAATATATATATATATATATATATATATATATATATATATATATATATATATATATATGTACTAAATATAAAGAATTTATGATAGAAAACACTATGAAAATACTTACATAAAAATAGTAACGTTTCGAACTATGTTATTCGTCTGACAGAGAGAAACTGATATATATATATATATATATATATATATATATATTATATATATATATATATACATATATATATACATATATATTATATATATAATATATATATATATATATATATATAATATATATATATATATAATATATATAAATTACACGTACACCTGAACATCGTGGTAGGATTAATTAATTTTTGTTTATGTTTTCTATATTATTTCTATTAAACTTGAATAGAATTTTGTGCTCTTAGTTTTTATTAATTCTACTTGGTGTTAGCTATTATTTTGCTAGCGTATCATACCTTTAAGCATAGTAAATGGAAATCACCTTAGAAGGTTACTGTATAGAGAATCCCCTGATAGGCAAAAAGTCTTTAAAACCTTAAAAATATGGCTTTAAAATAAACCTTCTTATTAATCAATTAGAGTACTCTATTATTATGAAACTCTTTAATTAATCAATTAAAGTACTCTATTATTATTAAACGCTCTAAATAATCAATTAGTGCCATATATTAATTTAAGCTCTAATTAATTAATTAATTAGAGAACTTATTATTATTATTAAACGGTGCAATTAATAATTAGAATGCTTTGTATTTAATTAACTCTTTTATTTATTAATTAGAGCCCTGTATTTGTAATTAACGCATTAATTAATAAGAGCGTTTATTATTAATAAACATTTTATTGATAATAAACCAGGCCTTACTGTATGGTCTACTCACCATGCTTAGTGTGTCTACTCACCAGCATGCATAGGGGTCTACTCACCATGCATGCATAGTGGGTCTACTCACCATGCATGCATAGTGGGGTCTACTCACCATGCATGCATAGTGTGGTCTACTTACCATGCTTGCATAGTGTGGTCTACTCACCATGCATGCATAGTGGGGTCTACTCACCATGCATGCATAGTGGGGTCTACTCACCATGCATGCATAGTGGGGTCTACTCACCATCCATGCATAGTGTGGTCTACTTACCATGCTTGCATAGTGTGGTCTACTCACCATGCTTGCATAGTTTTACCCTAGCCTTTGGATAACCACTTTATTCTGAAGTCGACCGCAGCGAGACCGAATTAATACCACCTTAGGTTGGTGTCATTTCGAGGAAAAGTACCAAGGCATCCTTTGCCTTTGCCAATTTTTAAGTCAGGATAGTTCGCAATTAAATTAGAAGATTTTAAAAAAGAAACGTAACAAAAAAAATATTCGGCCTGAAATTGAATATCCATGAGAACGATCGAATGAAAAAGAAAATAAAAGACTAACAAAAAGCTCTAAGCCAAGGAAGAGATGAAAGGGCAAAAAATATATCCAATATTTAGCATAAAAATATGAGTTCAAAATTCTGTTTAGATCTAAGATAATACGACTCAAACCCTCGGGAGATGACTTTACCATACAGATCCGAGTTGGTACAACGAAGAAAAAAACCTTATCTTGATTAGGAACGAGTAAAAAGTTACAAGTCAAAATGGGAGAAGGGGTCACTGGGCAATGCAACGGTACAAACCGGCAAACAAGGTGTGCGTGAGGGTGAAAGCATCACAATGTTTAGTTCCGAACCAAACGGTCCTTTTCGGGACTATCAAGTTAAAATAGTCTTAAATTGAAAGACCAATAATTGTGGTTTTAAATATGTTTTTAATTTAAGAAATAATTTAGAATTTAATTAATATATTTCGTTATTAATAAGAAGACGTACCTTACTGGAGAAATAGTGGTAGTTGGCCTACTAGTTTCAACAACCCTTCCGAGGTCCTTTTCGAGACCATTATTTTAATATAGTCTAAAATTGAAACACTAATTGTATTTAGTGGTTCTTAAAAGACCGTTTAATTAAGTAATAAATTAAAAGGATTAAATGATCCATTGTTCTTTCACTGAGAAGGGGTACCTCACAGGAGATATAGTGGGAGTTGGCCTCTGCAGGTAGGATACAGGTGAAGACAATCCAGTACGGTCTTACCTTTCACACAGGTAACCTTCCTACCTGCTACATAAAAATATTTCGAAAAAAACCGCGTTCCGAAAATAACGGCTTTCTATTATCTATATTTGCTTATTCCGCCTGTACGAGTATTTGTCAACAAAAGAAATCATTTTCCGTTCAAGTTGGCGTGATCGGAAGGGTTAAACAGTTTTAATAATTTTAGTTCTCGTATAAATTTTGTTGTTTACATGGAGAGTTGAAATTCTGACCCGAATGACTTGAAATTAGTGATAATTTGCGTTTTGGATTGAATAAGGAATACATTGCATAAAAGGTAAAATACATTTATTTTTTTATTTATTTATTTAATGTTAATCATCAGTAATAACTTTACTTATTGGAAGACAATTTAGAGTAATAACTTTTCTAATTGGGAGGCAATTTCAAGAATTAACTTTACTTATTGGGAGACAATCTCAAGTAATAACTTATCTACTAAGATACAATCTCAAGTATTAACTTTACTCATCGGGAGACAATCTAAAGTAATAACTTTACTTATTGGGAGATATATCTCACGTAATAACTTTACTCATTGAGACAATCTCAAGTAATAACTTTACTCATTGGGAGACAATTTCAAGTTATAACTTTACTGATTGGGAGACAATATTAATAACACTGAGTATCACTTTACTGATTGGAGACAATTCAAGACTTTAATTGGGAGACAATATCAAGTAATATCTTTATGATTGGGAGACAATCTCAAGTAATAACTTTACTGATTGGGAGAGAGACAATCTCAAGTAATAACTTTCACTCATTGGGAGACAAAGTAATAACTCATTGGAGACAATCTCAAGTAAAACTTTACTCATCAATCTCAAAGTAATAACTTACTCATTGGGAGACATCTCAAGTAATAACTTTACTCATTGAGAGACAATCTGAAGTAATAACTTTACTCATAGGAAGACAATCTCAAGTAATAACTTTACTCATTGGGAGACAACATCAAGTAATAACTTTACTCATTGGGAAGACATCAAGTAAATAACTTTACTGATTGGAGACAATATCAAGTAATATCTTTACTGATTGGGAGACAATCATCTCTGATTGGGACACAATCTCAAGTAATAACTTTACTCATTGGGACTATCTCAAGTAATAACTTTACTGATTGGGAGACAATATCAAGTAATATCTTTACTGATTGGGAGACAATCTCAAGTAATAACTTTACTGATTGGGACACAATCTCAAGTAATAACTTTACTCATTGAGAGACACTCAAGTAATAACTTTACTCACTGGAGACAATCTCAGTAGAGAGACAATCTCAAGTAATAACTTTACCTCACTGGAACAATCTCAAGTAATAACTTTACTCATCAATCTCAAGTAATACTTTACTCATGGAGACAATTCAAGTAATACTTTACTCATTGGGAGACTATCTCAAGTAATAACTTTACTCATAGGGAGACAATCTCAAGTAATAACTTTACTCATTGGGGAGACAATCTCAGTAATGTAATAATAACTTTACTCAAGAGACAACTCAAGTAATACTTTACTCATAGGAGACAATCTCAAGTATAACTACTCACAATCTCATCTTACTCATAGGAGGCAATCTCAGTAATAACTTTAACTTATTAATAGACATTTTTAAGTATATATATATTCAAATATATATGAACTTGCGTGAAAAACGTTCGAGATACCTAATGCCACATTTTTACAGTCATTTTTAGCAGTCTTCAAAATTTTCAAACAAGGAAGAACAATACTGCTTGACAATTACGGTCAGTAGTTGTTTATTTTTGTTTTAAAAAATAAACAATTGGATCGAGGAAAGAGTATTATCAAGAACATGATGTCAACACTGTCATCATTCCAAGGCCACGAGATCGTATTTTTGCTCGCAGTAAGCGATAATTTGACTGTAGTAAGAAGATAGTAATCCCACAATCCATAGAGATATATACTAGAAGGGGCATAGCCTATTTAAATACTTTGAGAGGCCTGAAACATCTTTTTGAGGCTCTGTGTAACCTCATTGAAACCTCCTTCAAAAGAGACTTAAGGTTATTATTAATAAATTTATTCTGGTTTTCCGCACAATGTTTGTGATTTTATTTGTATTTTCAACGTTTTACTTTTGTTATTGTTATTTTGTACTGATTATTTGATTATATTTATAAGCGAAATTCTTAGAATAATACTATATATAGAAGGAGCACTACTGATAACACGAAAGGCGGTTCACTGGTGCAACTAAGTAATGCTGCCACTCTATCAATATACAGTTTTCTAAAAAAAAGTTGGCAATACTTCCGGTTGCTGATTATTATGTTCTATTATTAAATTAATGATTGATTATTCATAAAATACTAATAAAATATCGGTGCATTACAAATATTTAAGCATTTTAAATTGTAGTTTAACGTATTTATTAAAATATATACAAATAGTAGTCCTCGTCAACTAAATGTAGATTCTCGTATTCCGCCACGCTTTTGCCATCTAAGACCAGTTTTATTAAATACTCTGCAGGTGTTTTAGGTTATTATATTTGTTCTTTTCGATCTTTCTTCATTAATAGATATTTATGACAAATATTTAAAATAATGTTTTGTTGTCAGGTTGGCAGCATTACTTAGTTGCACCAGTCAACCGGCTTTCGTGTATCAGTGGAATTACATTGTGTTTACGGTCCTGTGCTCCTTCTATATATAGTATTATTCTAAGGCGAAAGTGGTCAGGTTACTTTTTCGATGTTTCAAAATTTTAACCTATAAGGCCTCTCTAGTAATAATATCTCTATGTTTTAATCAGTAAGAATTAATTTTTTATTATCATCACTTATAACTTTGTGGTTCTTTCGTCAAAACTAGAGGTAAAATGCATTCTTCAATGCGAATTAGATGTGACAAGGAAAATTCGGAGGTACCCCGTACCCGATGTTTTCATTTGGAAATTCGCTAAAAGTATCGCACAATGTACGTGCTCAATTTTCAGATGGTAGCCTCTAGATTTAGTATTAATGAAGGCTATTGTCAGATAGCAGAAGCAATTTACATATTAAATTACAAGATATTAAGTTTAGATTTTGACAGTGTTCTCATAAGTATAGAATATCCGATACTATAACGATCTATTGTATCGCTCCTTTTCTCAATCATCATAAGACGAATGTATCAAATGTCGAATTGTATCAGATATCATTTGATACAACTGATTTTTGCGAAAAACGATTATTTGAAATGCGCCAAAAAGTTTTAAAATTATCATGAGCTAATCTTCATATGAGTGACAAAATTGTTGTGCTGAGTCGATGTTGGAATGACCATTATAATTTTGTCTAAAGTGTGAAATGCATATGCCCATTGCCTTTGAAAAAACCGGAAATAATCTTTTAAGGAATTAATAATACCATTGCTCCGGTTATAAGGCATAAAACGGAAACTTAAACAAGACCTGAATAGTTTAGCAAGAAACATGCATAGCAGAGAAAATTTGCCCGGCTTGCACACCTCTGCAAGTCCAGAATTATTTTCTTGATTTACATTGAATGCCGTTTTTTTGTGATTTTTATTTCTGTCTTTTTATGGTTCATTAGCTGGTTGATATATGTTTGGTTGTATTATATGCTGGTTGCTGGTTGATATTATTAAGTTTTATGGTAGCTGGTTGATATTATTAAGTTTTTTTATGGTAGCTGGTTGATATGTTTTATGGTAGCTGATATTATATTAAGTTTTTATAGTAGCTGGTTGATATTATTAAGTTTTTATGTAGCTGGTTGATATTATAAGTTAATATATTATTAGTTTTATGGTACTGGTTGATATATTAAGTTTTTTTATGGTAGCTGGTTGATATTATTAAGTTTTTATGGTAGCTGGTTGATATTATAAAGTTTTTAGTATTGATATTATAAGTTTTAGGTAGCTGGTTGATATTATTAAGTTTTATGTAGCTGGTTGATATTATTAATTTATGTACTGGTTGATATTATAAGTTTTTAGTAGCTGTTGATATAAGTTTTTATGGTAGCTGGTTGATATTATTAAGTTTTTATAGTAGTTGTAGCTGGTTGATATTATTAAGTTTTATGGTATGGTTGATATTATTAAGTTTTTATAGTATATGTTTTTATGTAGCTGGTTGATATTATAGTTTTTATTAGTATGGTTGATATTATTAAGTTTTTATGGTAGCCGGTTGATATTATATTATGTTTTTATGGTAGCTGGTTGATATTATTAAGTTTGGTATTGATATTATGTAGGTTGATATTATTAAGTTTGTATTGCTAGATTCAAATGCGTTCGAAATATAAAATATAAGGTCATTCTAAAACTTAAGTCTAGAGCTGCTTTATCTCGCTTATTAATTTCTTTGCATTTAATTCCAACGTAACTGTAAACTTTATTCTCTTAAAGACGTCCTCAGCTTCAAGCTATCTACTAGTCTCATTGATCTAGCGTTTAATAATTACTAAATCGTGTTTTAAAACTGCACAGGGCGTTAACGTCAACCATTAGATATCTAACGACGATATCATTGGATAATGTCACAATGATGCGCAAACGACAAGTCATTAGGAACAAGGAAGTTTAGCGCTTATATAACGAGGTTATGATTAGCCATTATCCCGACAAGTTATAAGATAACAATATGGTGGACAATTCTAACTGTTTAAGAGAAAGGTTTAATACTTTCTTGTATAGTAATGTTTAACTTTGATAATAGATGTCTCTCGAATAAAAATGACGAGTAATGATCAAATAATTACGATGTAACATTGTTCACCTTTCATATTCGATTATTTTTTTTTATACTTTTCCTCATTTATACTTTAGGTATAAAAGAAAAGTATTGTGTTTGCAAAAAAATCCGAAACCGGGATGAAACCAGAATTATCCGTTTCAGGTTTTTTAATGACCTTCTAAGTAGTTTTCTCAAAGTTGTCTGTGTGTGTGTCTGTTATCATTGTAGCTCCTAGTGTATTTGTGCTAGAGAGTTGAAACTTTGTACAAAAATCAGTCTACTGCTGTAGTTGTGCTATTCGGAAAAAAATATTATGTGGACCATAATATAACCATCTTATACACCATATTAACCATCAAATGACTGCCTCCGTGGCCGAGGTCGTTAAGGCGTTAGTCTGACCTTTGACACCTTCGGAGGTCTGGGGTTCGCATCCCAGGTTACGCTCTCAGTTATAGAAGATTATTGTTTAGATAATTATCGCCAACTTTAGAATACACTTTGAGCGTAACGGTTGCTAATACCACCCGAGGTGGTTCCCGCAGGGGTTATCCCTGATGAGCCGTAAGGCTCTAAACGGACATTATTATTATTATTATTAACCATCAATAATGACTTGCGAATTTCGAAAAATCATAAAACGCAGAAAAATGGTGCGATCTGATTGAAGTTTGGCACGCATGTAGCCATGTATAAGACTAACATATGTGTTATGTTTCATCTCATTAAGCGTTAATGTGTCATGTTTCATAAGCAATAATTCAATTTTTATCGTATGACTTCACTACATTTTTTAAAAATCAGAAAATGACTCAATTGAGCTTAAATTTGGTACAAGTGTATACCATTAATTAATAAATAAGTACTATACGTTTCGTTTCAATGCGACAAGTATATCTATGATTTTTGTTGGTTCATAAAAATTAAGCACAACATTAGGCCTGGCAAGTGTTGTATGGGTGACCTTTGAGAATGATACGAATGTATTTACTATCCAAGGACGAGCAAAGCGAGTCCGGAGACATGTGGCAGTATAAATTTGGGGAATTGTCCGAAGCAAGGAGGAAAAGTTCCGAGGTACCCCATTTATTTATTATACTCCTGAGTGGTTTTCACAAAGTTGTCTGTCTTTATGAGTGTGTATTAGTGTGCATATGAGTGTGTGTGTGAATGTGTATGAATGTGTCTGTTATCATCGTAGCTCCCAGTGTGTTTATGCTACAGTTGAAATTCGATACGAAAATTAATCTTTAGGTCTAGTTGAGCTATCCGATAAATAATTTGTAGCATATTTTCGTTAAACCCCAATTTTTACTTAATGCTTCGATCAAAATTTATTTATCGAAATTTATTTATTCTATTTATTTCATTAAGAGTTTATCTATCTCCGAGATATTATTTTTCATTTATGTTATTTAATTGTAAGTTGTTTTGTCCCTTTTTTACCTCCAATTTTTAATCCTTATTACCATTTCTAGTTCTCTAAGCGAATTTCCAAAGGAAAATAAGTTTATTTTTACTACTAGTATCTAAGTCTTAATTACTGTGATATAATTGTTAGCTCAAAAGTATTTGTGTCTTTCTTTATAATGGTGTAGTGACTAGTGTATTAGTGAATTTATTTTTAGTGTATAGTGATTTTTTTAGTCTCTTTGTTAATAGTATCATTTTTAAGCCTTTAATTATTGTAAGTTATTATCGTCTAATTTTCATAACTAGTCCCAATCAGATTTTAGCCTCTTTTATAAACCATTTTAATGTTT
This sequence comes from Microvelia longipes, assembly GCA_018340805.1. Taxonomy (NCBI): domain Eukaryota; kingdom Metazoa; phylum Arthropoda; class Insecta; order Hemiptera; family Veliidae; genus Microvelia; species Microvelia longipes. Next base: position 47,827,383 of record JACMZG010001870.1, on the reverse strand, counting down.
TTTTGTTATGTTTAACTATGTTATCTCTATTATACCTGAGCGCCTTGTTTTGGAATTATCTGTTGAGGGCTCATTTTAAAAATTGTATAAATAAATAAATAAATAAAATTACCAACAGACCAAACAATTATGCAATTTTTTGGAAGCTCCATAATTGGCTTATTGCGGCTTTACCCGAAGAAAAATGCATTTTAAAAATTTAATATAAATTTGTACCGCCCGCTTTTGAAACGGCTCGGCACTGGGTATAATTAGATCCTTTATTAATTTAAGTCTACAAAATTATGCAAATGGTTTAAAAATGCCATTGATGTAAGAAAAATGTGATGAACTTTAGAGAAAGTGGTTCCTTGATCACTATAATTAATGATTTTATTCGAAACGTCTTCCTAAAAGTTTTATCAAATGGATATAAGTCTGACATCCTAAACTAGTTCCCAGATGTATTCTACCTACATCTATAACGAAACAAAAGTCAAAGTGACACAACAAGACAAAAATCAAAAGTGAAAATCTTTGAAACTAAGTTGTTCGTTTTCGAACCAAGTAATTAAATACCTGAAATTCTAATTTTGTAACGAAAAACGTTAATATTCCTTATAACTATCTTTTTAAAACTAGAGGCCTTACAGTCTATCGTTTAGTTTAAAAATTCCCAAGGTCATAAGTATTTTGGGGATTGACCAATCATAGAAGCCGCTGCTAACCTCTCACTTAAAAAGAGAAAAAAAAATCCCTACTACAATAACCGCTATAGGGAAAAAAACCTTCTTCTTGGCAATCGTTCAGTTTGTTTGTGGTCCTTCTTTTGATTACATCGTTTTGAAAACTACTTTCAAATTAATCTTAAAAATTATATTTTAAAATAAACTACACAAAAGAAATGTAACAAACATAGCCAATAAAATACGGGTAAAATAACCTGATTTGTTTACATAGTTTTTTCCCGCTCCCTTCTTGCAGGGATTTTTTTACTTAAGAATCAGTGGTGTCTAAACTGACCTGTCAAGATTTTTAAACTAAACGATAGACTGTAGGTCTGTCGACTGTTCCGGGTTGTCGGCCTGAATTGGTTTGTCGTATTAGCAGCTTTGTAAGTGGGATTCCGGCACAAAATTAGCAAATTTCCAAATATATTTAGAAATGTTAAGGATCTTGAATAAAGGGAATAACGGATTGAGGAATATTTCTGACTCCAAGGAAGTTGTATGAGATACAGAAATAGGAGCAAACTTACCTTCCCCTTGGTTATAATGAAAAAAAAGGCGCCAAGCGCAGGTTATGTAGCAAGGTAAGGTTGTCGAGTTTGCTTCTTAACTTTCTTCTGTGCTTATCGTGATTGTTAATTTGTGGTGCTTGTTAAGTCATTTGTGCTTATTTAATTTTAAATTTGGAATATACTTTGCCACTTCAGTGAGTGATAATTAAGCGTGTTTTGTTATAACTCCTCAACAATAAACAATGGGAAACCATTAAGAAGTAAGTTTGCTTTTAAAATTTAAGACCTGCGCTGTAATAAGTATTGTAGGCATGCTCACTTTGTACCAAGCATGTGCAGTTGGTTTTTGACGAGTGTTTCGTGTTAAATTCTCTATATTTTTTAGTTTTCGATGGGGTTCACTTTTTTGTATGGCAAATCGACTTAGTGCGACATCCCCTTTATTCAAGATCCTTGAGAAATGTAGATAACGTGATTTGTTTACATAAAGTATATATGTCAAACGATAATTTCGTAACCAATTCCTATAGTTACATTGACTTTGTTTTGTGTTTAGCATGGATAGTAATATTTTATGCGTTTTTAATTTTCCAATAACTTTATCCCATCCAATAACTTTTCCCATCAAATAACTTTTCCCGTCCAAAAACTTTTCCCATCCAATAACATTTCCCATCCAATAACTTTATCCCATCCAATAACTTTTCTCATCCAATAACTTTATCCCATCCAATAACTTTTCCCATCCAATAACTTTTCCCATCCAATAACTTTATCCCATCATAACTTTTCCCATCCAATAACTTTTCCCATCCAATAACTTTTCCCATCCAATAACTTTTCCCATCCAATAACGTTTCGAGGGAAAGTAATTTTTACTTTGTAGATGACTCCGGCAAACCGGAATCATCGGTTTCAGGTGTTTTTAAGCCCTCCTGAGTGGTTTTCACAAAGTTGTCTGTCTGTATGTGTGTGTGTGTTATCATTGTGGCACTTAGTTTATTTATACCAGTGAGTTGAAACTTTGTACAAAGTCAAAGTCTATAGATGCAGTTGTGCTATTCGGAAAATATTTCTTTGTGACGTCATTTACCCGTTGTATCAGCAAAGATTTCTAAAAAACACTAAACGCGGAAAAATAGTGCGATCAGTTTGAAATTTAGCACGCATAGCCATGTATAAGACGAACATATGTGCCAAGTTTCATCTCATTATCAGCATTAGTTCAATTTTTATCATAATTGGAAAATAATCTAATTGAGTTGAAATTTAGAACAAGCTTTCCTTTACGTAATAAATAAAATAAGTATACTAAGTAGATACTTGATTAATTTATATACATATAATATATATATATATATATATATATATATATATATATATATATATATATATATATATATATATATATATATATATATATATATATATATATATATATATATATAATAATATATATACTACTACGGTTTAGAGTTGGAGAGTTGCGACGTTTTTCATCACCTGTAGTGATTCCTCATATATATATTATATATATATATATATAATATATATATATATATATATAATATTATATATATATATATATATGCCCGTTTACAGTTTTGGCTCATCAAGGATAACTCCTAAGGGAAACACTCCAGGTGATAAAAAACGTCGCAACTCTCCAACTCTCTAAAACCGTAGGTAGACGTTTGATTTGAAAGTAGGTGTAGAATTTTCTAGACCTTGTAAAGTAAGCAGTTGACAACTTAGACCTATGCTTTTTGTTTCCAACTCTCTAATGTTTTTGAAATCAAAATTTCTTGTTTAAAATTAATTTTATTCTGCATAACTGACACAACACTTAGAAAGCTTCTTAGATAACCAAAGTAGACAAATTTAAAAATTTGAAGAAAAAAATTGTCAATTAATATATGATTTAAATAATTTATAGATGAAAGTCTATTCTCATTATGGGCGCGGCGGAATATTAGTATGACTTTTGCCTTTGATGTAATCTTATAGGAATTTAATATTTTAATTATACGTTCGCATAATGAGCATTTTGGACAGGGGGTCAAATGATAGAAACTTGATTGCACAGTGGAGGAGCTAGACATCTGTGAGGTAGTGAGGTCACTAGAGACTCGTTCAAATACTTCCGGTGTCCACTCTTAGTTTTATACAGTAAAATTTTTATAGTTATTGAAGAAGAAAAATAAGTAAAAGAGCCATATAAAATAATATATGAATTCAATAAAATCTTTTTAAGTAATAAATAAACAACAGATTCATGATAAATATTGAAATAAATAAACAACAGAAGCATGATAAATATTGAAATAAATAAACAACAGAAGCATGATAAATATTAAAATAAATAAACAACAGAATCATGATAAATATTGAAATAAATAAACAACAGAATCATGATAAATATTAAAATAAATAAACAACAGAATCATGATAAATATTGAAAAAATAAACAACAAATTTGATAAATATTGAAATAAATAAACAACAAATCATGAAAATATTGAAAAAAATAAACAACAAAATTATGATAAATATTGTAATAAATAAACAACTGAATCATGATAAATATTGAAATAAATAAGCAACAGAATCATGATAAATATTGAAATAAATAAACAACAAAATTATGATAAATATTGTAATAAATAAACAAATGAATCATGATAAATATTGAAATAAATAAATAACAGTATCATGAAAAATATTGTAGGAGTTCAATAAAACTTGTAGAATAAATTTAAATTTAAAGAAACCGTTGGTGAAACTTGGTAAAAACTACTTAGGAGGTCATATATGTGTTGATTTCGTATTATTAGCGCGAAAACATTACTTTTTCCTATATTACTAAATTGATCAAGACGTTGAGCTGTATCCCTTTTAACTTATTTTTAATGTTGATAGTCCAAGAATGGGATAATAAAAAAATGAATTAATGTGGCGACGTTTCGGCCAAGCTGGCCATAATCATGCCTAAAAAGAAATATATTTAATTAACATAAATACAACCAAAAAAAGAATTTAAAGAATTAGAACTACTCAACCAAGCAAAATAAATTTAAAAACACAATAGTTACCTTAAAAAGAAAAAGCAAAATCCACCCTGTTGTAAATGTTTTTAAACTATTATTACTCATAATTAATTTTATTTATATACAGTATTTTCTTATTATTCTAATTTAATTTTGTACACATTTTACTTATTTTATTTTATTTTAATTTCATAATTTTTTTGAATTTCCCTCCCTTTTTTGCCGCTCTCTCTCCTTTCTAATTTATCTTTATCTATTGTTTTATTTCTTGTTAGCTAGTTTTTTAATATGCCTTATTTAATTTTAATTATTTTCTGATAAAACCCTACATTTACAACAGGGTGGATTCTGCTTTTTCTTTTTAAGGTAACTATTGTGTTTTTAAATTTATTTTGCTTGGTTGAGTAGTTCTAATTCTTTAAATTCTTTTTTTGGTTGTATTTATGTTAATTAAATATATTTCTTTTAGGCATGATTATGGCCAGCTTGGCCGAAACGTCGCCACATTAATTCATTTTTTTTTTCCCATTCTTGGACTATCAACATTAAAAATATATTACTAAAGTAAAAATGAGAGAAAGTAAAAACGAAATAAATAAGCGTTGTTTATTTGATTGAAAATGAAGTTTGATCAGCTTTGCGTGTATCTCATTTCAGAAAGCAAGTAAATTGATATTTAAACAAATAAAACCTGTACATATCTGATTTCCTTCTTAATAAACCACCTGTTGTGTTTCAAATTTCATTTATTACTAAACAGAGACCTGTGTGTCGTATACATTTATTATTTTTTTTGCTTCTTTTTCTTTCTTTATATTTATTGAGAAAGGTTTAGCAATTGTAAAAAGCTTTTAGCGGAAGAAATTATTTCTATGCTTTAGTTGTCTTTAATTGTAATTTTTACTTATAAAGCTACTATCGTAGGTATGTTGGGAAAGTTTTGTATTACTCTATAAAAATCCACCCATAAAATAATATGAAACCTTGATTTCATTAATATCATACGTATTATTATCTGCTGTGTTACTTTTTTAAGTCTGTCTCCGTGGCCATGATCGTATAGGCACTCGATTTCAGCACCTGATGTCCGGGGTTCGCTGCCCGGGCTACGCTCTAAGATTTTATGAATAGTATTTGTATTAAAAAATATTTCGCCAACTTTATTTATACGCTTACAACTTTATTATGATACTTAGAGGATTGTAGACGCAGCCCACCTGAGGTGGTTCCCGCAGGGTGAATACCCTGATGGGCCGAAAAGCCTTAAAACGGGCATTTTATTTTTTTATTACTTTTTAAGCTTAAAAACTTAAATACACTTTTTAAATACCTTTGATTAACTTATTACCTTGAAGTTAATCAAATATATGTATATACATATATAATATATATATATATATATATATATATTATATATATATAATATATATATATGAAATATGTTTCACGTTGTGACTTTACGCAGCACACTCAGAAGTGCATAGTGCGCTTATTAAATAGGCTGAATATATTTTATAATGTATGACTACTGTCTACACTCTATACTAAACTTTTAGAACAACACTACCTCAATATACATAATGGCTGTCTCAAAATGAAACCGCCAAGATTTTACAAGAATAATGAGGAACTTTTGACTTGGCTAACCCACTGATCTCACAACTTTTTACGCTGGACATGGCTCCTGTTTTTCACCAATGTGTTTTTGTTGGGATATAAGTATTACTATTAGGCTACTTTTTTACCATTAATCTTGCGCTTCGCGCTGCAGAGATACTAAGCGTAGCGAGCCCGAAGTATTGATTAAGCATATTCTACTCAAAGTAAAAAGAGAAAAATTATAAAGCAATTAACAAACAATAAATAATAAGAAAGAATTTAGATTAGATATGAATGCGACGACCTTGTTATCACCTCATGATTGGGAGCAAGTTGAGGTCACTTGTACTGTACCCCGTACCTTGTACAATGTACTATACCTTGAAATATTCAAAGTACTTTTCATTTATTAATTCAATTATTGTATTTTCTATTGAGTTCATAGGCTACTAGACTAAAGGTTAGTTAAACTTACTTAGACTAAGTTAGTTTAAGTTATTTAGATGACGTCATAATGTACAACAATTGAAAAAGTTAACACGCAACAACGTACTTTTCATGGAACATAAGAGGGAGTTTACATAGAGCATTTATTTCAATTAAAGCACATAATATACATAATTATGAGTTTTTTATTGGAATATTTTATATTATAATAGTATTACATTATGTATAATATATATATAAATAAATAAATATATATTCTTTAACCAACTGACTTCAGACATTAAAACATCTTCAAAACAAGACTTAATAAATACCTATATTCATTAATAGAACCAAAACCTAAGTAAACAACAATTACAAAATGCACATGACACAACTCTACTAAAATATCAGCATCCATCAATAAATATTTAATACACCCTGTAAGAATAACCAAAGAATGTTAAACCATTATCTTTTCTCTCCTTTTTCTCTCTTTTTTCTTTTTTTTTTGGCTTCTATGTGAATTATACTAATTCACCTTAAAAATAAGTATAACTTAAATGTTTAAAAAAAAGTTGATTGTATAAACTGCATAACACTATAGTTATAATTTTAGTTCCTTTTTTATTATTATTACTCTCTCTTTTTATTTTAAATTTATATTTGACCAGACGTCAAAACTGCTACTGTATAGTGCTACTGACAGCTCTCATCCTTAATTGTTAAAAAAAAAATAAAAATAAAAAAAAGGAAAAAGTAAAACATTAAATTATTTTATTTTGTTTTTATAGATTGTATATAGACATGTAAATGGATGAAAATAAAGATTTATAATATTATTTATATATATATATATATATATATATATATATATATATATATATATTATATATATATATATATATATATATATATATATATATATATATATATATATATATATATTATATATATATATTATATAAGCTAGTTAAATATGATCTTTATGACCCTTGGTATGATGGTACCTTACGACTAAACTAATACATAAAGTAAGTACGGAAACTCTTATACTAACTTGTGTATAGGAACTCGCTGAGCTCTTTCTGAGAGTATAAAAATCAATTTATTTATATTACACTTCTTTTTTCGAACTCCTAAATTTCCCTGTGCAGTTTTCCTTAGGTAATCCTCGTTATGCAGAATTATTGTGTGTTTGAAACAACCTTCAGTTCTAGTATTTTTGTCTAAAGTCACGTTTAGTAAGTATGATTGACAAAGACTTGATATTCAAGAATAACAAATCCCTGATATTGAAATTACAACAATAAAATCAACTTGAGACCTTGGGGGTAAATTTCGTGATTTACTCCGTCAGTAACTTTCCTTATCCCCCTATAATAACCCGCCAGGTAAATAGAAGGCTGTGAATACCACGCAGATATCGTAGTTGCCAATTTGTTAAAACATACATATTTTTTGTACCTTGATTACTGATATATGTTGAACAAGATGTCAATCATGGAACGAGGGGCTATCCTACCTATTGCTATTATATATATATATATATATATATATATATATATATATATAATATATATATATATATATATATATATATATAAATATATATATATATATATATATATAAGGATATATATATATATATATATATATAATATATCTTATATATATATATATATATATATATATATATATATATATTATATATATATATATATATAATATATATATATATATATATATATATATATATATATAATATATATATATATAATATATATATATATATATATATAAATGAAAACCACTGAGGTGGTCTTAAAAGCTCTTGAAACGGATAATTTAGGTGAAAACCTGGTTACGGATTTTTTGTATTTTCCTACATACCTACAGTATAAATGAGCGAAGTTACAAAACACTAATAATCAGAGACAAACTGAATACGATTTATTTACTGTAACCTTAAAACACTGTTAGTGAAGGTTTTAATTAGGTTAGACAGAGCCTCTAAGAGCCCCTAGGTATTTCAATCATCTGTATGTATTAGGATCGGTCATGCCTAATCTAGTATTATATCTCTATGATCAACAGTATATCAGCTAAATATAAAGATAACTCACCCTGGCCAATAGAAACACCAGGTTTAGCATTGTGCTGCTTAGCTTAACCTTAGCGCTTATTAGCAAATTTTCAAAAAAATAAGCTAATGAGATAGGGGTCATGAAAGGGGACATATATATTATATATATATATATATATATATATATATATATATATATATAATATATATATGCACGTGTGTGTATGTAGAATATGATAACAAATCAAGCTATAGATAAACATGATATTTTGAAGACGCTGGAAGCAACTCTGATGTTAAAAGGAAAAGTATAGATTTGTTTAAATAGTAAATATTTATTATCTATTTTTTTGAAGTTATATGCAATATATTATATCCTTGTTACCTATGACAAAGTACAATGGACTTTGAAATTATTCATGACGAGACTTATATTCAAAATTTGTAATCGAAGTTGTTACTCTCTTTGACTTTAAATTTGCCAATCTCAAGGCTTCGCAGCCAATTTTAAGGAATAATTTGACTTTCACAATCTGTGATCTGTCATAGATTCCATTATAAACATCTTTCATCATACACTAAAACAACAAAATTATTTGATGAGTTGTTTATTTCAATATTTTATCTATTTATTTATGGTTTTTGCACTATTTGTTTAATTTAATCCAGTATATTTATTTATCATTTAATTTTCTTTATTCTTTATTTTATTTCTTTAACACATGAGTGTTACACAACACGTAGACATGTTAGATACTTTTCTAAAAACACCTAATAGGTAGAAAAGAAAATAAACTAGAAAAAAAAAGAAATTGAAGTTATTTAAAATCTAGCACCAACTTAAAACCTATCCTATATGTTATAATTTACATGTCATATAAATATTAAAAAAAAAATAACTTTAAAAAAAAAACCCAGTTTATTTCACAGTTTAAAGTGGTGAAAGGTGCCTTACATCTTTATTTTCTCTTCAATAAACTGTAATTAACTTCGTTCTTCCAGTCACTTAAAGTGAACTTCTTTAACTTGTTCTTCAATTTTTTTAATACTTTACAATTGAATTAAAAACTTTCAAATATGTCACTGGGTTAGTCAACATATGATTTACTTATAATTAATGGTGTTTATAAAAGCGAATTTATAAGCAAAAATATTAATAAAATTGTGTAAATTACGTATAATTTTATTTAATTTTGGATTGTTTTCCGATTTTAGTATGCGGCATTCCCTTTTAAAATTAATGAAAGCATCTTAATTATAAATATAAATAGTAATAATCTAAATTAGAGGGTACGGGGTACCTCGGAACTTTTCCTGAGTACATCGGATATTGAATACATTCATTCTATAGCCAGCTGTCACCCATCCAGGCACTGATCTCACTCGATGCAGCTTTACTTTTATGACCCATGATAAAGTATATATCAAATATATTATATATTATATATATATATATATATATATATATATATATATATATATATATATATATATATATATATATATATATATATAATATATATATATATATATATATATATATATATATATATATATATATATATATATATATATATATATATATATATATATATATATATTATATATATATATATATATATATATATATATATATATATATATATAGCACTCAAGAGTCGTTGTTAATTGATCTGTGTGTACTTCTTTATTATAATTTCGTTGTGAAGGTGAGTGAGTACATCGGATATTGAATACATTCATTCTATAGCCAGCTGTCACCCATCCAGGCCTGATCTCACTCGATGCAGCTTAACTTTTATGACCCATGATAAAAGTATATATCAAATATATATATATATATATATATATATATATATGTATATGTATATATATATATATATATAATATACATATACATATATATATATATATATATATATAATATTATATATATATATTATATATATACATATATATATATATATATATATATATATATATTAATATATATATATATATATATAAATATATATATTATATATATATATATTATATATATATATATATATATAATATATATTATATATATTAAGCACTCAAGAGCCGTTGTTAAATGATCTGTGTGTACTTCTTCATTATAATTTCGTTGTGAAGGTACCGAATTTCAACTTAATTGGTGTTATATTAGGTTTAATAACCAAATAAAATAAGAACTAATCAACAAATAATAGTTTATTGAACACCAAAAAGCTAAGAACAACAACAAGCCAAACAAACATAAAAACAAAAGCACGTGACGTCGAGGGAGGTTTCACTTGCAGTGTCGCCAACTTTTTAAACAATTGGATTTTTCCATTTTTAGGGAATTATCTTAGCAAAAATGTATTCTTAAATCTTGTCTCAGCAACCACAGATGCAAAAAATCTAAACAAAATGGTATATCAAAGTATATGCGAGTGTTGTGATAAATGTTGTGGACATTTATCTAAAGCTCGAAGGCTTATCCAAGTATAATGAAGCATGGCACAAAAATCAAGTGTTACTAGAAAAAGTACGGATTAGATTTTTGAGTTAACTATCGTTTCCAACTAGGCGTTTAAAAATGACATTATGTAAAAAATTTTAAAAATGTCGGAACGGGTAAAACAACATATTCCGTCAAAAACTGGACACAAATCCGCGGAATCTAAACAACATCGACAAAAGCGGAAAAAGTCAATATTGTGCTCTGTCGATTACCCAGCCAGATTTGCCACAGATATTTATTAGATTAGTTTCAGTTATATAGTTTTCTAAACTAAACCGCATGTCTTTATTAACTTGTCGCTTAATAGAATGTGCCGGAAAAACCGCAGCTGTTGCACTTGTAAACATTTCTATTTGGAGTCGTACGGTTTAATGTTATAATTTGCTAATGATCAACCTTTCAAGCATTATTTTCTAATAAAAATACGTTTATAAAAATATTGTTAATTTGATTATTGGTCTCCATGATACTTCTATAGTTTATAGGTTAGGACACTGAAGAGACTTTTATGGGGTTGTTAAATTATTTTATTTCCATACAATATTTCGCTTGTAATCTTTTGTAGATGTGATTTTGTAGATGTAGTACATGAATATGCTTGGAGATTACAAGCGAAATATTGTATGGAAATAAAATAATTTAACAACCCCATAAAAGTCTCTTCAGTGTCCTAACCTATAAACTAAAAAAATATTGATTAATTATTGATTAAGTGTATGGATTCTCTTTAATTTTAAATTGTTCTTCGATTTTAATATGCATTATTCCCATTTTAAATTCATATCCCTTTTTTATATATATATTTTTACTAATGATTTTTGTAAAAATTATATTTGTATTTATATTTATTAAATAAAGAATATTATAAAAATTAAAAAAAAAAATATTGTATTTCAATTGATTATTTATCAGAATAAATTTAAAAATCGGGTACGGGGTACCTCGGAACTTTTCTTAAACACATCGGATTCGCTACGCTCATCTCTACTTTAGACTTGCTTCGCTCGTCCTCAGAGTATCGAGTCACCAAATTTATACTGCAGGACACGCTTTGCTCGTTCATAGACTGTTAATATATTCGTTTTTATTCCCAGCGGTTACCCATTCAGGCACTGACATCGCTCAAAATTGCTATAGTTTTATAATAATAATATGAGCAATATTACATGTTCATGGTGTTTGGATGGCGGAGATGTGTACTCAAGAGTGATCCATCGAAACCCGATGAAGAGCGACACCCCAAGAGGAGACCTCCACCACGGGGGAACCCGAGACCAATCGATTCGCCTATCGTTCTAGGTCCTGCCACCTCCGACAGTGGAAGAAACCCCGACTCAGATGCTCCTCGACAGCAGCGGGATCCAGTGGGGGCAAGGAAACCCCCCGACGCAGCACCCAACCCAAGCACCGAAGACCTCTTCACACTAAAGAGCACTCCAGCAGTTGAATCTTCTGGGGGGTTGTCTTCCTCTTAACAATCCCTCGATGACTTAGGTCCAACAAAGTTCTGACTAAGTCAGCCCTGTAACCAGGCCTAGCACTGACTATCCTATCCTCCTATCTGGACTGCGCTCCCTTATTACAGGACGAGTCAGACCTCGGGTTTAACTAATGACCGGGACTAACCCTAACGCAGCCCAGCCCTGCAAACAGGCCTAACACTAACTAACCTAAATCACTAACACCTAATATCACATGAACCGCCACCGCCTCCGCAGAGGGTCACCAGAGCCGGTTGGAACATACTGCTGGAATTTTCGTTGGTCGGTTCCTATTTTAACTATCTAGATCTATCTATTAAATAAATACCTAATCCTAGTTAAAACTTATTTACATTACCTAGCCTAATATCACAAATGTCTAGGACAACAGCCATCCAGTTGGAACAAATTGCCGGGGATGTTGCCAGTAGACCTGAAACTAACTAAATCTAATTATCACAGATTTGGGCAGTAATTCCTCCAGCTCAAAACATTTTGTTTTATTGTTTATATGTTGAAAATGTTCTGGTTACTTTTTGGTGTATACAAATTTTACAGATTGGGTCCCTCTATTTATAATATCTCTATGATTTACGAAATTGCATCTCATTCTATTATTGTTCCATACTTCACGCTTATAAGCATATACGACTTTTATAATAATATAAATAATATGTACTGATACGCCGTCTGTTTGCAACCAATGGGACCTAGAGGTTAGGGCCTTGATCCGAAGACAAAATAATATAAAACAAAATTTGGAAAAAATAATAAGTGGGTTTATTTCCATGAAATTAAAAAATGAATAAAATAAACTAATAATTTAACCTAAAGTCCATCGATAAAACAAAAGTTAAGTCCTTTAAATAAATAGGCCTGATTAAGAAGGAATATTAAAAAGTAAAATTTGGAACAATCTCACCAATAAAGTGGGGCCCCAATACTGCCAAGTCACATAAACTGAACACTGCATGAACTGAGTTAATATATTTAACTAAACAAAACTGAATTAAAAACCTGAAAAGAAGAATTAAAGTAAAACTCAAAAAGTCTAAGCTGAACTAAAACTGACAGCCTGTTTTACACAACTGAACTGCACTATATCATAGTTGGAAGTGAATCATAAGACTGCATTTAAATTATCAAAACAAAGAAAGGCCTATGTAAAAAAATCAATAAAAAAATAAAAGCAATGGAAAGACTTCTAAAGATAAGCAAACTAAATAAGAAGTGAGGTCAACTAATAAAAAATAGCAAAGTCCAACATAAATAATATCTTTAAAACTCTCACTTAGATTTAACTAATAAAAATAAACAAAACCTCTTTTACACATAAAATAATTATTAAATTGACCAAATAGTTATTTGGCTTCAACATTACCCTACCAAAATTTACTTGTAAATTTTCTTGGTAAACAGGATCATCTAGTGGAGAGGTACAATACCAACTACAGGACGTTTGAGAGTTGAGGATTTAGTTTTCACACTCACAACACGCACTACACCATCACTTCCTGGATGTACCTGAGTTATTCTACCTAATGGCCAATGAAGACTAGTAGATTGAGGATCTTTTAAAAGCACTAAGTCCCCTACCTGAAAATTTTTAGTCTTCTTGGTCCATTTAATACGAGTTTGTAGTGTGGAAAGATATTCTTGTCTCCACCGATTCCAGAATTCTTCAGTTATACGTTTGACATACTGCCATCTAGAAAGCGATTGATATTAATGTCAAGCAGAGATGGTTCAGGGGGAGAAGATAAATGGCCACCAACCAAAAAATGACCAGGAGTCAAAAAATCATTTTCTTCAGGACTAGACGATAACTGGCACAGAGGACGAGAATTGAGGATTGCTTCCACCTTAGATAATACAGTAGCCCACTCTTCAAAAGTTAGCGCTGAATCTCCAACTATCTTCTTTAAAATAGTTTTGGCTGATTTAACAGCTGCCTCCCAGATTCCTCCAAAGTGAGGACTGCGAGGGGGCTGGAAAGCCCAATCAAAAAAATGTTTACCAGCAAAATCTTCAATATCAGATTGGCATTCATCGGATTTGTACCATTTAGCTAGATCTTGTAACTGGTTGGATGCCCCAATAAAGTTGGAACCACAATCGCTGTAAACACAAACTGGAATTCCTCTACGTGAAATGAATCGAGATAAACATGCAAGGAAGGCGTCTGTGGAAAGACTGCTAACAATTTCTAGATGCACAGCCTTTGTAGCCATACAAATAAAAACACACATGTAAATCTTAGTGATAACTGACCTTCTTAAAGTGGTTTGGCGATGAGAAAATGGACCAGCAAAGTCAACACCAACATGTTGAAATGGCTGTCCTCCTTTAGTACGATATTCTGGTAAGTCTCCCATAAAAGGAGTAACAACTCTTTTTTCCGCATTAATTCTAAAACACCTTTTACACAAGTAAGTCCTGCGCCTACGATTCTTCTGAGAGATGGAACCCAAAACTGTAGCTGTAAAATAGCTTGTAATTGCTGAGGACCTGGATGACAATATACAATGTGAAAGTAATCAATCAAAAGAATGGTGAAGTAACAATCAGGTAATAACACTGGATACTTATGGTCATGACTGAGATTGGAATGGCGAAGCCTTCCGCCTACCCTGAGAACTCCCGTGTCATCTAAGAAAGGATGAAGAGAGTCTAAAGTTCTAGGAATTTTCTCCTTACTGGGGAATTTATCTCCAAAGAAATATCGTCGTTGAACAAGTTTTGCACAGATCAAAACTGCATACTTACGTTCTTGAGAAGTGACAAGTTTTCTGGAATAATGGTTTACTTTCCTTTGCTGAGTTAATAAATCTGAAAATGTACGCAACCACATTGATCAGGGTATTAAAGGAAGACCACTTTTCCATCCAATCAATGTCCAAACTTTGAACATCTGTGGCTACTAAAATATGTTTACCATCAGATGGTATATCCAAATCTTTACATTCTGAAATAAAATCACTCGAGGATTTATCAATTGCTGGAGTGTTGATTGGCCAATTGCAAGTTGGCTTAAGCAACCATGGTGGACCGCGCCACCACAAAGAATGGTTTACAAGTTCAGTAGGCTGCAGTCCTCTAGAACTGCAATCACTAGGATTATCCTTTGTTCCTACATGAAACCACTGACCGATAGGAATAATTGAGACAATTTCTGTAACACGGTGGGAAACAAAGGTTTTCAACTTGTACGGAGGAGTTCTGATCCATGCTAATGCAATCTGAGAGTTGAAAAGAAATAATATGACATAGCTGTTCCGTTCAATGACTGAAGAAATAATGATAATCCAGAATAAGTTCTGGCAAGTAGAAGAGCAGCACACAACTCAAGTCTTGGTATGGATAGGCTTTGAGTCGGCGCAACCTTTGACTTAGCAATAAGCAAATTGCATTTACTACATTAGCTGAGACAACCTTTAAGTAAATGACGGCACTATAGCCTTTGAATGAAGCGTCACAAAATCCAATTATTTGATATTGATAATCACCTTCCGTAGTAACAAGTCGAGGAATAGATAACGATTTACAAGCTGGTAACTGACGACAAAAATTAGACCAAGTCTCCTTTCGAACTTCACTAATTTGTTGATCCCAAGCAACCTTGTCCTTCCACAAGTCTTGAATCAAAACCTTAGCTGTAAATATAATAGGGGAGAGGAAGCCCAGAGGATCGTAAAACTTAGCAACGGCTGATAAAATCCCTCGCTTTGTGAAAACCATAACTGGACAGCTGATATCATACCGGAAAACATCCTTCTTTGGGTCCCATTGCAGACCTAAAATTTTTATTCCATCCTCAGCTTTAGATGCTAAAGATAATGGCTGATTAGAGATATCTTCTACACGGTCTAATATCTCCTGGCGATTACTCGCCCATTTTCCTAACTGAAAACCACCGCGGATAAAAGCTGAATTATCTGAGATTGAAGTTCAAAAGCTGATTGAAGATCTGTTTCTCCAGTACAAAGGTCATCTATATACATGTCTCGCTTGAGAACGTGGACTGCCAAGGGAAAATCCTTGCCTTCATCATCTGCCAGCTGATGAATAGCTCTCTGTGACAAGTATGGAGCTGGGGCCATGCCATACGTAACTGTGTTTAGAACAAATTTATTAACTGCATCTGTGGGTTTAAACCGCCAATAAATATGCTGAAAAGGACGATCTAAAGGATTAATAAGTATTTGACGGAACATTTTCACAATGTCCGCAACAAAAACTATAATATGAATTCTAAACGTTAGGAGAATATCTTTGATATCACGCTGAAGTTTTGGGCCTATCATTAAAAAATCATTTAATGATCCATTGCTGGTTTGCATAGAGGCATCAAAGACGACTCTTATTTTACCATCTTTGAAGACCGGATGATGAGGTATGGTATATAATGAACTATCTTGAGTAGGGGTCATATGCCCAAGGCTGAGATATTCATCCATGAAGGCAGTGTATTGCTCATGACAAGAAGTGCTTCGATGAAACTTCCGTTCAAGTGCTGAGAATCTTTTTAAAGCAATAGAATTAGATTCAAAAAGATCTGGAGGAGGTTCTGTAAAGGGTAAACGAACCACATAACGACCTTCCTTAGTGCGGTAGTGAGTTGCTTTAAAATACTGTTCACAAGCTACATCCTCCGCTGAAGGCTCAATCCTTTTTGTAATCGGTTCTTCTAAATCCCAAAACCTTTTAACTTCATCTTGAAGGCTATCATCTTGAGAAGTTAAAAACAAGATGTAAGCTGAAGCAGAAGACTGAGTTTCAAATTGAAGTGAGGGAAGTTTGCCCATAGCTATGTAACCACTCAGAGAGGAGGTTAATTTAGGTCCATTGCTCAAGACCTGCAAACTGCCTCCTGTAACAAAATCTAAGTATAGGTCTGCACCTAATAGAAAATCAACTGATCGAGCTTGGCCAAAGTAAGGATCAGCTAAGTCATATTGCTTGTAAGCAGACACAAGTTCGCTAGGTAATGTAGAATAAGGACAGATTTTACTCACATCATCGGATACTAAAGCTTCTGTCTCTAAAACAGGTGAATCTTGCTCTCTAGGAGTAAGGCTACAAAAAACTTTACCTTCGGATAAAGCTGGTACCTGACCAATACCTATTATTTTTGTTCGACAACGCTGTACTGTGAGGCCTAGCCGTTTGACACATTTAGCTGAAATCATAGAGCATTGGTTTCCGGAATCAACAACAACTCTGATACGACGCTTGACACCTTGGCTGTCTAAAATATTAACCATTGCTGTCCCCAAAATAACTTGATTTTTAACAACATTTGACGCTGAAGTACAAGAACAAACCAACTTTTGCTGTTCAGCTGAAGATGATGGTTCACTAACATTGTTTTGAGTCTGCTGAGAAGTTGCTGAAGAAGATTTATTAGAATCTTGACGAGAAAAGAAGTTTCTATGAAGAAGAGTATGATGTTGACGGGATTTACAAAACCTGCATGTCCAAGTAGATTTACAGTTGCTGGTAGGATGAGTGCTAGCCAAACAACTACGACATCCACTCCAACCCCTTAACCTAATTAAACTGAATAAGAAATTAAAACCCAAAACTGAATTAAAAACTGAAAAGAAGAATTAAAGTAAAACTCAAAAAGTCTAAGCTGAACTAAAACTGACAGCCTGTTTTTACACAACTGAACTGCACTATATCATAGTTGGAAGTGAATCATAAGACTGCATTTAAATTATCAAAACAAAGAAAGGCCTATGTAAAAAAATCAATAAAAAAATAAAAGCAATGGAAAGACTTCTAAAGATAAGCAAACTAAATAAGAAGTGAGGTCAACTAATAAAAAATAGCAAAGTCCAACATAAATAATATCTTTAAAACTCTCACTTAGATTTAACTAATAAAAATAAACAAAACATCTCTTTTACACATAAAATAATTATTAAATTGACCAAATAGTTATTTGGCTTCAACACCGTCAATTATCAAATTTCACCGAGAATCATAATGAGAAACGTTGTCAGTTTAATACTTTGAGAGAATAATAATAGGGTGTAAACTTAATAGTACTTACGAAATGAATAAGAAAAAAAAATGTATTTCATTAATAGCAAAGCTCTTTCAACCTAACAAGAAAGCCATAATCAATGGTAGCCTAACAAACAAAATAATACAATAAATTAGACAAATAAGAGTTAGCTTATCAAAGAGAAAAAAATAAACAAATTTAAAATTAAAATCTATAAAACTCGAGTCGAAAAAAATAAGTATTTATTTATTTTAATTTTTTATGTATTTATTTTTTTTTAATCGTTTTATAATTGTATATTTATTTATCTTTATTTATTTTATTTTTTTCTATTTGTTAAGTCATCTCTTATTTGTCTGGTTTTTGTTTGTTAGGCTAGCACTAATGATGCCTTCTCGGTTGAAAGGGCTTTGCTCTTTGAGAAACCAAGTTTTGCGGAGAGACTCACTTCTTCTTTTATTTATATGAACTTCATTATCGTTTACCTTACTTTTTTAATAGTAAAGAACGAAAGAATAGAAAGTCTCTCCACAGTTTATGATATTTATTTACAATAAAGCAGAGCGCTTTCTTGATTTTTTGTTTTATTTGTTTAGTAGGCACTGATGATGGCCTCTTGATAGGTCGAAAGCGCTCTGCTTTATTGTAAATAAATATCATAAACTGTGGAGAGACTTTCTATTTTTTCGTTCTTTACGATGGACTCCATTTAGGCTTATTTTAAAACATCTTTAATAGTATTTAAGTAACGGCTTAAGTTTATGCTTTCTCTCTATACTATGAATTTTCTTTGGTATTAAGGTTTTAATCAAAGTAAGGTTGCTTTATTTTTAACCTTTGACACGGTTTTTTGACATTTATTACAAATTTCACCTAGAGGTCATTTAAAGTGAAAAATGACCTCTAAGTAGAAAGTACTTGGGCCTAGGTCAGTTCTATTGTTTCTTTCATTAACCTGTGTTTATTTATAACCTTTCTCTAGACACTCATGGCGAGGAACTTTAACATGATTACTCCAAGTTACGATTTTATCTAAAAAATTTTATGATTAAGCAAAAAATGTTAGCTTGGTAAAATAAAAATCTTCTGGGTGCCGCGTCTAGACCTTAAGGCCCGTATTCAAAGACATTTTCCTTACTTAAACCTAACATTTTCCTTAAGGAGCCCTTAAGGAAAATGTTAGGTTTACAGTCTAGGTAAGGGAAATGTTAGGTCTCCTTAAGGAACCCTTAAGGCTTCCTTAACTCTTAAAGAAAATATCTTTGAATACGGGCCTTAGTCTCATTTTTGAGTCAAGTTGAATTTTGTTGTAACTCAATATAGACCAAGAGCCCAGGGGTGTTTTGTTAATAAAAAGTGTAATGGCTGGAACCGGTCTCAATTTTTCGTAAATATCTTCCTGAACAAGGATCTGCAATTCTGCAGACTCGTATCGGATGGGTGTCCCAGGCAGAACGCACTTCACGCGTCAAATTTACCACCCAAGTTAATAAAAAGTGTAATGGCTGGAAACGGGTTTAATTTTTCGTAAATACCTTCCTGAACAAGGATCTGCAATTCTGCCGACTCGTATCGGATGGGCGTCCCAGGCAGAACGCACTTTACAGGTCAAATTTACACCCAAGTTAACAAACAGTGTTATGGCTGGAACCGGTCTCAATTTTTCGTAAATACCTTCCTGAACAAGGATCTGCAATTCTGCCGACTCGTATCGGATGGGCGTCCCAGGCAGAACGCACTTTACAGGTCAAATTTACCACCCAAGTTAACAAACAGTGTTATGGCTGGAACCGGTCTCAATTTTTCGTAAATACCTTCCTGAACAAGGATCTGCAATTCTGCTACTCGAATCGAATGGGTGTCCCAGGCAGAACCTTTGACCCTAAAGTGCGTTCTGCCTGGGACACCCATCCGATACGAGTCGGCAGAATTGCAGATCCTTGTTCAGGAAGATATTTACGAAAAATTGAGACCGGTTCCAGCCATTACACTTTTTATTAACAAAACACCCCTGGGCTCTTGGTCTAATACGTTCGGTTTTTTTAAACAAATTCAATTCATACCGATATTTGTATGCTTAGCATGGGTTCACATACATTATGTAGTGAGGTTTTAAAACAAATTCAATTCATGTAGTTTTTATCGTACTTAAGTGTACTTATAAGTACACACACTTGTTTACAATGTTAAATAATTTAGTATTGTAATACTAGTGATTGTTGTACAATACTAAATACCAGAACAAGGTTAGTGAACTTGTATAAAATTACATTCCACTGTCTGATCCTATCTTGTTATGGAAAACAAACCCGATACTAAAACAGCTGTGAAAATTGAGTACATTTTCAACAGGTACAAAATTGGGTACCTTGGAATAATTAAACAGAGAAAATTATATCGTTGGTATCGTCAGGTACAAAGTTACTTAGGGAATATTATTTGTATTTACTGTCAGTCAGGTCTTGATTTATTTGTTGTTGTGCCTGGTGCCTTTGGCAACACTGGCCATACCTTCTTTCTATTCGTATGTTTGAGAATGAGCATAAATGGAGTCCATCGTAATAGAACGAAAGAATAAAAAGTCTCTCCACAGTTATAGATTTTATTAAAACTAAAACAGAGCGCTTTCGACCTAACAAGAGGTCATCATCAGTGCCGTTGAGCCGAGATAAAAGTGTTGAAAAGGTAAATATAAAACAAAATCAGGAAGGTTTGAGTAGGCTTGTAACAAGACACATACTCACAGTATGTGTCTTGTTACAAGCCTACTCAAACCTTCCTGATTTTGTTTTATATTTAAAACTACCTTTTCAACACTTTTATCTTGGCTCAACGGCACTGATGATGACCTCTTGTTAGGTCGAAAGCGCTCTGTTTTAGTTTTAATATAATCTATAACTGTGGAGAGACTTTTTATTCTTTCGTTCTATTCTTTCTATTCTGTTATAAATCATATGTTATTATCACCATTCCTTTTTATGTATCTTATAGTTTATTGCTACTTATATTTTAATTAAACTTATATTATTAATTACTGAGTTATTATTTCATAGTTTATAGAGTAAGTATAGAATTATAAGTATAGATACTCGGTCTTACTTTTACAACAAAGCACTAATTTATTTAAGTAATTTCTCTTTTGTAGCACTTTTAATTGTATAGAACTCCCACATTTTAATAAAATATGATATAAACTATCAGGTTAAAGTTCTATAGGAAAACTAAAAATTAATTAGCTATATATTTCATCAAACATTGTTGACATCTTCAGGCTTTAAACACAGAAAAGACTTACATAACTGGTTGACTAGATTAAAACTACAACTAATACTTGTCTGTGTTTAAAGCCTGAAGATGTCAACAATGTTTGATGAAATATATAGCTAATTAATTTGTAGTTTTTTGTTTTCCTATAGAACTTTAAGCTGATAGTTTATATCCTATTTTATTAAAACAAATTTCTTTGTTTTTTTGAGTTCTCATTAGTATGCAGCATTTCTATGTTTTAAAAATGAATTGAAGAACCCGCATGTTTATTGATTTGTTCTTAATATGACACTTCATGTTATCGTACACCAAGGATCTTGAATAAAGGGGATGACGCACTAAGTCGATTTGCCATACAAAAAAGTGACCCCATCGAAAACCGAAAAATAGAGAGAGTTCAACACGAAACACTCGTCAAAAACCAAATGCACATGTTTAGTACAAACTGCGCATGATGTAAAACATCCGACGAACGAATTATTTCAAAGGGAATTCGGTAAAAAATATACAAACCACAATATTGATTAAAAATCACTCACTGCAACTTAGACCGCAAAACCCAAACAAATAAACTTACTTCTACATTTCAACCCTGGCAAGAAAGTCTTGTTTTCGCATTTATTTCGTAATTTATGCCATTTCTACCCATATTATTCGAAATATATCAAACGGAATATCTAAAAGTAATAACCGAATAATTTTCGAATGTACAATTTTTATCTTGAATCTCCGAAATAACTTATTTTCGTAAAGTATGAATAAAAGGTAGTGGAAAAAGGTATTTGTTTTATTTTTAAAAAACCAAAGTCGTGTGGACAGAATACGTAATAAAGAAAGTCGTATTGTTTTAATAAAATTTAACACGACTTGAATAACTTTTACCAGAAAACCTTTTGTTTATTACTTTTACTTATTTATACCGTAGGTAAATAGGAAAAGTATTGCTTTTTTTATGATTTCTTTTAATTGGCAAATTTACGTAGAAAAATTGAGCTTTTGAGGTTGGGGTCTTTTGAGCAAGAAAAGGCGAAAAGAGGAAGAAGTGGTTTTTTAATAGGGACTCACTAATCAATAGTATATATAATATATATATATATATATATATATATATATAATATATAATATATATATATATATAAATATATGTATTATATTCGCGATTCAAAGTCCGTAGCAGCGCCACCGTCGCTGATAAGAATTGATAACGAAAGGGTGATCGTTGTTAAAGTCCTTATGGGGATTAGTTATGGTGTTTTAATTTATCAATCAATTTTATTTACGCACTAAAATAATTAATAACTCAATAAAATTCACTTTTTGTAAAATGTTTGTTTTAATTCCGTTTAGGTTTTATTATTTCTGGGTTAAATTGGACGAATCAAAGTCTGTAGTGATAAGAGCCTGATTCTATATTTAAAATCCTGGAATTATCGAAATATTTATCTATGAAAATTTGCAATTTTTTTAGCACCGATGGTCGTTCTAATAATTTTTATCACATTTATCACAAATTAACAAACAATAAAATAAATAAAAGAAGAATTTTTATCGGCTCCCATGCTAATCCTATGAAAAAAAAATTTTTGATCACCCTTTCGTTTTCCCCATTGGTATTGCCAACCTTACAACTATCTCTTTAAATATATATATATATTATATATATATATATATATATATATATATATATATATATATATATATAAATATATTATATATATATATAATATATAAATATATATATATATATATATATATATATTATATATATATATATATATATAATATATATATATATATATATATATATATATACTTAAGTGAGTCCTATTAAAAAACCACCTCTTCCACGATGACTTTTGAACGTTATTTCGAGTTTGAACGAAATTTGGTAAAAACGACCTTACTTACATCCCAAACCCTGTTGTTGATTACGTTGATTAACCCTGACGTTTGACGTTATTACCCGAAAATAATTGACATAATTAAATCTTACCTTCTTATAATTATAATCTATGTCTTAATTTGAAAATAATTTAATTAGGACAATAAATGAACACATAAAACGTTTTGAACATAATGATTGATATGGTAAATTGTATATAAGTTCACTTGTTAACTCTTAGTGTATAATTTTTGGACTTGTATCCTTTCCCTTTTGCTTTAACCAAAAAAAAATTATGTTACTTATTTCTCTACAGTAATGGTTGTTTTATTTGTTATTGAAAGTTAATTGTTTGTATAGAAGGTTATTGGTTGTTGGAAGGTTACTAAGGTTACTTTCACTTCATGTTTGATTGTCTGATTGAAGATTGGATATTAGATAAGTGATTGGGATATCTTTTTGATTTACAAAAGGACGAATTACACCAAAAAAGGTTTAAGCTCCAAATCACGATTTTTAATTCACTTGTTGATTTTATGCTACAATAATACGGTGGTCTCTTTGCAGTCCAAGAGCCAGGACTAAAGAATGTGACTCATATTGTACTATTTAAACCAAATTTTTCTGAAAATATACCTTAAAGAGAGTGTTATGATCACTTAAATTGCAATGATAGCGTTAATAAGTGTACCAACATTTGCATAAAGTGCATTTATCTACTCCTTGTATTGTAAGTTCTACTTACAGTCTTGTTATCTCACACTGTAAATGTACTTTTACTCCCTAGGGAGGAAAAGTGAAAGTGTTGCCAAGTTGACAGAATTTTTTAGTAAAATTTTTAGGATTTTTTTCGGTGTTATGTTAGTACTACGAAAGAATATACAATATACACACGCTAATGTTTAAATTACAAATATAGTATTACACATTATTCTATTGACAGCTTACAATAAAATAATGAGAAGATAGTGGCTTTATTCTCTCTTCATCAGAGTAATTGACATGGTAAGAATAAACTAAACTAACACAATAACAATTAAGGAGCTGAAGAATATATTAATAGTTGTTCTCTAGTCTAACTAATATTAATATTAGTTCTCTAGTCGTAGATAAAATTTAATATGCAACAAGGGATGAAAGTTTTCAGCTCTCGTATTATCTCCCTCATTAAGTCTCGGGAGCCAAAATGTTAGTTAACTCCCTCGGCAAGCCTCGGGAGCTAACTAGTTTATCTCCCTCGGCCTACCGGTCTGGTGAGCTAATGAAGTTTCCTCCTTCGGCGCTGCCTTAGGACGAAACTTTAGCTTAAGCTGTAAAACTTACTTTCATCCCTTGTTGCATAAATAACTATTGTTGGCACATTATGATTCTATTTAAGGCCCTGGTTTCACAAATTCCAGTGTCATTCATTATACTCAAGTGTTATGTTAATGTCCGTTTCTTTAAAGTTGTTTATGACGTATTATATTTAATAGTTAAATAAAATTTTTACTTTTTAAAAATTTGTTTTGTTTAAAAAGAATCGATACTAAAGACAAAGTCTACCTATCCAAAGTGGAGTCCTTCATATATAAATGCGCCCGCTTATAATATTAGAAAATCACACAAATTCCAGTTTTTTTGCAATAAGTGGTTCCCTGTAGGACTTGTGCAAAACATGAAGAGAATATTTGTTAAAGCTAATACATTTTTCTATATAATAAGAGTTTTTTTTGTCAAAGTTGGATAACTACAAATAAAGTTATGGTATTTGTTAAATGGCCAAAAAAATGCACAAAGAGTCAATATTTTATCAAAGAAATTAGCCGAATTTGCATAAATCATTCATTTTTTTGGTGTTTTGAAAGAGTCATAACTTTGGTTGCAGTTATCGATTTTGATAATTAAACACTTGTTTTATAGAACATTTCATCATCTTCAAAACATGTTCTCTTTATGTTTAGCACACCGACCCACAGGGGCCAACTCCCACTCATTTCAAGACAACTAAAATTAGTGCGATTTTAAAAATTTGGAGAATGCGCAATCATATATTAAGGTGTTAGCGCAGTATTAATATTAATTAATTATTAACACGATTGACTGACAAACTAAGAATGAATATATTTAGACATTGATTGACATAAGTTAACTTTAGAGAACAAGTATATAAAAATATAAAAATCTAACAAATCCCCCTATCTTTCCTAAAGTAACCTCGAATATACCTCAATTTGCTCGCTTACAACTTACACTAACCACTCAAAAAACATACCTCGAACAAATAAATAATATACTTATATAATATATACATTCGGATTATAATTTATCTTATATTTAGACTCTCTAATACCTTAATTAATTTTTGGGTTGAAATTGCTTTAGTGAGAAAATCAGCCTTTTGGTCGTCTGTTCCCACCTGCTCTATTTTTAAAATTCTT
>JACMZG010001870.1:47790996-47800434 GCA_018340805.1 Microvelia longipes | reverse complement strand
TCCGTTTAGGTTTTATTATTTCTGGGTTAAATTGGACGAATCAAAGTCTGTAGTGATAAGAGCCTGATTCTATATTTAAAATCCTGGAATTATCGAAATATTTATCTATGAAATATTTGCAATTTTTTTTAGCACCGATGGTCGTTCTAATAATTTTTATCACATTTATCACAAATTAACAAACAATAAATAAATAAAAGAAGAATTTTTATCGGCTCCCATGCTAATCCTATGATAAAAAAATTTTTGATCACCCTTTCGTTTTCCCGCCATTGGTATTGCCAACCTTACAACTATCTCTTAAAATATATATATATATATATATATATATATATATATATATATATATATATATATATATATATATAAATATAAATATAAAATATAAATATATATATATATATATATATATATATATATATATATATATATATATATATATATATATATATATATATATATATATATATATATATATATATATAATATATATACTTGATTAGTGAGTCCCTATTAAAAAACCACCTCTTCCACGATGACTTTTGAACGTTATTTCGAGTTTGAACGAAATTTGGTAAAAACGACCTTACTTACATCCCAAACCCTGTTGTTGATTACGTTGATTAACCCTGACGTTTGACGTTATTACCCGAAAATAATTGACATAATTAAATCTTACCTTCTTATAATTATAATCTATGTCTTAATTTGAAAATAATTTAATTAGGACAATAAATGAACACATAAACGTTTTGAACATAATGATTGATATGGTAATTGTATATAAGTTCACTTGTTAACTCTTAGTGTATAATTTTTGGACTTGTATCCTTTCCCTTTTGCTTTAACCAAAAAAAAATTATGTATACTTATTTCTCTACAGTAATGGTTGTTTTATTTGTTATTGAAAGTTAATTGTTTGTATAGAAGGTTATTGGTTGTTGGAAGGTTACTAAGGTTACTTTCACTTCATGTTTGATTGTCTGATTGAAGATTGGATATTAGATAAGTGATTGGGATATCTTTTTGATTTACAAAAGGGACGAATTACACCAAAAAGGTTTAAGCTCCAAATCACGATTTTTAAATTCACTTGTTGATTTTATGCTACAATAATACGGTGGTCTCTTTGCAGTCCAAGAGCCAGGACTAAAGAATGTGACTCATATTGTACTATTTAAACCAAATTTTTCTGAAAATATACCTTAAAGAGAGTGTTATGATCACTTAAATTGCAATGATAGCGTTAATAAGTGTACCAACATTTGCATAAAGTGCATTTATCTACTCCTTGTATTGTAAGTTCTACTTACAGTCTTGTTATCTCACACTGTAAATGTACTTTTACTCCCTAGGGAGGAAAAGTGAAAGTGTTGCCAAGTTGACAGAATTTTTTAGTAAAATTTTTAGGATTTTTTTCGGTGTTATGTTAGTACTACGAGAAGAATATACAATATACACACGCTAATGTTTAAATTACAAATATAGTATTACACATTATTCTATTGACAGCTTACAATAAAATAATGAGAAGATAGTGGCTTTATTCTCTCTTCATCAGAGTAATTGACATGGTAAGAATAAACTAAACTAACACAATAACAATTAAGGAGCTGAAGAATATATTAATAGTTGTTCTCTAGTCTAACTAATATTAATATTAGTTCTCTAGTCGTAGATAAAATTTAATATGCAACAAGGGATGAAAGTTTTCAGCTCTCGTATTATCTCCCTCATTAAGTCTCGGGAGCCAAAATGTTAGTTAACTCCCTCGGCAAGCCTCGGGAGCTAACTAGTTTATCTCCCTCGGCCTACCGGTCTGGTGAGCTAATGAAGTTTCCTCCTTCGGCGCTGCCTTAGGACGAAACTTTAGCTTAAGCTGTAAAACTTACTTTCATCCCTTGTTGCATAAATAACTATTGTTGGCACATTATGATTCTATTTAAGGCCCTGGTTTCACAAATTCCAGTGTCATTCATTATACTCAAGTGTTATGTTAATGTCCGTTCTTTAAAGTTGTTTATGACGTATTATATTTAATAGTTAAATAAAATTTTTACTTTTTAAAAATTTGTTTTGTTTAAAAAGAATCGATACTAAAGACAAAGTCTACCTATCCAAAGTGGAGTCCTTCATATATAAATGCGCCCGCTTATAATATTAGAAAATCACACAAATTCCAGTTTTTTTGCAATAAGTGGTTCCCTGTAGGACTTGTGCAAAACATGAAGAGAATATTTGTTAAAGCTAATACATTTTTCTATATAATAAGAGTTTTTTTTGTCAAAGTTGGATAACTACAAATAAAGTTATGGTATTTGTTAAATGGCCAAAAAAATGCACAAAGAGTCAATATTTTATCAAAGAAATTAGCCGAATTTGCATAAATCATTCATTCTTTGGTGTTTTTGAAAGAGTCATAACTTTGGTTGCAGTTATCCGATTTTGATAATTAAACACTTGTTTTATAGAACATTTCATCATCTTCAAAACATGTTCTCTTTATGTTTAGCACCCGACCCACAGGGGGCCAACTCCCACTCATTTCAAGACAACTAAAATTAGTGCGATTTTCTAAAATTTGGAGAATGCGCAATCATATTAAGGTGTTAGCGCAGTATTAATATTAATTATTAATTAACACGATGACTGACAAACTAAGAATGATATATTTTAGACATTGATTGACATAAGTTACTTTAGAGAACAAGTATATAAAAATATATAAATCTAACAAATCCCCCCTATACTTTTTCCTAAAGTAACCTCGAATATACCTCAATTTGCTCGCTTACAACTTACACTAACCACTCAAAAAACATACCTCAACAAATAAATAATATACTTATAATAATATATACATTCGGATTATAATTTATCTTATATTTAGACTCTCTAATACCTTAATTAATTTTTGGGTTGAAATTGCTTTAGTGAGAAAATCAGCCTTTTGGTCGTCTGTTCCCACCTGCTCTATTTTAAAATTTTTATTTACACTTTCTTGATGTAAAAACCCTACTTGCCTAACTAGATGTGCTGATTTTGATGATACTGTTCCCTCTTTAGTAAGTTGAATAGCAGCTCTATTATCACAAAATAAAGGTATGTTAATTAAATTTTGCCCCAACAATTCCGATATTAAATTTTGAAGGTATATCCCGTGTCTAACTGCCTCAGTCATGGCCGCTATTTCAGCATCACATGTTGATAAAGCTACATTGCCTTGTAATTTTGATGCCCACGATATTACACCTTTACCTAAACAATAAATGTATCCTGATGTTGATCGCTGTTTACCCTTACCATCTCGCCAACTTGCATCTGCATACCCTAAAATATCCTGGTTCTCCCCCCTAAAAAATTTAAGCCCAAAATCTCTCGTCCCCTTAATATATCGTAACAATCTTTTTAATGCTGTTAAATGAATTATTTTAGGTTCATGAGAATATCTAGATAATATGCTGATTGGGTACGCTAAGTCTGGTCGTGTCATGGTGGATAAGTACATTATAGATCCTAGAATTTCTTGATACAATTTTTGATCTGCTGGTTCAGAAACTTCTTCAAAATCTTGACCGACAACCATTGGACTCTTTACAGGATTGCAGTCATCAAATCCAAACCTTTTTAAAATTTTATCAGCAAACCTTGTCTGTCTCATAGCAATTCCGCCGTCTATAGGCTTGATTTCTATACCTAAAACGTTTTCACAATCATCTTGTTCTTTCAGTATGAATTCATTCTTGATCTTTGTATTGCTTCCTTTAGTATTTCTTTATCAGAACTTACTACAAATAAATCATCAGTGTGTAGTCCCATGTATAATTTTGATTCACCTTTCTTATAAGTAAACACACATTTATCTGATGATAAGCTCTCAAATCCATTTGTTATTAAATATTTTGTGAATGTTTTATTCCAAACTCTCCCACTCTGTTTTAAACCGTATATAGACTGTTTTAGTTGACAAACTGTATTTTCGTTCCCTTGTTCAAATCCTGGTGGTTGCTTCATGAATATTTTTTCCTCCAGTTTTCCATATAAGTAAGCTGTTTGAACATCGTAGTGGTGAATACTCCATCCTTTACTAGCCGCTATTGACACAAGAATCCTCAAGCTTGTTGGTTTTACTACAGGAGAATATGTTTCAAAGTAGTTTATTCCGTGTTTTTGCGAGAATCCTTGCGCCACTAGGCGTGCTTTGCACACTGGATTGGTGTGAGCATTTTTTACTGTAAACACCCACCGACTTTTCACTGTTTTTTCTCCTTTCGGCAGTTCAACTAGGTCCCAAACTTTGTGTGATTTCATTGATGTTAACTCCTTTTCCATAGCTTGTTTCCACTCAGGTCTCTTTAGAGCATCTTTGTAGTTGCTCGGAACTTCAATTTCTATATTTTCAATGCTTTTTGCGATATCTGAATTCTTTATACTCATCTTAATTTATAAATGATTTTTGACACACTATCTTCTACTTCGTTATTAATTAATTTAATTCCTTTTCGATTTTCTAAAATTTTACATCTCTAGATTCAATAATCTTTTTAGTTTGTGTCATAGATCCTATACGCTTTTCTAATTTTAGAATAACCTACAAATATTCCCGCTCGGGTTATCGGATCAAATTTTCTTCGTGTCGATTTTTCCGTCCAAAAGTAACATTCACACCCAAATACCCGAAGATGTTTTACACTAGGTTTTATACCGGAAAATTTTTCTTCAGGGGTAATATTATCGTTTCTCTTATTTGGAGTACGATTTTTAAGGTAAGTCGCAGTACCTACTGCTTCGGCCCAAAATTTTAATGGCAACTCGGAGTCTACAAGTAAAGTACGCGCCCCTTCAACTATCGAACGGTTAGCCCTTTCTGCCACTCCATTTGATTTTGGCGAGTAAGCAGTAGTTAATTGTTGTTCTATTCCTAACATTTTTAGTAATTTAGTAACCCTTCTATTTACGAATTCCGTCCCATTATCGCTTCGAATCTTTTTAACCTTATTTTCAAAATTATTATTTGCCCAAAGTATGAATTCTTCTAGTTTTTCAAACGTTTCCGACTTTTCTTTCAAAAAATATGTAAAAATTTTTCTGGAATGATCATCCACTATTGTTAATATATAACTTGATCCTCCCATAGACTCAGTCTCTACAGGTCCTATCAAGTCAACATGTATTAACTCAAGTATTTGTTTTGATTGTGCAACATCTACTTGCTTGAATACTTGCCTAGAATATTTTGCTTTTATGCAAGATAAACATTCGTTTATTTTAGATTTTTTATCGATATCTAAGTTTCTAACCATATTGTTATTTATCAAGTTATCTAAGTATCTATCGTTAACATGCATCAGACGTTTATGCCACAACTCTCTACTAGCCACTGTGCACGCATACTCACACTGCTCATGTACAACATACAAATCATTTACACGCTCTGCATACAACATACACTCACCACTAGCACTCTCAACTATTCCACACTTATCATTAAATCTAACACTCTGGTTATTCGAGGTTAATTTAGAAACTGAAATTAAATTACCCTTTAGTTGAGGTACCAGCAAGACGTTCCTGAGGTAGTAATCGGCAAATCCTTCCTTCTTTATCATTACGTCTCCAACTCCTTCAGCTCTTATAATGCTGTCATCAGCAAGTCTTATTTTCTTATCACACTTTCTTAGGTTGGTAATTATTTGTTGGTTATTTGTCATGTTGCTGCTAGCTCCGCTGTCTACAATCCACTTTGTCTTATCGTGATGATTATTACTCTCATCATATTTTATTGCGTTCCAGGCAACATCGCATGTTTCATCACTTTCTTCTTCATCATCGGTTTTGCTTTTCGAAATTTTTGCGTGATGTTTTTTGTTCTTGTATTTTCCTTTATCAGATTTTTGCCATTTACTTTCATTTACTTGTTTTACTTCTTTATTTTTGTTTCTTGGATTAAACCAACAATCTTTTGCCAAGTGTGAATCCTTTTTGCACACAAAGCATTTTCTGTCAAACGTATTATTCTTCCTAGTACCAGCTTTCAATGCGTTATTCGGTTCTGACTTATCTTTTTCTTTTCTATTGCTGTCCAATTTAAAACTTCTCTAATTTGTGCAATTGTCGCATCTGCGTTGTGGTCGAATTGGCTAGCGATATGGTTATACTTTACTGGCAACCCTCTTAAAATTCCTATTATTACATCCTCATTACAGATATCAGCCCCGAATGTTCTGGCCTCTTCAACAAGTTTTTCAGCTCGATCTAGGTACATTTCCCACGTTTCTTCTTCCATCATTTTTAGACGAGCTAAATCATTTCTGACTTCCGCCTTTTTATAGCAGTTGTCGCTCGCAAACCTATCATCTAAGGATTTCATGATCTGTTTTGATGTTTTAGCAGACAATATCAAGCCAACATATGCATCCTCCATTGAGCATGATATTATTGACATGGCTTCAGCATCTTTTATCTGCCACGCATCATAGTCTACACTCCTTGTGTTCGGACATGACTTTTCTAATACCACGTTAAGCCCTTTTGCTTTTAGAACCGACATCAGCCTAAACTTCCATGGCACATAATTCTTCCCGTTGAATAACGGTATTTTAATTCCACTCATTTTCTATGTATATATATTTTTTTTTTTAATTTGACTTTTTGTCAAAAATATTAAAATTTAATTATTTTTGACTTACTCTCAAATTATTTACTTCCTAGGTTTCTGCCCTTCAGTCCCTTTTCTTAGTCTGGGCCCATAACCCTTGTTAGCGCAGTATTAATATTAATTATTAATTAACACGATGACTGACAAACTAAGAATGATATATTTTAGACATTGATTGACATAAGTTACTTTAGAGAACAAGTATATAAAAATATATAAATCTAACATAAGGGCTCCACTCTGGATAGGCGGACTATATTTTATCTTCATAATTTAAGGAATATTTTCAGAAGAATTTGGTTTGAAGTAGTACAAAATGAGTCACATTTTTTCAGGTCCGGCTCTTGGACTATTAGTGTAATAATTACCACGTGTATTTATATATTTTTTTGATCTGTTAGTCCTCCAAAAATCTATCTGCCTCCGTGGCCGTGATCGTAAAGGCGTTCGTTTTCGGCACCGGAGGTCCGGGGTTCGCAGCCTGGGCTATGCTCTTAGATTTTATGAATAGTATTTGTATTAAAAAGATTTCGCTAACTTTAATTAATTCTTAGAGTGTAATAGATGCAACCCACCTGTGGTGGTTCCCGCAGGGTTATTTTTTTTTTTAGTCCTCCAAAAACTTCACCTCCACTCATCCTTCCTCCAAAAAATAAACCCGATCCCTTAAGCTCATTTTTCTTTGAAAGTTCGCTAGTAAAAAAACAGTTAGAGGAAAACACACGGACTGTTACTGCAACAATACGACTGCACTAAAAGCACAATAGATAAGTGTAATAGTTTAATCGCATCGTTACGTACAATAGTAATAAACGCCACACGCAGTGCAGGGTTCACGCACCAGTTACGCGTTGGATGCGTAGCAACTTTCACTCAAATAGTACAAATGATTGATACATGTCTGTTTCAATGGAAACTCATTAATTGTACGATTCGAATTCTATAGTTCCTATTACACAAGATGTATAATATATATATATATTTATTTATTTATTTATGTATATATATTTGAGGTTTAGTATTGTTTTGTTTAAAAAGCAATAAGCTTTTCGGCACCTTGGTTTTGTTCTATAGCAGTTCGTCAAATAATTATTTTTTTATAACGTGATTTGTTTATATGATCTTGTAGATGTCAATCGATAAAATTTTCTACTTGTGTGGTTGATAAAATTTAACTTGATAAAAATCTTGACCATACAATGTAGTATGCGTGTATAAATTTCATCCCAAACATCTTTTAGACTATAAACTTAGTATAGACTATAAACTTGGACTAAACAAAACTCAGTATTATTATTCATAATTTAATGAAGTAAACTTGCACCAAATATCAACTCAATTGAATTTTATCAATTTCTTAAACTTAAAAAAAAAATACAAGTCATTTAATAAAAATTTAACTAATGCTGATAATGAGATAAAAACTTAGTATGTACTTTTGCCTTATGTATAAATAACTACATGATCGCAAAATCTCAACTCAGTTGAAACATTTTTTCGTTTTTTACGAAGTTTTGAACCTTTTGCTGAGTCGTTAATGCGGGTTAATGATGTCATAAAAAAAGGATAGCTTAACTAGACTAAAAGATTGATTTTTTATCAACACTCGAACATAATAACGGTGGGATTACGATGATAACAGACACACACACACATACAGACAGACAACTTTGTGAAAACCACTCAGGAGGGCTTAAAAACTGAACGAATAATGCAGGTGATATCTGATCCGACTATCGTATCTTTTACTATACTTTTCTATATACCTATAGTTTAAATGAGAAAAGTAAATAGAAATTGGCCACTATTTATTTGTTAAAAATCTTACATGAATTAAGAGCGTAACCTTAAAGACAAAACCTAGACCTCCATAGTGACTTAGGTCAGTTCAAATGTAGACTCTTTAGCGTTCTAAGGCTCCTTTTTCAAACTAATATTAAGGCCCGTATTCAAAGTCATTTTCCTTACCTAAACTGTAAACCTAACACTTTCCTTAAGTAGCCCTTAAGGAAAATGTAAGGTTAGGTAAGGAAAATGTTAGGTTTACAGTTTAGGAAAGGAAAATTTAGTCTCTTTAAGGAAGCCTTAAAGTTCTTTAAGGAGCCCTTAAGGAAAATGTTAGGTTTAGGTAAGGAAAATGTTAGGTTTACAGTTTAGGAAAGGAAAATGTTAGGTCTCTTTAAGGAAGCCTTAAAGTTCTTTAAGGAGCCCTTAAGGAAAATGTAAGGTTTAGGTAAGGAAAATGTTAGGTTTACAGTTTAGGAAAGGAAAAATGTTAGGTCTCTTTAAGGAAGCCTTAAAGTTCTTTAAGGAGCCCTTAAGGAAAATGTAAGGTTTAGGTAAGGAAAATGTTAGGTTTACAGTTTAGGAAAGGAAAATGTTAGGTCTCTTTAAGGAAGCCTTAAAGTTCTTTAAGGAGCCCTTAAGGAAAATGTTAGGTTTAGGTAAGGAAAATGTTAGGTTTACAGTTTAGGAAAGGAAAATTAGGTCTCTTTAAGGAAGCCTTAAAGTTCTTTAAGGAGCCCTTAAGGAAAATGTAAGGTTTAGGTAAGGAAAATGTTAGTTTACAGTTTAGGAAAGGAAAATGTTAGGTCTCTTTAAGGAAGCCTTAAAGTTCTTTAAGGAGCCCTTAAGGAAAATGTTAGGTTTAGGTAAGGAAAATGTTTTACAGTTTAGGAAAGGAAAATGTTAGGTCTCTTTAAGGAAGCCTTAAAGTTCTTTAAGGAGCCCTTAAGGAAAATGTTAGGTTTAGGTAAGGAAAATGTTAGGTTTACAGTTTA
>JACMZG010001870.1:47763496-47785996 GCA_018340805.1 Microvelia longipes | reverse complement strand
TGCCCAATTATTTTCCTAATACTTAGACAGATTTTTAAAGATTTCTTTTCATATTCCATTGTCTCCAAGAAAAAAAGATCTAACATCAGCTATATTTCTTATTAAACTCAAATGAATAACTTAAAACTAAGATCTTCAATCTTTTTTATCAAACTTTGTTGAGATAAAACCAATTACACAGGCATAATAGTAATTATTCACTATTGTTTACAACAAGGGTCTCGGCTCACTCAGCAGTCAAATCATGTCCTCAAGGTTAACAGTACATTTCCTCTCAACTGACGTAATGTCGGCGCGCTTCGTAACAGCTAACCTCTTATTTGTCAGCTCTTAATAGATGTGACAATGTGATCTTTTTATGTGTAAAGAAAAACAAATAAAATGTAACTTGGTATTTGTGTTAACCATATAGCACAATAATGTTTAATAAAAAAAAACACTAGAATTAAAAACAATTAATATATTGTCAATCACAATAGTATAAAAAAATTATAACTGATCGTTTTTGACTTTACGTCACCAGAGGTGTTTACAGACTCAGTAAACAACTGTCATCATCAGACAGCTTATATTTTTTTTATACTACTGTGGTTGACAATATATTAACTGTTTTTAATTCTAGTGTGTTTTTTTAAACATCATGGTGAGTTTATAAGGCGCGGTCGAATATCCACGGCCTTCTAGAACGTTGGATCACCAACAAACTTTTTTTATAGCTTTTTTTTCAAAATTTTCAGTAATTAGCCGGATTTGTGATAAATGAAGCCTATTTCCGTAATCTGCACGCTCTTTTGGTTAATCTCAAAGAGTATTTACATTCACTCAACGATTTATTTTTAATCTAACTTGGTACATACATAACTAATGTTAGACGTCAATGATAACAAATATGACATGTCAAAATATAACACAAAATATTAGATTAAAAATAAATCGTTGAGTGAATGTAAATACTCTTTGAGATTAACCAAAAGAGCGTGCAGATTATGGAAATAGGCTTCATTTATCACAAATCCGGCTAATTACTGAAAATTTTTAAAAAAAAGTTTGTTGGTGATCCAACGTTCTAGAAGGCCGTGGATATTCGACCGCGCCTTATACCACAAAATCTCCGTCGAAACAACTAATGATTTAACCTTATAGCCCTACACGTGTACAAAATCCCAGCCTGATTCAAACACTTCTTAAAGATTTGTGATTATCTGAAATGTTTTTAGGGTCATTATTGTAGATTAATCACGTCACACATATTTAATAAACAATAGGATTCTGGACATTAACAAGGTTGCTTTTTGTACCGTTTCATTTTGATCCGAGAAGGCGTTCGAAAGTTACATATATGTACATACATATATGTATATTATATAATTATATAAATATTATATATATATATATATATATATATATATATATATATATATATATATATATATATATATATATATATATATAATATATATATATATATATATATAATATATAATATATATATATATATATATATATATTTAATATATATAATATATAATATATATAATATATATATAATATATATATATATATATATATATATATATATATATAATATATTAAACTGCGTAGGCTTCCGCGGTTATTGTCATGAAGATTAGGTCTTCCAGTGGTGACCGCGTTAATGTAGATGAAGAATCCGACGTTTCGCTTCCACTGGGAGGCGACAAAACACAATGAACTCCACAACTTCACAAAACTGAACTCCAGTTCAGTTTTGTAGAGCAATGTTCTATCCATAATGTCCTATATCTCTGAAGATGCGTCCCACAGTGAAGCGAAACGTCGGATTCCCATCTACAAAACGCGGTCACCACCGGAAGACCTAAAATATATAATATATATAATATATATATAATATATATATATATATATATTAATATATATATATATATAGATATATATATATATTCTTGATCGGTGAGTCCCCCTCTTCCAAAACATCTACTCCCCAACCCTACCTCCTCCATGACCCCGACCTTATAAGCTCATTTTTTCTTTGAAAATTCGCCTAAATGGAATTCTTAAACCTTATATTAAATATCGTTGACGACATTTTTTTAGCAATTACATTAAAATTAATTATAAAAGAAATTACCACCTAAGATTACTATAAAATTAATTATCGACAAAGATAATTATTTTTAATCATATAATTAATTAAATATTAATTACCTGTAACTAATTACTCTATTCTATTTGCAGGTATGGAAACAATGGATATTTATCAAACTATTAGCTGTGAGTAAAAGTATTATTTCCCCCGAAAATGAGATATATTGCCACTTGAAATAAAGCTGATACATAATTTTTCCGGACTTTATTTATTATGTATCAAAACTGGGTTCAAAACAACTGAAATATCTATTAAAGCTGATAAATAACTTAAAATAAAGCTGATACATAATTGTTCTGGACTTTATTTATTGTTTATCAAAAACTGGGTTTCAAAACAACTGAAATATCTAATAAAGCTGATAAATAACTTAAAATAAAGCTGATACATAATTGTTCTGGACTTTATTTATTGTTTATTAAAAACTGGGTTTCAAAACAACTGAAATATCTAATAAAGCTGATAAATAACTTTAAATAAAGTTGATACATAATTGTTCTGGACTTTATTTATTGTTTATCAAAAACTGGGTTTCAAAACAACTGAAATATCTAATAAAGCTGATAAATAACTTTAAATAAAGTTGATACATAATTGTTTTGGAATTTATTTATTGTTTATCAAAACTGGGTTCAAAACAACTGAAATATCTAATAAAGCTGATAAATAACTTTAAATAAAGCCAATACATAATTTTTCTGGACTTTATTTATTGTTTATTAAAAACTGGGTTTCAAAAGAACTGAAATATCTAATAATTCTAAGGTTGACCGCTGCGAGACTGAAGTTATACTACCTTAAGCTTAGGACGGGGGAGCTTAGTACGCAAGATTTTTTCTAGAGGGGGCCAAAGCTGCTAATTTTGGTAGTCAGTATTGCGGAGTGGTAATCAGTTTTCAGCACCCTTTGACAAATTCAAAGATAGGAGTCCATCAAACCGCAGGAGTGAGGATTTACTAAACTAAATGTTAATATATTGACAAAAATAATGTAATGTTTATTTATTGTGCTTAAATAATATTTAATTTATTTAGACCTTTAGCGAACGAAGCGATTTTCTTCAAACATATTAAATAAGAAATTTATTAACGGAGAGGGCGAAGCCAGCCTTTATTACTATGTATAATTTTAACAATGTAACAAGCAAAGCATGCTTCTTTAACGTATCTTATAATACACTTTGACAATCTTGTTGGGGATGTGAGCCTTTACTCCGACATTACGCATTTATATATAGAGCAATCTATTTATGCATGTACGGGATTTTGTTGCTTCTACAACGCTTCAGTGAATCGAAATTAAACTTAGTAAGAAAATTGAGCTTTTTAATGTCCCGAACCCTATTGTTTATGAAATATGTGCGATGCGTTAACCCACATAAATGACATTTTTTAAATTAACACTTTAAAAAATTGATTGATCGTGCTGAAATTTTGTACACATGTACTAATATGTGTGGTTCATACATGAATGGTGTGTTTAAAATTTATTATCAGCATTAGTTTAAGGTTTATCGATTGACATATACAACATTGTCAACAAATCACGTTTTATGACTTATTAGATTTAAGATGGGGCCCACTTTACGGCTCCCACAGCCGACGACGCGTACCTGTTGAGGGGCGAAGTACCGAGGCCGCGGAGCGGCCAAGAGACCCAAAGCCTCTTGTGTAATGTACCTAATATGATATTTTAGCAATTTTGCAAAGCGAGCCTTTTTCTCCATTTATGGGGAATCTATCCTCTTTTGCATATTGCAAGCCCCTCCAAAAAAATCCCATGACTCCAATTTTAAAAATTATTTTTCAACCCTGTTGGTTTTTCGAGCCTATTTTTTTTAAACAAATCCTTTATTTAATAAATATTTACAAATAATCATTACAATATCTACTTATGAACTAGAATATAATTTAATTCAAAATGTTTCTTACACTTACATGCCTAATAATATTAATTAATTATTACATTCTGTATAATAATAGATATTGTGTTCTTAACTATAGGAATACTTCTACTTTAAGGTAACAGGTTACCTTGTGTTATAGAAGATGTGTTGTAGATTCAGTCAGAGTGTGTCATCTTATCAATATTTGTAAAATATTAATAATATTTTCATGTAGGTAATCGCTTTTAATACTTATTAAAATAAATATTAATAAGTGTATATAATATTTTAATCTATGCAAACAAGATTGTGATATTATTTTTAGTTCAATTAGTTCACTATTGTTTGAGATTATTCTTACCATACCTCTGTGTTAGTTCGCTGCAAAAATCAGTCACAACTACGTGCACGTCAATGATCAGCCCGAGTACCAAACATTTTTTTTAGATTATATTTTTATACATTCAAAATATTGATTGGGTGAAATGTAACTATATAAGTAATTTATTAGTTATTAGTGTTTGGTACTTATGCAAAACCTAGACAACACATACTTTTTTTTGTTAGGAACTTTATTTGATAATCTATTGACATGAGTTCCTGATGCTACGAATTACTATTTTAATTATATTTCAAATTCATTATCTTTAAAAAATTAATTAATTGTCATAAAAAATGCAGGGTAGCAACCATCAGTTTTTATTTAATTATGGTAATTAATTAAATACTTTTAATTTTTATTCAAAGTATGGTAGCAACTAGTACTGGACTTCGGCACCGGAGGTCCGGGGTTCACAGCCCGGGATATGCTCTCAGTTTTTTATGAATAGTAATAATAATAATAATGCCCGTTTTAGGGCCTTTCGGCTTCAGTGTATTCTCCCTGCGGGAACCACCTCGGTTGGGTCACATCTACTATGCTCCAAGTAAAGCTAAAGTTGACGAAATCTTTTTTCAACAAATTCTATTCATAAAAACTGAGAGCATAGCCCGGGATGTGAACCCCGAACCTCCGGTGCCGAAGTCCAGTACTATACGACCGCGGCTACGGAGGCAGATTTATGAATAGTATTTGTTGTAAAAAGATTTCGCCAACTTTAGCTTTACTTTGAGCATAGTAGATGTGACCCACCCGAGGTAATTCCCGCAGGGCGAAAACCCTGAAGGGCCGAAAGGCCCGAAACGGGCATTAGCAACTGACTTTTCTGATTTTCCGGGGGGGGGGGGTCAAGTGACCCGTTTGGCTCCCCCTGCGGACGCTCATGGCTTAGGGTAATCATTACATTCTGAGCCTAAAGACAAGAACGTGAGTCCGAAATCATAACACCTTAGACTTTGGATCAATCTATTCTTAAGTCAAGCGTAGCTCGACTGAAGTAGTGATACCTTATTCTGTATAAAAATATTTGTACTAAAGGCAAACAGCACAACTATAAGGGTTACCAATTACTTTAAACGATACATTCCCGTTTAAATAAGTCTGAAAAAATAATCCAGAAACTACAAAATTTGTTTGTTTTCTACAGACTGGTTTAGGAAGCTGATCGAGATAAATCTGTCCTCGCCTCGTTGGACAAACTGTTCCATTGAGAAAATAACAAATATGAAAAACAGAATTTAAATGAAGTTACATCAAGATGTCTGGGGCAGGTTGGGGTCTGGGTTGCCGAGACACCAGCCTTATCTGATCCCGCGCCGTTTATTTTAAGAACGATTCGTAGCGTTTCATATTTTTATTCTCGTTTCTTGTAATAAATTATATTAATTTGATTAGGAGAAATCGGAGAAAAACTATATTTTGCATTTACCAATTTTTCTTTGAGCTTTCAAGCTCAGATCTGCTATTTGAGTTCTCAACTCACAAAGCACTCAAAAAGTGCTTGATATCTTAGTTTTGCTCTTTGTGCTTTCAAAACTCACAGGTTATTAAATTTGTAATGTATTAGCAAACCTCATGGTATAACAAAGCTTTTGAGGTTATTTGGGTAAAAAAAGTATATTTATGTATATATATATATATATATATATATATATAATATATATATATAATAATATATATATATATAATATTAATTGAGAACACACGTTGGTCAGCAAATGCGAAGCTGCAAACGGCGATAAATACTTGGCTCTGACCCACGAACTTGTGACTGGGCGGGGAGGGTTGAAAGGATCCTTTCAGCAAAGTTGGAACAGATCCTTGCAGTCGAGTTGACACAACTCTCACCTCGTCAGAGGCTTACAAGATTGAAAGCTTTCAAGCTTCTTTGAAGCTGAGAGTTCAACGTTTTACTCTCTACGTGGTATTATATACTAAAATAGAGTTTTATGTTTACATAAATAGAGAGTTTTATACATAAATATACAGGGTGTAAAAAATAAAACTCCCTTCCCGAAAGGAGGTGGTACTACAGCTTATTTCCAACAAAAAACTTCATATTTAACTATGGTCCGATTCTCAACCGTTTTCCCACAAGGTCAAATTTCATGATTTTTTAAAACTCCTTGAATTGCATTCAGAAAATGGCATATATCTCAGAAAGTATACAACCTAGCTTCAAAATATTGAATTTGTTGGAAAGCTGAGGAAAATTCCTATAAGACAACATGGTTGTTATATCCAAAAAGTATGTATTCAAGTGTCAAAAATAGGCATAACTCAAAATTTTTGACAAAAAATGAAAATTATGAAACTTTTTGACGGAACATTGAAGCTTAATGACCCACTTTGAGAACCTCTTGTTGCTAGGAAAACTACCTTGAACACTTC
The DNA here is from genome assembly GCA_018340805.1 of Microvelia longipes. Taxonomy (NCBI): domain Eukaryota; kingdom Metazoa; phylum Arthropoda; class Insecta; order Hemiptera; family Veliidae; genus Microvelia; species Microvelia longipes. The sequence continues at coordinate 47,779,195 of JACMZG010001870.1, read as the reverse complement.
CCTTTAAGATGACACCCATAATTATACCCATTTGTAGGGCTATTTTTTGAGTTAAGACTTATACAAACTCAAAAAACACCCAAAAATACAAGTTTTTTTGTATTTCTTGTGAGTTAATCTATGGGGTCTTCATTGTCAAAAGTTGTTTAATTATATTTTGTTTTTAAATAAGGGATTCATAAACTATCGAAAATTCCTCCTGATGGAGTCTTGATTGACTGAACCTGTGTCAGTAAATCTTCTAAATGTGGTTTGAATAGTTTTCTTTTCAGGAACATTTCTATCAGGAAAACATACCTGATTTTCTCTGACTGCTTCCTGTGCGTCATAGCGTCATATCATAGCAGTATATTCTGCCGTTGTGTAAACTGGCATATTAGAATAGATTGCTTAAGAATATTAATGTAAATTTCAAACTTACAGTCCAGAAGCGTGCAACCAACTGATAACTTTTCAAAACATAAACTGAGTTATACTTTAATCTTAACCAACCATATGATTGTAAACAAAATTAATAGACTAATTAAACACAATTATACCATTTACTTTTGGACCAAGAATAAAAAAATAACGCAATTGATTCATAAAATACCACAACCTATCCTCAGGAGGGATTTTTGATAGTTCATAAATCCCTTATTTAAAAAAAAATATAATTAAAAAACTTTCGACAATGAAGACCCCATAGATTAACTCACAAGAAATACAAAAAAACTTGTAAATTTGGGTGTTTTTTGAGTTGTAATCAGTCTTAACTCAAAAAATAGCCCTACAAATGGGTATAAATATGGGTGTCACCTTAAAGAGAAGTGTTCAAGGTAGTTTTCCTAGCAACAAGAGGTTCTCAAAGTGGGTCATTAAGCTTCAATGTTCCGTCAAAAAGTTTCATAATTTTCATTTTTTGTCAAAATTTTGAGTTATGCTATTTTTGACACTTGAATACATACTTTGGATATAACAACCAAGTTGTTTTATAGGAAATTTCCTCAGCTTTCCAACAAATTCAATATTTTGAAGCTAGGTTGTATACTTTCTGAGATATATGCCATTTTCTGAATGCAATTCAAGGAGTTTTAAAAAATCATGAAATTTGACCTTGTGGGAAAACGGTTGAGAATCGGACCATAGTTTAATATGAAGTTTTTTGTTGGAAATGAGCTGTAGTACCACCTCCTTTCGGGAAGGGAGTTTTTATTTTGTACACCCTGTATATTTTTATATATATATATATATATATATAATATATATATATATATATATATATATATATATATATATATATATATATATATATATATATATATATTATTATATATATATATATATATATATATATATATATATATATATATATATATATATTTTATTTTATACCTACAGTGTAAATGGAGAAAAATAAAAAGGAGTAATAACACACAACAGATAACAACATATATTATATATATATTATATATATATATATATATATATATATAATATATATATATATATATATATATATATATATATATTATATATATATATATATATATATATATTATATAATATATATAATATATATATATAATATATAATATATATATATATATATATTTATATTTATATTTATATCCTATTTAAATGGAGAAAAAATAAAAAGGAGTACATAACACACAACAGTATAACAACATATACTGTAACAGTATAACAAATCTGGGGGCACGGCAGTGCTCCTGATAAGTCCGGCGGTCACTGGTGTACCATCCTTTACACGAAGCATCTTGACTTTATTTTTACCCCCTCGTCCCTTTTTTTTATTAAGGACATTAAAAAATATAATTTTAATATTAACTTAAAGATCTTGTTAAGCTGACCTATTCTACCGAATTTCATGTATATATGTATGTATATATATGTGTGTGTTTGTGTGTGTGTGTATGATCATATTTATTAATCAAAAAAGAGAGTTGTTAAAAAAGACAATAGAGATGTTTAATTAAAGTATTATTAACCATATAAATACCACTATAAAGTTTAATAATAATAAATGTAATGTCATATTAATGTATAATAAACACAGAGATGATGCAGTTATGCAAATTTGTACAATCTCTTATTGTGTCATCTTTATTTATGTGACCTTATACTTTCAATATCGTTACTATCCTTCGTGATTTTATGTCTTAACTTTCAATTTGAAAACAATTATGTATTTATTATTAATTGCTAATATTAAAATAGTAAATATTTCTTACGTTAAGACTAAGGCCCGTATTGAAAGACATCTTCCTAACATTTTCCTAACATTGTCCTAACATTTTCCTAACATTTTCCTAACATTCTCCTTAAGGAACAAGGAGAATCTTCTGCTCCAGAGAGTGAGCCGAAGGCGAAGGCTTAACGGTAAATGCTGACGTTGATAGTATCAATCCAAATTATATTTATGTGGATGATACGGTGCTACTTAGAAAAGATGCTCACGAAAAAAATCGGGTACCGGGTAGCTCGGAACTTTTCCTTATCACTTCGAATTCGCTACACTCATCCTACCAACATCGGACTCGCTTCGCTCGTCCTCTGAATATACAATTCGCCAAATTTATACTGAAGACATCTACGGTCTCGCATGTCCTCTGATAGTAAATATATCCGTTTTATTTCCAGCGGTCACCTATTCAGACACTGACCAGGTTCGATGATGGTTGAATTTTATGATAAACAAAAATTATAGATATACTTGTCGTATTAAAACGACACTTAGTGTACTTATTTATTACGTATTAGGTACACTTGTACCGATTTTCAAGTCAATTTGTTCATTTTTCGGATTTGTTTTGCAAACATAAAACTTTTCCTTTATACCTACGGGATAAAGAGGAAAAATAAAATGACTTAACAATTTAAGCTTCGTTAAAGTTCAGGATCTTCGATGATTCACAAAAAATAATCTTTGGCAGTTATAGAGAATTATGAGTATACACGATGCTAAGCATTAGCTTTATGCTCCGGAGTTACGATGGTGCACGAAGTAGACTTCGGCTTTTATCGGGAAGTACGGTGTTACACGAAGCAACCTTCGACAATGCTCGGTACATACGGTAAAACTCCAACCTCTTTTTAATATATTTCTTGTTTATTTCCTACTTTGTGTGTTTTTTCAAATAGCTAAAAGAAACAAGAAATGATGTAGTTTGTAAACTTGTGTAGAGTTCAGTCTGTCCTTCCTTACACATTTCTGATTAGTAAAAGGAACTGCATATATTTGTATGAATAAAAAAGAACATGTTTAAGTACGAACAAGAAACATTTGTACTACATCCTTCATGCGTACAACAGAGTACCGTATAACAAACGATCGGTGCGCTGTAACTATCGTTCTAGTGTAACCTGTTTATTCAATTTATAAACGACACTGAAATATTATATTTCTCTTCAGTATTATGCTGTAATTTTTTTAACATAAAAATGAGAAATAAAAGAAACATCATTAATAGATAACACATTGATTTTTATACAGAGATACTTGATTTTTAAATTTTATATTGTAAAGTACATTAGCTATTATTTCCCTGTCTCCTGTAATCAGAGAAGGAAGCTACTTGCCCAAGAGCCGGACCTGAAAAAATTACTCATTTTGTACTACTTCAAACCAAATTTTTCTGAAAATATACCTTAAATTATGAAGAAAAATATAGTCAGCCTATCCAGAGTGGAGCCCTTCATATGTTTGCGCATGCTCAAAATTTTATAAAATCGCACAAAATTCAGTTTTCTACAGTCTATCGTTTAGTTTAAAAATCCTCAAGGTCATAAGTATTTTGGGGATTGACCAATCAGAGAAGCCGCTGTCAACCTCTCACTTAAAAAGAGAAAAAAAATCCCTACCACAATAACCGCTGTAGGGAAAAACCTTCTTCCCGGCAATCGTTCACTTTGTTTGTGGTTCTTCTTTTGATTAAAACTACTTTCAAATTCATCATAAAAATGATATTTTAAAATAAAACTACACAAAAGAAATTTAAAAAAACATCGCCAAGAAAATATGGACAAAATAACCTGATTTGTTTACATAGTTTTTTCCCGCTCCCTTCTTGCAGGAATTTTTTTTTCTTAGAATCAGTGGTGTCTAAACTGACCTGTCAAGATTTTTAAACTAAACGATAGACTGTAGAAATAAGTGGTTCCCTGTAGGTCGTGTGCAAAACATAAATAGAAAAATATGAATAGATTGTTTTTTAAAGATTATAAAATGTCCAATAAAACGAGTGTTCAATCATCAAAATCGGATAACTACAACTAAAGTTATGGCTCTTTCATAAACACCAAAAAATGTGGTTAATTTATGCATAGACAGCAAATTTCTTTGAAAAAAATCCTGACTTTTTGTGCATTTCTTGGCCATTTAACAAATGTCATAACTTCAGTTGTAGTAATCCAATTTTGACGAAAAACATTCGTTTTATAGGAAATTTTATCAGCTTTAAAAATGTTCTATTCATGTTTTTCACTCGACTTACAGGGAGCCACTTATTGCAAGAAAACTGGAATAAGTGCGATTTTATAAAATTTTGAGAATGTGCAATCATATGAAAGGCTCCACTCTGGATAGGCAGATTATGCTTTTCCTTCATAATTTAAAGGTATATTTTCAGAAAAGTTTGGTTTGAAGTAGTTCAAAATGAGTCACATTTTTTTAGGTCTGGCTCTTGGAATATACCTTTGACAGTTATATTTTTTATCAAATGTCAACACTGCAGTGCTCATAGAATCTTTTTATCATCACCAAATACTGATTGATACTCATATCCAACAAAACGATTAAATAATTTATTGGATCAAGTTAATACTTAATAAGCATGTACTCCTGTAAAAAGCAAACAGAATTGGCCAAGATTGAATTGAATTGACATATAGAATTTTATGAAAAAAAAATCACGAGCTAATTTGCTAATTTAAGCTATTTAAGCTAATTTGACTGATACATTTAGAAAATCGAAAATATTGTAGCAGTATGCATCTTACGAGGACTAGAAACACGATAATCTATAATAAAGAACAATTTTACAATGTGGCTGCAAAGCTGAAGGCTGAAAGTCTCTTGTTTGATGGTCTACCTATTACATTTTAAACCTGATTAAGTAATATCTCTAAGTTTGACTCTACCAATGAATCACTGGTCAAAAAGATTCTAGACCTAGTCCGGGGAAAAGGATTATTCTGACCTGGACCAATTGAGTGATTGTACAATAGACTTCCAGTCGCAGTGCAAATGGGGTCTATCCTCGACTCCAACCCCTATCATTAATAATAATAAAGAGCAGTGACTTATCTACATGGTTTGAGTAAATTTTTCTCTTTGTGGTAAGAGCTGAGTCTTATGGTTTGAGTAGGTTTTTTTCTATGTGGTTAGAGTAGACCCTTATCTACATGGTTTGAGTAGAGTCTTCATAACATTGTTAGACTGAGGACCTTCTCAGTCTAAGCAGAAGGGGCCTTAGAACAGTAACTAGACTACTGACTGGTCACTGTCACCTACGAAAACATCTCCATACCATTGGTACCTTTAAAGACAACCCAGTGTGTAGGCTTTAAGAATAGGAAGCCGAAACTGCATCACATACTTCAGAGATGTGAAGCCCTAGCCTTTCAAAGGTTCTCCAACACTGGTAGCAGTACTTTCACTAAGTTTGACTCTACCAATGAATCATGGTCAAAGATCCTAGATCTAGTCCGGGGAAAAGGATTAATTCTGACCTGGACCAAATTGAGGGGATTGTACAATAGACTTCCAATCGCTGTGCAAATGGGGTCTATTCTTGACTCCAACCTCATTCATTAATAATAATAATAAGTAATATCTAGTTGTTTTAAGTAATTTCTCTGCAAACTTATTTGTTTAAAAGGAACAAACATATATTTCGTTCTGTCAACACATTTGAAATGTTTAGTCAATAGTTCATACCGATTACAAAATTCACAGATACATTTAACTCTATAGTAATAATTCGTTATTATTTTTTTCCATATGTGATTGGTGAATGAAACTTTATTGTAACCCGGTTTTTTATGTTACTCATTATTTTTATTGTTCGATATTTATTTCTATTGCATATGTGTCTTCACATTCGATTGTTTCGTATTTAACTGATCTGTAATAAGATATTGAAAAATATTATCAAAGATACGAGTATAATGGTAGGTTAAACGAGTTCACACAAGTATCATGCATTGCAATCCCGCGTTGATTACAATTATTGGTTTAATAATATTATAATTGGTCTGTAAGTTTCCACTTTTAACATAAAAGAAATGTCGAATTAAATCTAAACATAACATGAAACAATACGTTTCTTATATACACGCGGTATATATGAGGAAAAATAAAAATTAATTCTAAAAGAATATAACTGAGACGCCAAGGAAATTTAACAAGCAAATACAATGCGACATCTGGGAACTGTTCCATCATTCGACATTCGTCATCATTGATGGCTTGACAGATGTAGCATTGCATTTTGCTTGTTACATTTCTTAGGTGTCTCTCGCACAATTTTTTTTATTGTGTCAACTATTCATGTTTTGCAAAACTCGGTAGTATCAAATTATATAAATTAATTCTAATTTTATTACTTCGGAGATATGGAAGAAAATATTAGTTCAATGTCTTGTTAAAGGTCATACTTCTTAGTCTGAAGTATGAAGGGTGAATTTCCTTTGGGTGATGTCTTCCTACAAGGCCGGTTTATGCTTCATTGTTGGCCTTAAGGATTCATATTATGATTCATTATTGCTATGATTCATTGTTGGACCTTATGCTTCTACCTATGATTCGGACTATGCTTCATGGATGATGGATCTATGGCTTCATTGTTGATTCTATGATGATCTATGCTTCATTGTTGACCCTATTGGATCTCATATGCTTCATTGTTGGACCCTATGATTCATTGTTGGATCTTTCATTGTTGGACCTTATGCTAATTTTTGATCCTATGCTTCATTGTTGATCCTATGATTCATTGTTTCCTATTCTCATTGTTGGATCCTATGCTTCATTGTTTGACCCTATGATTCATTGTTGGATCTATGCTTCATTGTTGGATTCTATGCTTCATTGATTGACCCTATGATTCATTGTTGGATCCTATGTTCATTGTTGGATCTATGCTTCATTTGTTGATCTATGCTTCATTGTTGTCCTAATGTTCATTGTTTTGATCCTATGCTTCATTGTTGGATCCTATGGTTCATTGATTTGGATTGATGATGACCCTATGATTCATTGTTGGATCACTTCATTTGTTTTGATTCATGTTGATCCTATGCTTCATTGTTGGATCCTATGATTCATTGTTGGATCCTATTCTTCATTGTTGGATCCTATGCTTCATTGTTTGACCTATGATTCATTGTTGGATCCTATTTTCATTGTTGTTTCTATTGATTCATGTTGCCCTATGATTTCATTGTTGGATCCTATGCTTCATTGTTTGACCCTATGATTCATTGGATCCTATGCTCATTGTTGGATTCTTGCTTCATTGATTGACCTATATCATTGTTGGATTTATATGCTTCATTGTTGGACCCTATGATTCATTGTTGGATCCTATCGCTTCATTGTTGCTATGATTCATTGTTGGTCCTATTCTTCATTGTTGGATCCTATGCTTCATTGTTGGATCTATGCTTCATTGTTTGACCTATGAGCATTGTTGGATCCTATTCTTATTGTTGGATCCCTCATTGTTGATCCTATGATTCATTGTTGGATCTATGCTTCATTGTTGGACCCTATGATTCATTGTTGGATCCTATGCTTCATTGTTTGATCCTATGCTTCAATGTTGGACCTTATGCTTAATTTTTGGACCCTATGATTCATTGTTGGATCCTATGCTTCATTGTTGGATCCTATGCTTCATTGTTTGATCCTATGCTTCATTGTTAGATCCGAAACACTTGTACAGTGTTGTTTTCAGGAGTTATTACCTCTACTGTAATAGTCTACTGTCTATCATCTTGGAACAACCAACCAACTTATTTAGAATTAGGAAAAATTAAAAAAATTGTACTTAATTTTGTTTATTCTTACTTAAAAACAATATCCTTGAATTCATTACTTGAAGATATTTTATTATAACCTTCCTCAACCTCAACGATATCCAAAGAGAAACTGACGTAACAAAACGTTCTTAACACTGCACGTATCCATAGACAATAGACTTTCTACACAAATAAGTAACTTATCTCATCAAGTTGCCTTCTGAATATTAACGATTCACACCTAAAAAAGACTTGGCTCTAATAGACTTTATTATAAAACACAGAATTGTTTTCTTTAGTGCTAATTGTAAATATAGAAAGTTAGAGGAGTAAACAGGGTGGAAGGACATGACCTGACGGTAACACTTGCTGGGCCCAGCCCGACTAAATTTTACATTCATCGTTACGTGCTGTTTTTAACTTTCTGTATATTTGTACAGCTACAATAATAACTTTCTATGTTATTTATACCGTAGGTATATAGGTAAAATGATCGTCTTTCGAATTGGTCTGCCTCCGTGGCCGTGATCGTAAAGGCGTTCGATACCGGAGGTCCGGGGTTCACAGCCCGGGCTATGCTATGCCGAGGACAATAATGAATGTAAAAAAAACTCCTAGGACGTAAAAGTATACGTAATATATTGCCGCCATTTTACTGTAATGTAGCGTATTTCAAAAAAAACAATCTGTGTAAAACCTTCATGAGGTTTCTTTAAAAACGTTCATTTTGTTTCTGTTTTGTTCGTAGACTAATTTTTTTTCGTTTTTAAAAGGTGTTCTAATTGACAACTTTTTGGTGTTTATTTGTAAGCTTTTACATTTTTGAGTAAAGTGTGAAGCTATGGATGAATTCAATGACAACGATAATATGGAGTTAATTGGAAGTTTGTTTTTCTCCAATTAAGTATATAGCAGTTTATTTAATGGTGCTACCTCAAAAAATAGTGTATGCACCCGGCTGAGAATGTATTTATGTCTTGGCAATTATTCCCGACTCGCTTCGCACGTCGCTAAATCTTATTGCCGTGACATAAAGACACACTTCTCAGCCTTATGGCATAAATAACTATTTTTACCCAGTGTTCGTTTTCTTTGTCCATTATTACCTATATTATTGTACACAAAGACTTTGACTTGAAGGAAAATTCTGTCAAGTTAACAAAGGGCTTTGAACCCTGATCAAATTAATTAAGTCCCAATAAGTCAAAACGAGCTTATTGTTTTTCTTCTTTCATAGAATAATAAGTCCGTGACTTAATACTTATTTAATTAGGTGACTAATTAATTTTATTCTTTCGTATCTTTTGTTCAGATTTGAGGTAAGGAAATCCTTTCAGAACAATAATAACTGTAATAAGGACTTCTCATTAATTAAGAAAATATGAAAGGACTCTTACATTGTGTCTACAATTATAGACTCTGATTCCGCAACAGAATCCGAATAAAATACGAACTATAATTATTGGAGTAGTGACGAAAGATGAGGTTTAATCTAACCAGAATATTCAATCAGAAGGTAGAAATACTATCACGGATCTAACAAAATATTAGAAATGGGGTACCAAGTAGAAACTGTTTAGAAACTAATAATATAAATAACTGCTCTGTGGAGTAGTGTAGTAGTAAAGGTGGGGAAGATCCTAGATCTTAGCAATTATGTCTCTGGGACGCTTTTTGCCAGCCCAAGAACGTCCTCACCTCTTACCTAATGAATCTCTATTCTCTTTGAACCTGTCCGATTCCTTAATGAACTTCAGAACGTCTGCCCTTAGCTTTGAATGCTCTTGCTCTGTGGAGTAATCCAAGAATAGATAAATAAATAGTCTCTCTAATAAAAAGTATGTTAATAGATTTATTAGAGAGTTAACTTTCTGCCGCATCCGGCCATCATGAGTCATTCTCTGGAGTGCTAAGAACGATTGTTAGTAACGATCACTTACGAGTGCACTATAAAGATTGGAAAGTGATCTTTACTAACGATCGTTCTTAGCATTCTAGAGAACGTCTGATGATGGCCGGATGCGGCAGAAAGTTAACTCTTTTTTAACATACATTTTAGTGGAAAGACTATTTATTTACCTATGTTGAGAAACTGTTTATGGACAGTCTGATGTTAGAACATTAGGTATGAACATTTATTTATCCAAGTAAAATTATTTGAAGAAATAAACTATGATATCCATTTGGCAGAAACCTTGTGTAAATTTAATTATTTTAAAGGTTTACAGTTAACAGTCTGGCTTTCAGTGTATTAAGTTTAACTTTTCAGCCTAATCAATCTAAAAGAATGATAAATAATAAAAAAATTATTTATTTTCATTCATTCAATGATTTTTATAATTTACTATGTTTAAAATATAAATGAATATTTTAAAAATCAATTTCTGAATAAGAAGTTCTAAATAAAAAAAACAAACACAACAGTCTTTTGTTACATGTTATGTTATGTTAAATTCTGGCCCACATAATGAAAAAAAAATATGTTACATTCTCCCCCATAATGAAAAAAATATGTTACATTCTCGCCCACATAATGAAAAAAAAAATGTTACATTCTGCCCACATAATGAAAAATATGTTACATTCTCACATAATGAAAAAATATGTTAATCGAAAAAAAATGTTACATTCTCGCCCACATAATGAAAAAAATATGTTACATTTCGCCCTTATAAAAAAATATGTTACATCGCCCAATAAATAAAAAAATATGTTACATTCTCGCCCACATAATGAAAAAAAAAATTATTTTACATTCTCGCCCACATAATGAAAAAAAAAATTTACTCAGTCAGATCAACGAAGATTAGGGTGGCACCCTTGTTACATCTTAAATTGCTTTTGCAATCATAAATATATTACTAGGAGGCATAATGTATCCCAATATATTGGGAGGCTTAAATATCTTTTTGGGGCTCTCAGGAGCTATGCAAACCTTATTGTAACCTTCTCCAGAGTGTGTTAAGGTTATAATTAAAACGTGCTGGTAACTTTTTCGAATTTTCAAAATCCAACCGATAAGGCCCTGTAGCTATTACATCTCTATACCTATAAGCATCTGTTTTCAGATGGTTTCATGCCAGGAGTCAAACATTGGAGAATGACCAAAATCCGGTTTTTAGGTCCCAAACCACGAAAAATAAACTTATATATATTGTATATATATTATTATATATTATATATATATTATATATTATATATATTTATATATATATTATATATATTATATATATATATATATATATATATATATTATATTTATATTATATAATATATATATATTAATATTTTATCGAGTTATAAAATTTATGCCGAGAAAAGTTAAGTCGAGTAAAGTTAAGTCGAGAAAATAAATAAAAAGTCCAAAAAAATAAAATAAAAGTTGAAAATTTAAAATAAGGACAAAGGGGGACCTAAATTTAATTTTTTTTGTATTTAATTTTTTTGGACTTTTTATTTAGTGTGTTAAGATTAGGTTATTTATATTAAGTTATTTTGCTTAGTTATGATTGTTACTTGTTTAAGGCACTGTAGATGGCATTATAGTCGAAAAGCGCTCTGCTCAGAGTTAAATTAAGCTGATTGGTGGAAGAGAGATTTGGTGGTGTTGTTATATTGTAGCCATTTCCACGGCGCTACTGAAATTATGTTTATTATATTTTTAATTTTGAGATGAGTAGAGTCTTGACTTTTTCATCCTTGTTCTTGATATCTTGAATTTTGACTTTTTGGTATAATTTTTAACGTTCTCATATAAACATTATAAAAAACACATATATTTCGGAGTGGTGATGATTTGGCGTTAAGAACCCGATATGGTGTTGAAGGAACACCAACTACTATTACATTATTAAAACTATTATTCCTCTTTGTGTCCGAGAAATCTCGTACCCCATGTTTCTCCCTTCTAATTGTAAATTATTTTACTCACCACGAGAGTAAAGTACAATGATTTCTGATGCAATAATCGATTTTCTCGGCTTCGCCTACAGACTTAACATCTACCTTTTTTTTATCATCATTTTTTTTAACATCTATCCTCGTTTTATCACTTGCCTCGGGAGTTATCTTCATTGCCTAGGGAATCGCAGAGTTGTAGGAATTTTTTACATGGCGTATTTTAAACGATTTTTTACACGTAATAATTCACTATGTTCTTACATCATGTAAAATTCAAGTGTAAAAACTTAAATGTAAAAAATTTCAACGTAAAATTTATTTTTTTAGCCCGTATCTAAATTCTCATTAATTTTATTGGAATTAAAGTTATGGGCTTTGGGCGTTTTTGCATAGGGATTAGTTCAATCATTGAAACTTTAGATTAAAGCAATTAAATGTCCATTTGTCAAATTAAGTACAATTTATGGTAATGGTAGGGTTAAAGCACAATTATGGAAATGTAGAAAATTTAAAATGCATTATTTTGGTATTGTTAAAATAACTAAAGTTGTTAAGCATTAGGCACACATAGTTTCATACTTCATATTTCAAGAGGGAGTTAACCAATCTAAATCTGTTAGATTTTAAATAGCATCAAAATTAAGTGTCGGGGAGGTTAGAAGGAGGTACCTGCATTACTTTTTAATGTCACCAATGTTTCTTCTCTTTAAGGACGAGTTGAGGGACAAAGTCCGTTTTGGGGGTCTTACCAGCATAGATCAAGCATAACAAATAACAAATATTAACAATAAATAAAAGTAAAAACATTGCTAAAAGGAAACAAGGAAAAGAGTTTGAATCAATGATGAACAAAAATGGAAGAATGAGTAGATTATGCCTTCGTCTTCTTTTTCTTTTATTTTTGTCAAAACATATTACGGATTTCTTATTCTTAACTTAATTAAATTTTCCACATATTAAATATTGAAGTAATGGAAGCAAAATTAAGTAAATTTAAACTATAAATGAAATATCTCATTGCGAATGTTCAAATCGATTGTTTTATTATTTTAATTTTTTACGCGTTAAAATATTTTTTTACGATGTATGTAAAAATAATTTTTTACGTGTAATAACAATTGGGGAATCGTACCTAACTCTTTCTCCTGCGGTATGCACCATCTCTAATATTAATCAGGCTCTTATTGTGACAACAATAAACAATAGCATCACAACTATCTTTAATTTTCTTTCTTAAGATCACATTTTTTGTGCTTTAAAAGTTACGTTGTAAGCAAAGAACAAATATTTTTAAACAATGATTTAAAAATACATTATATTCTGTCTGACATATTGTTTTTAGGTAGAATATAATGCTAAAAGAAGACTTTGACTCCAATGACTTGAAAGTAATTATTCTGCCTCTAAGTCATATAAAGTGACAATGCAGAATTAAAAGAATTCATCTTGCATTGTTTTAGCACTACTTTATTATCATTCTCTATAGTTTATTCTTCTTTAGCATTATAGACTTTGAAATTTAAAGTTTGCGGGTTTTAGCGCATAATGATTTTACCTTAATCTAGTGACGTCAGTATTCGCGATTCAAGAGTATTTGTAAGGTTGGCAATACCATGGCGGGAAAACAAAGGGTGATCAACATTTTTTTTGATCGATCTTTATAACTGAGTTAAAATTAATAGAGATCGGTTGCTAAAAAAAATTCAATATTTCAATAGTAATACTTCGATCTTTCAAGATTTTAAAATGACGCAGGCTTTTACTACAGACTTGAATTTGTCCGATTATTATTGATATATATTGAATATATATATATATATATATATTATATATTTTTATTATATTATTATTATATATTTATTATATATTATATATATTATATATATATATATATATTATATATATATATATACATCCTGATTATTAAATACTTGATAATAAATAATTAATGACTCACTTTGCGAAAATAACAAAACTTCGTTAATAAAAACGTTGGATCATTTATTTGATAAACAAAATAAGTAGGAAGAACAAGGAAGGCAAAATTATATTCTTGTAGTAAACTTCTAGCGTCCACTTAGCGGACATTTGAGCAACTTCACCAGCGACTGTAAAAAGCTACGAAACTGTCGCAGACGGTAAAAAGAATCATTTCACATACTTTTTGAGATTGTAAAGTGCCTTCTTTACAGTCATCTGAAAAAAAAAGAATTAATTGTCTGTGTCATTCTCATCAACCTAAACAAAACAGCCTAATTTATACTAATATAAGATAGGCCACGCAATCATTAGTTGAGAGCTCGGTACAGTTACTGCCCTGGAGCTTGCCTGACGAAGCACGAGTACAACGAACTTACAATTTGATACTCGTCTCAGACCGAGTCCAATACTTCTCGCTTCCCTGATCATCTTATGTCCGCATAGCAATATCTTTGCACGCTGGTGCGTCTCTATTCAATTATATTTTGACTCTCAGAGGGAGTAATTGAATAGCTGTAGTCTAAAGTCGTTCTTTCTATTTCGTAACTTTTCTTATGCCGTAATTTTCATTAATAATCTATCAATAATTTTAAAAAAATCGGGTACGGGGTACCTCGGAACATTTCCTTATATCACATCGCATTCGCTAAGGTCGTCCTCCCTTCTTCCGACCCTCATCAATCGTCCTCAAAATATAAAAAGTACTCAATTTTAATGGACTCAAGTCTTCCCGTCGTCCCGCAGAAAATAAATACATTTGTTTCATGACCAGCGGTCACCTATCCAGCCATTGACCACACTCGATGCTGCTTATTTTTTATGATCCAACAAAAACCGTGGATATATTTATCCATAAATAAATAAAATGAGTATATTTATTTATTACGTAAAGGTATAACCCGTATAAGATTTATAATGTTATATTTTTTTATATATATATTATATATTATATTATACTATATATATATTATTATATATATACTCAAAATTTCCAAGTGTTTTAGTTGTAAATCAAAACAACAATTTCGTGTGGAACTTATTTTATACACAATCGAGTTCTATATGAAGTCCTGATATCAAGTCATGACGTAAGCCCTTGTTCTGATAAGGTGTTTAAATTCAATTCGGATAAGGTAAACTCACAACAGTATTTCAGTAATTTTGAATATTTTATTTTATTTCTTGAAATGTTATGGCTATATTTCGACTTAGACCATGTAAGAAAAAAGCCTGTAATTACGGACTCTGAGTAGAATTGATTTGAAATAACAATCAAAACATTTTTTTTTGCTGTTTTAGGCAGAATGGATTTAGCTACGTCTCGTTGTACATAAGAATTACAAATTTATACAAATATCACAATAAAAAATAATAAGCTATCACACGTAAAGTATAACTTAACTAATAATTGCTAAACAAAAAGTCATAACCTTAATAATAAAAATAACTATGCCTAAAACGAAAAGTATTAACTACTAATGAAAAATATATGCCTAAACAAAAAAGTCATACCTAAACCTAAAAAAAATAATATGCCTAAACAAAAGTTATACACCTAACCTATAAAAAATAATTATGCTAAAACAAAAGTCAGAACCTACTAATAAAAATAAAAGTTTGTAAAAAAGGCATCCGGGAGATGTGGTGTCGCTGTCAGGACTCCGTTAGGGGTTGGAGAATGACTTTTATTAACTTGCTTAATGGATAAAGTAGCTGAGCCGTCTTCATTTTTCTTGTTAGTGGTTTTCAGGTTTTTGTATATTGGAGTTTTCTTTATATGTTAAAGATTTTTCT
>JACMZG010001870.1:47752690-47762496 GCA_018340805.1 Microvelia longipes | reverse complement strand
TCATTTGATAAATGATTGAAGTAGCAACTCCACCCTGTAGGGTAACAGGGTAAACCCGATTTGTTTAGGGTTAAATATGAATTTAAATATTGATTTGTGTAAATGTATATAGTACATAATGGTTTATTTATTTATTTTTTATTTATTTTATTTATATTAAAGATTAGGTTGATGTCCGAACGGATTTAACCTGAATTTTTCGTTTCAGGTGTTTTGAGAATCTCATAAAGTGGTCTTTTACAGGGATCATTTTTTAAGTGGTCTGCTGTCATGAGTGTGTGTGTTGTTGTGATGTGTGTCTAAGTCAATTGTCATCGTAAGCTACTCTAAACAAAATTACTTTAAAATTCAACTTTAGTTTATGTTTGTTCTTCCGGAATATTTTTTATGTTACGTCATTTAACCAGAAATAATGGCTCAGCAAAAATTCGAATTTTAAAAAAGAGTGAAAAACATCTATCGATTTCGTGATTTTGAGCACGCATGTAATCTTATAGTTAGATAATGTATTATTAGTTAAGCGCATCAGCAAGGTCAGTGCTTAGTGGGTAACATGGAATAAAAGATGTATTATACTGTTGAGAACGAGAAGCGTGTCTGAGAGTGTTCAGTAAAGAGATAGTCTGTGGTGGGCATACCAATGGCGGGAAAAACGATTAAAGGGTGATCAAAATTTTTTTTCATATACATTGAATGAGGCGTGATAAAATTTTTTTTCTTTCCTTATTGTTTGTTAATTTGTATACATGAGGTTAAAAAACAAAATCTATAGAACGACATCGGTGCTAAAAATTACCAATATTCTATAGTAAATACTTCGTTTATTCCAGGATTTAAATATCAGAATTCAGGTTTATCATACCACTTGGGAGTTGTCGATTTAATTCAGAAAGTAATAAAACAAGCGGATTGAATTCTAAACAAATTTACTAAAAGTGAATTTATTAATAATAATTGATTCACAATTAATAATTAACATTATAATTAACGAAATTGGTTGTATAGTAATTTTAATATGTACTGTTACATAAATTTAAAACAATTTAATGCAACAAAGGTATTTTGTGGGTTTGTGCAACTTAAATTTATGAGAAGTACACATTAAACATAAATAAATAAAAACAATTATTGTGATTTTCACCTTCTTATCACTAATTCTAAAATACTCGTGCAACATTTAACCTATTTTTTCAATGAATAGTGATCTTACTAGTGGTTAGAGACTTCTCTACTAGAATTCTACTAAGTGGGTTTATTTGTAAAGACAACAAGCCCTTTAAAAAGTTAATTTAAATAGCACTAATGCATGGTGACATTTATTTTCAAAATATTTGTTAAAGAATGTTAATGACTATTTTTTTCTTTTTCTCTTTTCTGTCGTTATATTACGCGGTGGGACACTTTCATATTACATCACCTTGACTACTCGCTTTCTAATGGAGCATATCGCGTTAAATTGGTATCTATCCCACTAATCGGACTACTAGGAGTTAATAAGCATCATAATTTTTGTAATCGTCTTCAAGTATGTAATAGATTGCCTATTTGTGTTTTTTGTCGGATTAACTTTTGAGTTCAAATTGGGTACCATGATGAAACCTTTTAAAAGTACACTACAAATTGGTATCTGGGTGGATACCAATTTTACGGCGATTGCTCCATTAGAAGCTGGTTAGTCAAGGTGATGTATTCGGTGACCAAATTTCGGAAATCTAAAATAAGTACAAAGTAGTGTGTATGTCAAACGATAGCTCTATGACAAAATTGCGATTTTGTGGTATAGGGACTAAATTGTTTATGTTTGTAGTGTACTTTAGAAAAATCCATATCATGGTAGCTCCAATTTAAAATTTAAAAGTTTATCGACAAAAAACACAAATAGGCAACTGATTACCATACTTGCAAGACGATTACTAAAAATATGATTGCTTATTTAAATTCCTAGTAGTCGATTTAGTGGGGGTAGATACATTTTACGGCGATTGCTCCATTAGAAGCTGAGTTAGTCGGTGGTGATGTATATGAATGTACCACCTTGTATAAAAAGTATTGTGTTTGCAGATAAACTGGAGCCCGAGATTAGACCTAGGTTAGGCGTTTCAGTTGGTTTTAAGACCTTCTTAATTACCGTATTACCTTACGTAATAAATAAGTTTTAAGACCTTCTTAATTACTGTATTACCTTACGTAATAAATAAGTTTTATGACCTCCTTAATTACTGTATTACCTTACGGAATAAGTAAGTTTTAAGACCTCCTGAATTACCGTATTACCTTACGTAATAAATAAGTTTTAAGACCTCCTGAACTACCTTATTACTTTACGTAATAAATAAGTATACTTGGTTTCTATGTTGGACCATACTATAATTTGTGTTGCATCGAGTGAGGTCAGTGCTTGGATGAGTGACCGCTGGGTATAAAGCAATGTATTTACTGTCTGAAGACGAGCGAAGCGTGTCTGACGGCGTTTACCTTTATAAATTTAGAGATTTATTTAATCTATACAAGGCAAAGGATACTAGGATATCATAAAACCCCTGAGAGGTCCTGCGAATAAAAGCAGGACCTCTACCGTTGTTTAACCCGCTTGCTTCCTTTCTATCATCATTCCAAAATCAATTCATTTTTCCAACCATCCTATATTATTTATCACGATCATCCAAGATTATCTAAACGACGATAGGCAATAGACAGGTATCTCAAACTTAGTTGAACTCCAATCAATAAAGCTCTAATTCTAGATCTTTCTTCAAATTATAACGATTGACATAGATAATCTAAATAAAGTGAAGTAAGAATAAATTGTGGTTCTAAGACCTTTCACTCGGAGAACCAGTCCTTTGATTTTTTTAAATAAAATCCAATAAAGTTAATAATGTTTTAAAGTTCATTCATAAAAACGGTAAGACAAATGTAGATTCTAGAGCCTGTTTATTATACATACATACATCATATATATATATATATATATATATATTTATATTATATTAATATATATAATATATATATATTATATATTATATGTACGTATGTATGTAACAGGGCTATTGTTATTTATATATACATAGGGGTAGGGCGTAATTCAGGCCTCAGAATATATGCGTGTCCAATTTAAAAATTTGGAACGCATATAGACCTATATAAGACTAAAAAATGTGTTGTTTTCTTTTATTATCACTATTATTACAATGTTTATCAAATGGCGTTTGTATATGTTAATTAAAAAAAAATAACATTCAAAGGAAATTATATTTATTTGAAATTTGGCCCAAGTGTATACTATTAGGTTTAATTAAGGTCTATTTCGCTCCACCCCCTTCCCCCTCCTAACAATGTAATAACTTGTTTATTAATTTATTTATATATTTATCTTAATAGTGATTAATTATATTTCCTACTATTAAAATAAAGGAAAGTAATTATTACGTTTAAAAGCATATATAGTTGGTTAACATTCGCAAAGGTTAATTTTCACCTTTATGTTAGTTTAAACATTTCTATGTGATAATTATGTGATAATAGATTTATAACCCGCTAGCCTGCTCTTAAATAAGAGTAGTTAGGTTGAGGGAGTTACTGTAGTTAAATCAAATGTAGAAGCAAGTTAATATTATTTAAACTTTTCTATAGTTTAATTAAAGCAATAATAGCCATTTAAGTTGTGTTTATACCGACGTTTCGTTTAACTATTCTATAGTTTAATTAAAGCAACAATAGCAATTTGAGGTCGTGTTTATAACGATGTTTCGGTTTAATTTTCTATAGTTTATTAAAGCAATAATAGCCTTTTGTGTGTTTAACTTTTCTATAGTTTAATTAAAGCAATAAAAGCCATTGGAGTTGTGCTTATACCCGATGTTTTCGTTTAACTTTTCTATAGGTTTAATTTTAAAGAATAATAGCCATTGAGTTGTGTTTATACCGGTGTTGCGTTTAACTTTTCTATAGTTTAATTAAAGCATAATAGCATTTGATGTGTTTTATATGGTTGTTTCGTTTAACTTTTCTATAGTTTAATTCTATAGTTTACTTTCTATAATTAAAGCAAGAATAGCCATTTGGGTTGTGTTTATACATGTTTCGATAGTTTCGTTTACGGTTTGTTTATAGTTTATTAAGCAATAGCATTTGAGTTTTGTTTATACGGTGTTATCGTTTAACTTTTCGATAGTTTAATTAAGCAATAATAGCCATTGGAGTTGTGCTTTACCGATGTTTCGTTAACCTTTTCTATAGTTTAATTAAAGCATTAATAGCGTTTGAGTTGTGTTTATACCAATGTTTCGTTTGGTTATTTAAATTAAACTAGTTTGCCTTTCGGGTTAATAGATGCACCGTTTGCTTTATCGTCACGATATTCACTGGTTGAACCTAAATATTTACAGACACGTAAACTAAACAAATTTAGACCAAATTAATATATTAAAAGTTCGGTTCCTTAATTAATTAATTAAATTAATTAATTAATTAAAATTATTAATTAATTATAATAATTAAAATTAATTAAATTAAAAATATTTATTAAATAATTAATAATTTATTAAATTAATTAATAATTAATAATTAATAAAGTTATAAAGCGAATGTATTGATTAAGCATAAAGTACGTTGCAACCAATTAATTAATTCATTCATTGCAACGTACTTTATGCTTAATCAATACATTCGCTTAATATCTATTGATTTATTTACATTTTTATGTTTTAGTAATAATACTAAAAAAACATATATATTTAATACGCCTACGTACTATTTTTTATGCTCCAAAGGCTGTATTTATTAAATCATCGAATTTATCATGAATCATTTATACTGTAGGTAATGCGTTTGCAATAAGAATCCAAAACTGATAATTCACCTGATTATTCCGCTTCAAGAAACCACTAATAAAGGTTACTGACAGTACTATTGCTTAAGAGTTGATTATATATGAACGCTTGGTTCATTATATTGCTAATTGAGCGTACACAACATTGAACCATTAGGTCTAGTTTTTGCTTAAAAAAATATTGGCATCGCCCCGTTTTTAAACACATTTACACCACACACACAAACACACACATATATATGCGTGTGTGCATATAAATTCTTAAAATAAAAACACAAAAATATACATGAACACGCGCGACATCGAAGTGTTGGACAAACGTAATGATATATATTATATTATATATAATATATATATAATATATATATATATATATTATATATATATATTATATATATATATATATATATATATATTCATATATATATATGTATATTAGGGTGGCCCTTAAAAATGAACTTTCTTTTTTCTTTGCTCCCAACCTAATTTTGTTCGAATATATGAAAAAAAAATTCCATACAAATTTCAGCCCGATCGGGGGTGATTAACAGGTGCCGCCGGGCCTTTGAAGTTTTATAGGTGTCAAAATTCGTCAAAATTGTGATTTTCGTGACAATTTTTTTTCTGTGATTTTTTACATTATGTTCTAGGTAAAAACAAATAACCTAACCACTAATAAGACACTATGAACTTATCATTATGACCTGAAATTTCTTAGTTTGTACTTACTCTGATATTTAATGGTGGAATAATATTGTTTCTGAAAAAATGCTCAAAAACAATTTTTTTTTCTCTACACTACAAAGTATACTCATATAATATGTTTTTTGTTATCAATTCATTGGTGTATTATGTTTTTTGTTTACTGTCTTCTATAATTTAAGACCAATATTTGGTTATTTATACCAAATTTAGAGACGTAATGTGTAACATACAAAACACTGCCATGCCTATCATCGCAGTAGTGAAAGGCTAAGTAATGAGTATAATAGTCCAATTTCAGTTTCAAAGAATTTTCAATTAGTATTTGGTTTGAATATTGTTTTCAAACAAGCCATATTGTGACATTTGAAACTTTGTGTGTTACCCCCTCCCCTCTTACCTATTATGAAATTGAAATTTTTAAAAATTTTCACAAAAAATGAATGGAATAAAGGAAGGCAAGATAGGTTATAACTTTGAATACTTTTTAATACTTGTTACCAAAATACTTTCAGGTAAAATAACCTAGTGTCCACTTAAGGATTAAAGATGAGTGAAGGAAAATACCATGCAAGATGCAAGTGATCTAAGCAGGGGTACTATGAATAAATCATTTTAATCCCTTTGATTTACTTAAAAAAAGTTCCAGTCTTGGTTCAGAAAACAAACTGTTACCATCAAATCTGTTTAAATTTCTTTTTTAAATCAAGTGTTTGGTTTAAGTTGTTTGTTAGTTATAAAATTACAAGTGAAAGAATTCTTCGTTCTGACCATCCTTTTTAGTAGGTCCTGTTTCCCACCAGATTACTGGGGCAAACTTCCTTCTAACAGACAAGTGTGTTGTTTTATAATCTCAAAATAATCAAGTTAGATGTAAAACAGTGCTGAATTGATGATAAAGGAGGTTAGCATCTTTTGGGAAAAAGCAAGAATCCCTACAAAAAGAAAAGACCACTGGAGTGTGATTTTAATCAAATTATAAAACGATTGGAGTTGTCTTCAGAAAAATTCTTCTAAAACGACTGAGTTTTCTATCAGTAGTAGTTTTGCGTTTACAGACAGGCTGGATGATTTATTTCATATTGCCCATAGTAACGCCGAAAATCAAATAAAAATTCAGGAGGACATAGAGTTTTTGCGGATGCAAAGAATGAAAGGGCGACCTGGTGTTTGCTGGGAGTTGATATTAAGTTACACAGGGCAGAATAGAGAATTGCAGAACGGAAGGAGGAAGAGGTCCGTTGGAAAACTCGATGCATGGAGAATATTGATCGATCTAGTTTGTTTGCGGAATTGCTACCAAGCACCAGCAGCAGTAGTAGCACAGACGACAGTGAGGGAGTTTCAGATGAGCTTGTCTCTGATGCAATTTTTCCTTCATCGTCAGGTTTTAGATGAACTGTTGATTTTTTTAATGATCGCCTAGCAGCAACGTTAGATAGGTGCAAAGTTAGAGACAGAGATGCTGTTCATATATTAGTTGCCACAGCAGAAGCGTTAGGCCTGCAAGCTCCATTGTTCTTACTGGTGTTCGATGCCGTGGTGTAAAACACATCGCTTGAACTGAATCAAGAAGTCACCATTCTTCAAAACATCTATAGACTGCGGCGGCTTATTCTGCTCTAGTAGCCTATGGTATGCTCGAAGCTCCATGGTCCATCAACTTGTCTTTTCTGCCATATGAAATAAGAACTGCCAACCTTTCTATCTTACTGTCTTTTGTAATATTAGAAAGAAGCTTCCCATCCCAATGCACAACAGCACACTGAATTCTATCAATACTAAAGGTTTTTAACAATTCATTGTATCTAAAAATCTAAAACTGGGATCGTTTATGGCTTATTGAATTTCTGTTAATTACCAAGTTCTTTGCATTATGGCCTAACGCTTCTGCTGTGGCAACTAATATATGAACAACAGAAGAATTTTTCTGAAGACAACTCCAATCGTTTTATAATTTGATTAAAATCACACTCCAGTGGTCTTTTCTTTTTGTAGGGATTCTTGCTTTTTCCCAAAAGATGCTAACCTCCTTTATCATCAATTCAGCACTGTTTTACATCTAACTTGATTGAACAACACACTTGTCTGTTAGAAGGAAGTTTGCCCCCAGTAATCTGGTGGGAAACAGGACCTACTAAAAAAGGATGGTCAGAACGAAGAATTCTTTCACTTGTAATTTTATAACTAACAAACAACTTAAACCAAACACTTGATTTAAAAAAGAAATTTAAACAGATTTGATGGTAACAGTTTGTTTTCTGAACCAAGACTGGAACTTTTTTTAAGTAAATCAAAGGGATTAAAATGATTTATTCATAGTACCCCTGCTTAGATCACTTGCATCTTGCATGGTATTTTCCTTCACTCATCTTTAATCCTTAAGTGGACACTAGGGTTATTTTACCTGAAAGTATTTTGGTAAACAAGTATTAAAAAGTATTCAAAGTTATAACCTATCTTGCCTTCCTTTATTCCATTCATTTTTTGTGAAAATTTTTTAAAAATTTCATATTTCATAATAGGTAAGAGGGGAGGGGGGTAACACACAAAGTTTCAAATGTCACAATAATGGCTTGTTTGAAAACAAATTCAAACCAAAATACTAATTGAAAATTCTTGAAACTGAATTGGACTATTATACTCATTACTTAGCTTTCACCTACTGCGAGATAGGATGGCAGTGTTTTGTATGTTACGCATTAGGTCTGCTAATTTTGGTATAAATAACCAAATATTGGTCTTAAATTATAGAAGACAGTATTCAAAAACATAATATACCAATGAATTGATAACAAAAAACATATTATATGAGTTATACTTTGTAGTGTAGAGAAAAAAAATTGTTTTTTGAGCATTTTTTCAGAAACAATATATATGTCCACCATTAAATATCAGAGTAAGTACAAACTAAGATAATTTCAGGTCATAATGATAAGTTCATAGTGTCTTATTAGTGGGTTAGGTATTGTTTTTTCCTAGAAAATAATGTAAAAATCACAGAAAAAAAAATTGTCACGAAAATCACAATTTTGACGAATTTTGACACCTATAAAACTTCAAAGGCCCAGCGGCACCTGTTAATCACCCCGATCGGGCTGAAATTTTTATGGATTTTTTTTTTCATATATTCAAACAAAATTAGGGGTTGGGAGCACAACATTTCTAACATTTTTTTTTCACCCCTATAGCTAAGGGCCACCCTAATGTATATATATATACAGTTCAAAGAAATAAAACCATGTAAAGTAATCATGGCTCTGTCGGCGCCCTGATGAGTTAGACGTAACGAAACAGAGTGGGACATGACATTATGTCGAGCCATCAAGTATGACGAATGTCGAATGATGGAACAGTTCCAGATGTAGCATTGCATTTTGTGTTACATTTCCTTGGTGTCTCTCGCACAATTATATTGTGTCAACAGTTCATAACCTCCTCAACTCGGGTAATGTATATTAACTCGGGTATATGTATATATATATATATATATATATATATATATATATATATATATATATATATATATATATATATATATATATATATATATATATATTATATATATATATATATATATATATATATATATATATATATATATATATATATATATATATATATATATATATATATATATATATATATATATATATATATATTATATATATATATATATATATATTATATATATATATATATATATATATATATATATATATATATATATATATATATATATATATTATATTACATATATATATGTATATATATATATATATATATATATATATATATATATATATATATATATATATATATATATATATAGGGTATTCACCCTGCGGGAACCTACTCAGGTGGGTTGCATTTACTACACTCTAAGAATTATTAAGTTGGCGAAATCATTTTAATACAAATACTATTCATAAAATCTTAGAGAATAGCCAAGTTGCGAACCCGGACCTCCGGTGCCGAAATCGAACGCCTTTACGATCACGGCACGGAGGCAGTGAGGCATATAAGGCATATATATATATTATATATATATATATATATATATATATATATATTATATATATATATTATATATAGGAGGAAAAGTATTCCGAAATCGGAATGTCACCACGATTAGCCGTTTTAGGTGTCTTCATGGCCTCCTGAGTGTTTTTCACAAAGATGTCTGTCTGTCTCTGTGTGTGTGTGTCTGTTATCTGTATTTATGCTAGAAAATTGAAAGTTTTTACAAAAATCAGTTTACCGCTGTAAACTG
>JACMZG010001870.1:47742690-47747690 GCA_018340805.1 Microvelia longipes | reverse complement strand
TACGACAAAGAATTATTTATTTTTCATAGCGAGGTTGGTACGACCTAAAACAAATATTTTAGGTCGTCGTAGTTTACATCTCGTGAGTTCTCATGACTTTTAAAAAGTTGATAAATAAATAAAAAAAAAACATCCTAAACTTTTTTAACTATATTTATACGTACAAAATATGTCTAATAATATACTTTAATATAATATCAAATGACTTAGTACTTTAAATCAAAATTAAATCTAAGTAAACAAAACGATAGTTCGTTAAATTAATTAGTTATAACAATGTTATAATAAAATCTAAGTAAACAAGACGATAGTACGTTGAATAAATTAGTTATATCAATGTTATAATAAAATCTAAGTAAACAAGACGATAATTCGTTAAATAAATTAGTGATAACAATGTTATAATAAAATCTAAGTAAACAAAACGATAGTTCGTTAAATAAATTAGTGATAACAATGTTATAATAAAATCTAAGTAAACAAAACGATAGTTCGTTAAATAAATTAGTGATAACAATGTTATAATAAAATCTAAGTAAACAAAACGATAGTTCGTTAAATAAATTAGTGATAACAATGTTATAATAAAATCTAAGTAAACAAACGATAGTTCATTAAATAAATTAGTGATAACAATGTTATAAAAATCTAAGTAAACAAAACGATAGTTCATTAAATAAATTAGTGATAACAATGTTATAATAAAATCTAAGGTAAAAAACGATAGTTCATTAAATAAATTTGATAACAATGTTATAATAAAATCTAGTAAACAACGATAGTTCATTAAATAAATTAGTGATAACAATGTTATAATAAAATCTGAGAAAAAAAAAACTAGTTCATTAAATAAGTGACAACAATTTATAATAAATCTAGTAAACAAAACGATAGTTCATTAAATAAATTAGTGATAACAATGTTATAATAAAATCTATGTAAACAAAACGATAGTTCATTAAATAAATAGTGATAACATGTATATAAAACTATGTAAACAAAACGATAAGTTCGTTAATAAAATTAGTGATAACAATGTTATAATAAATCTAAGTAAACAAAACAATAGTTTGTTAAATAAATTAGTGATAACAATGTTATAATAAAATCTAATAAACAAAACAATAGTTCGTTCAATATAATTAGTGATAACAATGTTATAATTAAAAATTAGTTTCGTTAAATAAATTAGTGAAACAATGTTATAATAAAATCTAAGTAAACAAAACGACAGTTCATAAATAAATTAGTGATAACAAGTTATAATAAAATCTATGTAAACAAAACGATAGTTCGTTAAATAAATTAGTGATAACAATGTTATAATAAAATCTATGTAAACAAAACGACAGGTTCGTTAAATAAATAGTGATAACAATGTTATAATAAAATCTATGTAAACAAAACGATAGTTCGTTAATAAATTAGTGATAACAATGTATTAATAAAATCTAAGTAGACAAAACGATAGTCATTAAATAAATTAGTGATAACATGTTATAATAAAATCTATGTAAACAAACGATAGTTCGTTAAATAAATTAGTTGATAACAATGTTATAATAAATCTAAGTAAACAAAACATAGTTCGTTAAATAAATTAGTGATAACAATGTCATAATTAAAATCTAAGAAACAAAACGATAGTTCGTTAAAAATTAGTGATAACAATGTTATATAAAATCTAAGTAAACAAAACGATAGTTTCGTTAAATAAATAGTGATAACAATGTTATAATAAAATCTAAGTAAACAAACGATAGTTCGTAAATAAATTAGTGATAACATGTTATAATAAATCTATTAAACAAAACAATAGTTCGTTAAATAAATTAGTGATAACATGTTATAATAAATCTAAAGTAAACCAAACAATAGTTCGTTAAATAATTAGTGATAACAATGTCATATAAAAATCTAGTAAAACAAAACAATAGTTCGTTAAATAATTAGTGATAACAATTTATAATAAAATCTAAGTAACAAAACATAGTTCGTTAAATAAATTAGTGAAACAATGTTATAATAAAATCTAAGTAAACAAACGATAGTTCATTAAATAAATTAGTGATAACAATATTTTATAAAGATCTTATATAAACAAAACAACAGTTCGTTAATAAATTAGTGATAACAATGTTATAATAAAATCTATGTAAACAACGAAAGTCATTAAATAAATTGTGACATGTTATAATAAATCTATGTAAACAAAACACAGTTCTTAAATAAATTAGTGATAACAATTTATAATAAAATCTATATAAACAAAACAACAGTTCGTTAAATAAATTAGTGATAACAAGTTATATCAAATCTAAGTAAACAAAACAACAGGTTCGTTAAATAAATTAGTGATAACAATGTTATAAATAAAATCTAAGTAAACAAAACGACAGTTTCATTAAATAAAATCTAAGTGATAACAATGTTATAATAAAATCTATATAAACAAACGACAGTTCGTTAAATAAATTGTGATAACAATGTCCATAATAAAATCTAAGTAACACAAAACGACAGTTCGTTTAAATAATTAGTGATAACAATGTATAATAAATCTAAGTAAACAAAACAATAGTTGTTAAATAAATTAGTGATAAATGTTGATAATAAAATCTAAGTAAACAAAAACGATAGTTCATTAAAATAAATTAGTGATAACAATTTATAATAAAACAAAGTAAACAAAAACAATAGGTTGTTAAATAAATTAGTGATAACAATGTTATAATAATCTAAGTAAACAAAACGACAGTTCGTTAAATAATTAGTGATAACAATGTCATAATAAAATCTGAGTAAACAAAACGATAGTTCGTTAAATAAATTAGTGATAACAATGTTATAATAAAATCTAAGTAAACAAAACGACAGTTCATTAAATAAATTAGGTGATAACAATGTTCATAATAAAATCTGAGTAAAACAAAAACGATAGTTCATTAAATAAATTAGGATAACAATGTATAATAAAATCTGAGTAAACAAAACGACAGTTCATTTAAATAAATTAGTGATAACAATGTTATAATAAATCTAAGTTAACAAAAACGATAGTTCATTAAATAAAAATTAGTGATAACAATGTTATAATAAAATCTAAGTAACAAAACGATAGTTTAATAAATTAGTGATAACAAGTTATTAATAAATTATATAAACAAAACAACAGTTCGTTAAAAAATTAGTGATAACCAATGTTATAATAAAACTAATAAAACAAACATAGTTCGTTCTAAATAAAAGTGATAACAAGTTATAATAAAATCTAAGTAAACAAACATAGTTCATTAAATAAATTAGTGATAACAATGTTTATATAAATCTAAGTGAACAAAACGATAGTTCGTTAAATAAATTAGCTGACAACAATGTTATTAATAAAATCTAAGGTAAACAAAACAATAGTTCGTTAAATAAATTAGTGATAACAATGTTATAATAAAATCTAAGTAAACAAAACAATAGTTGTTAATAAATTAGTGATAACAATGTTTAATAAAATCTAGTAAACAAAACGACAGTTCGTTAAATAAATTAGTGATAACAATGTCATAATAAAATCTGAGTAAACAAAACGTAGTAGTTCGTTAAATAAATTAGTGATACAATGTTATAATAAAATCTAAGTAAACAAAACGATAGTTCATTAAATAAATTAGGTGAATAACAATGTTATAATAAAATCTAAAGGTAAACAAAACAATAGTTCGTTAAATAAATTAGTGATAACAATGTTATAATAAATCTAAGTAAACAAACAATAGTTCGTTAAATAATTAGTGAACAATGTTATAATAAAATCTAGAAACAAAACAATAGTTTGTTAAATAAATTAGTGATAACAATGTTATAATAAAATCTAAGTAAACAAAACGACAGTTCGTTAAATAAATTAGTGATAACAATGTCATAATAAAATCTGAGTAAACAAAACGAAGTTCGTTAAATAAATTAGTGATACAATGTTATAATAAAAAATTTAGTAAACAAAACGAAAGTTCTTAAAATAAATTAGTGATAACAATGTATAATAAAATCTGAGGAAAAAAAAAACGATAGTTCATTAAATAAATTAGTGATAACAATGTCATAATAAAATCTAAGTAAACAAAACGAGTTCATTAAATAAATTAGTGATAACAATGTTATAAAAATCTAAGTAAACAAAACGATAGTTCATTAATAAATTAGTGATAACAATGTATAATAAAATCTGATGTAAACAAAACGATAGTTCATTAATAAATTAGTGATAACAATTTTATAATAAAATCTAAGTAAACAAAACAATAGGTTCGTTAAATAAATTAGTGATAACAATGTTATAATAAAATCTAAGTAAACAAACGATAGTTATTAAATAAATAGTGATAACAATGTTATATAAAATCTATATAAACAAACAACAGTTCGTTAAATAAATTAGTGATAACAATGTTATAATAAAATCTAAGTAAACAAAACGACAGTTCGTTAAATAAATTAGTGATAACAATGTTATAATAAAATCTAAGTAAACAAAACGATAGTTCATTAAATAAATTAGTGATAACAATGTTATAATAAAATCTATATAAACAAAACAACAGTTCGTTAAATAAATTAGTGATAACAATGTTATAATAAAATCTAAGTAACAAAACGACAGTTCATTAAATAAATTAGTGATACAATGTTATATAAAATCTAAGTAAACAAAACGATAGTTCATTAATAAATTATGATAACAATGTTATTAATAAAATCTAAGTAAACAAAACGATAGTTCTTAAATAAATTAGTGATAACAATGTTTGGAAATAAA
Source organism: Microvelia longipes (assembly GCA_018340805.1). Lineage (NCBI taxonomy): Eukaryota > Metazoa > Arthropoda > Insecta > Hemiptera > Veliidae > Microvelia > Microvelia longipes. Next base: position 47,742,880 of record JACMZG010001870.1, on the reverse strand, counting down.
ATCTATGTAAACAAAACGATAGTTCGTTAAATAAAATTATGATACAATGTTATATAAATTAAGTAGACAAAAACGATAGTCATTAAATAATTAGTGAATAACATATGTTATGATAAAATCTATGTAAACAAAACGATAGTTCGTTAAATAAAGTTAGTGATACAATGTTATAATAAATCTAAGTAAACAT
>JACMZG010001870.1:47731856-47742476 GCA_018340805.1 Microvelia longipes | reverse complement strand
TATATAAAATCTAAGTACAACAACGATAGTTTCGTTAATTAAATTAGTGATAAAAATGTTAAATAAATCGAGTAAACAAAACGATGTTGTAAATAAATTAGTGATTAACTAATGTATAGATAAAATCTAATAAACAAAACGATAGTCGTATAATAAATTAGTGATAAAATGTTATAATAAATCTAATGTTAAACAAACTGATGTTCGTTAAATATTAGTGGATAGACAATGTATAATAAATCTTATAACAAAACAAAGTTCGTTAAATAAATTATGATAACATAGTTCATAATAAATCTAAGTAAACAAAACGAATAGTTCATTAAATAAATTATGATAACAATTTATCAATAAAATCTAGTAAAAAACGATAGTTATCGTAAATAATTAGTGATAACATGTTTAATAAAATCTAGAGTAAACAAAACTGAAGCTTCGTAAATAAATAGTGATAACATTGTTTATAATAAAATTAAGGTAAACAAAACGATAGTTCATAAATAATAGGAGAATAAAATGTTTAATAAAATCTATATTATACACAACAGTTGTTAAAATAAATTAGTGATCAACAATGTGTTATATTATAAATCTAGTAAACAAACGATAGTTCATTAAATAAATTAGTGATAACAATGTTATAATATAAATCTATATAAACAAAACACAGTTCGTTAAATAAATTAGTGATAACAATGTTATAATAAATTTAGTAAACAACGATAGTTCGTTAAATAAATTAGTGATACATGTTATATAATTAAATCTTAAGTAACATGTTATAATAAAATCTATATAACAAAACGACAGTTCGTAAATCATTATAATAAATCAAGTAGACAAAACGATATAATAATAACAATAAGAGGAGAAATCAAATGAAACAATGTGTCAGCAGTTGTGCCTCCTGTGGATTTGCTTTAAAAAACTGTTTCTCGATTCGAATTCAAATCGATCTGAAATCACTTCTTGTAAACATCATGATGAATACCAGGTAATTTAAGTGTGTAATATTGCTTGATAATTTTACAACTCTATATACAATTTGTTTTTACTCCTGGCAGGAAAATTGTTTACTTTTTATATGCTGGAAAGTAGCGTTTTACTAACTGGCAAAATAAGCATTCAGGAAACAACAATAATAAGTTTGAATTATAATTAATTAATTTGTTTTGCTTTCTTCTGTTATAGAGAGAAGAATCAGTCACAGCGGCAACAGCTAAGAAAAGCAAAAAGCAAGAAATGCCCCCGCATACGGTGAGCTACTTTTATTTAATTACATAAGCGGATTACTGCAAGAGTAAGCTTGCAGTAAGCTTACTAAGTAAGCTTTTAATAATAAAAAAGTAGTAATAATAAAAATAAAAACTATGTTAGTTTAGTAAAAGATAAAAGATCTTAGAATAGAAGATATAAGATATATACCTAGAAGATATATATTTATATTATATATATGAATATAAAACGTGTAAGTAGTGAAATAGTTTATTTAATCTAATCAATTTTAGTCTCTTCTGGGATCTAAACTTATGGTCACATAATAAATATATTATTTGATTTCAGCGGGAAAAACCACATAAGTCAAATTTTTACTTTTCCTCATTTATACCGTAGTTATATAAGATAGTTATAGGATAGTTATATTGTGTTTGCAAAAAAATCCGAAACCGGGATGAATCCGAAATTATCCGTTTCAGGCGTTATTAAGGCCTTTTTAAGGCCTTAGTGGTTTTTGCAAAGTTGTCTGTCAGTATGTGTGTGTAGTGCATTTATGCTAGAGATTTGAAACTTCGACAAATACCAGTCTACCGTTACGCTCATAGAGGATGAGCGTAGGGAATACGATGTAATAAGGAAAAGTTTCGAGGTACCCTGTACTCGATTTTTTTATACGATTAAAGTATTTCTCAGACGTTACTTAACCAAACGTAAAAATTACTTAAGTCAAAACTATCGATAAATGAGTAAAACTACATTATGACTAAATACAACTTTTTATCAATTTGATAAAATAATAATTAATAATTGTAATAATGACTTGTGTGCTTTTTCCCGCCGACCCTAGAATTTATTAACTTGAAATGAGAAGTATTAGAACACACATTTCTTTAGCATTCATTATCGACTAATTGACGGAAAATTGAATTAGGTTATATCTTAGTGAAATGAACCCGAATTACTGTATTAATTAAAGATGTAGTTGTTATTAATAAGACTCTCGTTCAAGCGCTACGTCACTTGTACAATTCCTTTGTTATTTCATTTGATTGGTTTTCCAACCAATCTGAACCAATTTCAACTTATTGGTTCCTTAACAGTACTTTCCTTAATAATAATATCATTATCTAAATGTCAGTAGGTCAATAATACAAAATAATAGATGTATTGGATGAAACCATGCTGATAGAGTTTATAAGGTGATTTAATTTGGAGTGGTTTACCAAACTGATAGAATTTATAAGGTGATTCAATAGGAGGTTGAATTGAAATTAGTAAAAGTATATCTCTTTATGTCCTCTTTATGCCTCCGTGGCCGTGATCGTAAAGGCGTTAGAATTCGGCACCGGAGGTCCGGGGTTCGCAGCCCGGGTTATGCTCTAAGATTTTATGAATAGTATTTGTATTAAAAAGATTTCGCCAACTTTAATTAATTCTTAGAGTGTAGTAGATGCTACCCACCTGAGGTGGTTCCCGCAGGGTGAATACCCTGATGGGCCGAAAGGCCCTAAAACGGGCATTTATTTATTTATTATATCTCTTTATGCAATAAACGTGTATTCAAGTATTTTAAGTTTCGTTTCTCTACGACAAGTACGTATTTGCGGATTTTGTTTAATTATAAAAGTTAAGCAGCATCAAGCGAGGTCAATGCCTGGATTGGTGATCGCTCGGAATAAAACTAATGTAATTAGTGTTTTAGGACGAGCAATGCGAGTCCGAGACGTGTTGTAGTATAAATTTGGCGAATTGTATATTCTGAGGACGAGCTAAGCGAGTTTGAAGTTGGGAAAATGAGCGGAAAAATAGCGGATCCAGTGAGGTGAGGAAAAGTTCCGAAGTAGGTTATTTATAAAAGATTACGATTTCTAAACATGTCGGCTATAAAATATTTATATTAAAATTGAGCCGGAAAAGTCAGTTAATCGTCCAAAACAGATTATTTCCAGTATTGGTGATTATAATGCACCATATAGAGATATTCCATACTTACCTAGCACCTCTCACCACTTACTCTATCATTATCCTATAGTACTCGATATTCTCCTAATTTTGTCGACTTTAAAATGTGAAGGGTTCGAACTAAAAAAAACTCCTTTTCCTGATTTACAACCAAAAATAGTAAAAAGGGAAAGTAAGTCAGTGGGAGTAACACCTGTGGAATGAACCTGGGACCACTTGTTGGTGACCAGGAGTAGAACAACAACCTGTTGACTGACGAGAAGAGGTCATTAAGACTGACCACTAAAACCGAGTTTAAGTTGGTATGAGACATATACCAGCAATTTAAGAAACAAACTTAAATAAGGGTATTCGTCCCTTGTCCACTCCTTTTCGCTTCATTATGCTATGCAGGACTTCGCTTCTCAGAAGAAGTTAAGCGAAACACCTGAGCCTATATGTATTGGATGCTGTATTCTTGTTATTCATTATCCCATGAATTTTGTCTATTTTTATTTTGTGGGCCGCTAATTGGTAGATGAAGTAAATTTAATTAACTTGCCTTAAGTGACAAATAGGGTTTATACAAATTATTATATATATATATATAATATATATAATATATATATATATATATATTATATAATATATATATATATATTATATATATATATATATATATATATATATATATATATATATATAATAAATGTTGTTTATGGTCGTCCCTAATAGCGGAATATTAATAGTTTAGTATATTTCTAGACAATGTCGCTTTTGGTAACTGGAATAGTTGTAAAAAGTAAAAGTACTATAGTAAAAATATTACAAACAAAAATATATAAGAACAATGAGAGAAATTAAAGTCTTATTTCATACTCTAATTGGTGCCATTTAAATTCACTTTCTAAACAAATAAGTAAATCTATATAAAGAAACAATTCATAACTGAATTTTAATAAATCTATGAAACATGCTTGCAAGCTTGTAATTGAATAAAATACGTATAAATTACGAACGTAATGCGAACGTATAAATTGGATAAAAACAGGGTTGCAGACTGCAAACAAGTAATATGGATGTAAATGACTTGCAAATGAGTATAATGGATAAAAAAGGCATGCAAATGAGTATAATGGATAAAACAGGCTTGCAAATGAGTATAATGGATAAACAGGCTTGCAATGAGTAAATGGATAAAACAGGCTTGCATATGTGTAAATTGGATAAAACAGGCTTGCAAACGAGTAAAATGGATAAAACAGGCTTGCAAACAAGTGAAATGGATAAAACAGGCTACAAACGATGAAATGGATAAAACATGTAGCAAACGGTAAAATGGAAAAAACAGGCTTACAAACGAAAATTAAAACAGGAAAAAATAAATGAAAACATGTTAGCAAACGAGTAAAATGGAAAAAACAGGCTTACAAACGAGTGAAATGTATAAAACAGGCTTACAAACGAATGAAATATATAAAACATGCTAGCAAACGAGTAAAATGGAAAAAACAGGCTTACATACAAGTGAAATGTATAAAACAGGCTTACAAACGAATGAAATGGATAAAACATGCTAGCAAACGAGTAAAATGTATAAACGGCTTCAAACGAATACAATGATAAAAATGCTAGCAACGAGTAAAATGGAAAAACAGGCTTACAAACGAGTGAAATTATAAAAAGGCTTACAAACGAGTGAAATGAAAAAGGCTTACAAACGAGTGAAATGTAAAAAAAGGCTTACAAACGAAAAAATGGATAAAACATGCTAGCAAACGAGTAAAATGTATAAAACAGGCTTTCAAACGAATGAAATGGATAAAACATGCTAGCAAACGAGTAAAATGGAAAAAACAGGCTTACAAACGAGTGAAATGTATAAAACAGGCTTACAAACGAATGAAATATATAAAACATGCTAGCAAACGAGTAAAATGGAAAAAACAGGCTTACATACAAGTGAAATGTATAAAACAGGCTTACAAACGAATGAAATGGATAAAACATGCTAGCAAACGAGTAAAATGTATAAACTGGCTTTCAAACGAATGAAAATGGATAAAAACATGCTAGCAAACGAGTAAAATGGAAAAACAGGCTTACAACGAGTGAAATTATAAAACAGCTTACAAACGAATGAAATGGATAAAACATGCTAGCAAACGAGTAAAATGTATAAAACTGGCTTTCAAACGAATGAAATGGATAAAACATGCTAGCAAACGAGTAAAATGGAAAAAACAGGCTTACAAACGGTGAAATGTATAAACAGCTTACAAACGAATGAAAATGGATAAAACATGCTAAAAGTAAGTAAAATGGCGAAAAATGGAAAATGGTAAACTTTACAACGAGTTTAAACAATGAAATTAAAACATGCTAGCAAACGAGTGGAAAAAACAGGCTTACAAACGATTTATTTAAGGTGAACCCAATGCTTTTCTTTGAACAATAGATGGCGAGGAAAAAGTTAACAATTTATTATTCTTAGCGACCAGAAGAGGGAAGTATTGGATCGTATTTGCATAAGGTAATTGATTTCTCAGATATAACTCAGATTTAGGAAAGTACTTTCACCAGGTTAGACATTGAACGTAGGTTCATGAAATTTGCAATTACGTAAGTTTTGAATTTCAAGCGTTGAGTGCAATCTAATGATCTGTTGCGTGAGAAAGTCGATCCTTTACATCATATGCGTCAGCCTTTTTACAAAGGTTTAACCAAAATATTAATGTGTATTAGCTTTTACCTCTGTATATTAGTAACCGGATAAAATGTACCCAAAAAAATATACCCAGATAAAATGTACCCGAATAAAATATATCCGGATGAAATGTACCCGAAAAAAAATATACCCGGATAAAATGTACCCGAATAAAATATACCGGACAAAATGTCCCGGATAAAATATACCCGATGAAATGTCCCCGGATAAAATGCACCCGAATAAAATACACCCGGATAAAATGTACTCCGGATAGAAGTTATCCAGGATAAAATTTCACCAAAAGTTAAATAAGCAAAATAGTTAAGCACAATGTTAACTCAGTCCATTTTATTATAATACTTTAGAAAAAAATGAAGCACGATACAGTTAAAAAGTCATGTTAGTACCTAGTTAGAACGAGCGCCTGCTACCCAAACTTCCCTATGAGAGAGTAAAAAATTAACTAATGCAGATAATAGATAAAACTTGGTAAATTAAAATGAACGTTGTCATATCTATGAGACAAATAACGTTCCTGGTCTCAAACGTTTCATATCTATGAGGTAAACGTATTCTATTAGCGTTCCTGGTCCTCACGTTTGTCAAATAACGTTCCTGGTGTTGTCATATCGACAAATAACGTTCCTGGTCTCAAACGTTGTCATATCTATGAGACAAATAACGTTCCTGCTCAAACGTTGTTCATCAATAAGACAAATAACGTTCCTGGTCTCAAACGTTGTCATATCATAAGAACAATAACGTTCCTGTCTCAACGTTGTCTAATACGTTCCTGGTCTCAAGTTGTCATATCTATGAGACAAATAACGAAACATTGTCTATAAGACAAATAACGTTCCTGGTCTCAAACGTTGTCATATCTATAAGACAAATAACGTTCCTGGTCTCAAACGTTGTCATATCTATGAGACAAATAACGTTCCTGGTCTCAAATCGATCGAATTATTTTTCCATGTTTTTTTTTTTTTTTTTTTATTTTCGGCATTTGTTGCTGAGTAATTATTGCCGGTTAGTGACGTCATAAAAAAATATTGTCCTGATAGCGCAACTAGACCTAAAGATTGATTTTTATACCAAGTTTCAACTGCCGATGGTAACAAACACACACACATATGTACTCACAAAAACACACATACAGACAGACAACTGTGATAAAATCACTTAGGAAGTATTAAAAACACCGGAAACGGATAATTCAGGTTGAATCTCGGTTTTGATTTTTCCGCAAATACAATACTTTTATTATATAGCTACGGTATTGATGAGAAAATAAAAATCAGGTACAGAGTGCGTCAGAATTTTCTTCTCAAAAGCTGGGCTCTTTGCTCTAAAACATTGCTCGTATTTAAAATGTTTGATTATGATGGCCTAAACCTAAGTGTCGTATTTCTTTGGTCTCGCTCAAAGAGACTAATACTTAGAGGTAGTACATGGGCCGAATAGCACAGTCATAAGGGGTCTGAAAGTTAGACAGCTTCCACTAGATGCCATAACTGTACTTACCCTGACTATAGTCTCCCAAGAGAGAGACTAGATATTCCCCCACCTCTCTACAACCCCTATTGTAGCACACACTCTACAAACGGTGGGCATTTGACGCCAAATTAAACCACTTCATTCAACTCAAACAATTAAAGAATACATGCAATAAACAATCATTAGAACTTATTTTAAATTTAATTTACTTAATTTAAGACAAAATAGTGAGAAAATAATTGATATTAACGATGGATTGTAATTATTATGAAAAAAACATGACGTCACCAATGTACAGTTTAGCTACCCAGGCAATGATAAGAGCTTTGTATCCTCCTCTAAGTATTAGTACCATGTACAGTTACGGCACCTAGCTACCCAGGCAATGATAAGAGCTGTTGTATCCTACCCTAAGTATCAGTCTCTTTGTCACCAATGTACAGTTACGGCACCCTAGCTACCCAGGCAATGATAAGAGCTGTTGTATCCTACTCTAAGTATCAGTCTCTTTGTCACCAATGTACAGTTACGGTACCTAGCTACCCAGGCAATGATAAGAGCTGTTGTATCCTACCTCTAAGTATCAGTCTCTTTGTCACCAATGTACAATTACGGCACCTAGCTACCCAGGCAATGATAAGAGCTGTTGTATCCTACCTCTAAGTATCAGTCTTTTTGTCACCAATGTACAGTTACGGCACCTAGCTACCCAGGCAATGATAAGAGCTGTTGTATCCTACCTCTAAGTATCAGTCTCTTGTCACCATGTTACGGACTAAGGCAATGATAGAGCTGTTGTATCTCCTCTAAGTATTAGTCTTTTGTCACCAATGTACAGTTACGGCACCTATACCAAGGAATGAATAAGAGCTGTTGTATCCTCCTGTAAGTATTTGTCTCTTTGTCACCAACATTCTCCTTAAGGAACAAGGAGAATGTTAGGAAAATGTTAGGAAAATGGTAGGAAGATAACTTTGAATACGGGCCTTAGTCTCTTTGGCCTCGCTACGCTCGACCTCGGGAGCCCTAAAAACCGTTGCAGACAGGAAAAGCCAAACTTAATGTCATCAGTCGCAATCCAGATTTCTCAAATCGATCCAACAGAATATACATCAATCTTCATGACTGCAGTATAACTTACTTGTAAGTCGTGATACATATTTGAGCTTTCACTTTACTAATGCAAACTTTAAAGTACTTGATATCTATGTACCAGTCTATAATAACTTAATCACGATGTATTGGTAATCACTCATATGAGGGAGTAAGTAGACATAAGTATAAATAATGTTAAATTGTAGACTGTTCTACAGCCCTAACTATAATATTAAAAATATATGTTTACTTTATATATAAAAATATAGTTCAGACAACTGATTCTATCAGTGTTTTTTTTTTCATGACAATTCATGACCACTTCCATGATAGACACCTATTCTATAATATTATCAGTTTCTTTATTTTCATTCATTACCACTTCTATATAGACACTGCTATTTATCAGTTCTCTTTAATTTCATTCATGACCACTTCCATGATAGACACTGCTATTTCTATAATATTATAAAAATTTCAGTTTTGCACATTTCTTAACCACTCCATGATCACACTGCTATTTCTATAATATTATCAGTTCTCTTTAATTTCATTCATGACCACTTCCATGATAGACACTGCTATTTCTATAATATTATAAGTTCTCTTTAATTTCATGACCACTTCATGATAACACTGCTATTTCTATATTTAAGTTCTTTAATTTCATTCATGACCACTTCCATGATACACACTGCTATTTCTATAATATTATCAGTTTTCTTTAATTTCATTCATGACCACTTCCATGATGACACTGCTATTTCTATAAATATTATAAGTTCTCTTTAATTCATTCATGACCACTTCCATGAGACACTGCTATTTCTATAATATTATAAGTTTCTTTAATTTCATTTCATGACTTCCATGATACACCTTGCTATTCTATAATATTATCAGTTCTCTTTAATTTCATTCATGACCACTTCCATGATACACACTGCTATTTCTATAATATTATAAGTTTTCTTTAATTTCATACATGACCACTTCCATGATACACACTGCTATTTCTATAATTTAAGTTTTTAATTTCATTCATGACCACTCTATAAATTACACCTGATTATTCACCTGCTATTTCTATAATATTATAAGTTCTCTTTAATTTCATTCATGACCACTTCCATGATACACACTGCTATTTCTATATATATAAGTTCTCTTATTCATTCATGACCACTTCCATGATACACTTATTTCTATATTATCATTCTCTTAATTTCTTCATACCACTTCCATTACACACTGCTATTTCTAATATTATCATTCTCTTTATTTCATTCATGATTCCACTTTCTATAATTCTCTTTAATTTTCATGACATGATACATTTTCTATAAGTTCTTTAATTCATTCATGACCTTCCATGATACACCTGCTATTTCTATAATATTATCAGTTCTCTTTAATTTCATTCATACCACTTCCATGATAGACACTGCTATTTCTAATATTATCAGTTCTCTTAATTTCATTCATGACCACTTCCATGATAGACACTGTGGTTGGTTTGTAGTTTACAGAGCCCCAAAGGCCACGTAATGGCCAAGACCCAAAGATTTCTGTCAGTATTTTTCCGAGCACAAAAGACATTTGAGTTCAAGAACAATTTAACCTTCCTTTTTGTGAATATCCTTAATGATGACGAAGCGATTTACACTGACATAGAAGTAGTAGTGGGGTCAATAAGGGAGAGGTAATCACTTAGACATGTTGTTGTTTCTTTAGGACCTTTTTGCTAATTCCCTTAGATACAAGATAGTGTTCTACTTTATAAGTCCTATTGGAGGCGTTTCACGTCTAATCAACGGAAAAGGCGTGACTTAAGTAATTCTCTTTGGCTTTCAGTAGAAACAACTCGTGTCCTTCTGCAAGACTAAGCTTTCCTTTTCTTAATATCTAATAGGAGAATTTTTTTTTCATTTGTGCTATGGAGGGTTCTAAATTTTGCCAAAACCCAGATTTATTTTGAGTTTAAGATTTTTTACGGGTACCTGACATCAATAAAAGCGCTAAACCACCTGCTGAACGTCTTTTTAGAAGGACGAAATTTATAAGGATTTTTATTCCTTTTATAAAAATCTTAGAGGCTCCCCGACCAGGATTGAACCTGGATTATCTGGGTGGCAGACACACGTGTTTACCTTTACCCC